>CM037854.1:167550134-167994534 GCA_021234595.1 Delia radicum | reverse complement strand
TAGTGTGACAAAAACTCCACTTTAGCCACAGTCATCGCTTGTGTCGACCGTGGCTCAACTCGTTAAGAGGTGAGATTACGATGCATAGCTTGATGCTAAGGCAGTGAGTTCGAATACCAGTACGACACCAAAAAATAAAAAGTTTTTCATATAGAGCAAATTATCAATAGAAAATACTTTGTTCAATTGACACATAAATTAACCACTGACGAACCCAGGAGAGGGACGAAACTGCGGCAGTCTGGTGTATCCCTTGTGTCCGTAAAATTATTCAATAAAAATGTTTTTTCTTCTCCTTCTTCCTGTAAAGACTCTAACTAAAGTAATATTCTACAGTAATTAATTAAAAATTAATTACGATTGTCATTATCTGACGGTTGCAAAACACTTCTAACAATAAATTATTTTATTTTCAACAATTAAGAACATGTGTAAGGGAACACTAAATAGAAAAGCACAAATTTGTATATTAAGTTCAATTATTCTTCAACTTAAATTGAGTATTTTTCTATTTAAAACTAAAAATGATAACATATTAAAATCAATTATAAAATATTTAAAATAACCAAAAACATACGAGTACTTTGTTGTAAATCAACAGCGTTATCATTTATTTTAAGTATGTTTCTACTTGATTTTAATATATTTTATCTTAGTGTATTTAAACTATGTCTAAATATTAACCGCTTTTATCTAAATTTGGCACATCTTTATGGAATGAGATCTAAATATTGTATGCCAGATGTGTTACTTTGAAAATTTTAAAAAATTACAACCAAAAATTTATTTTTCGATTTTTTATCATAAATTATGATGTGAGCAAGATTATTCAAGTTCAAGATCATTTGTTTTTTGTTGAACAAAAAACCGTGCAATGTTTATTTATTACTCATAAAAGATTTTGCCCGCTAACTTATAGCAGACTTTATCTACTGACAGGTCCTTACATGTTTCATTCGCATCACCGAAAATCATCAGAGAACCAATGTAGAAGGGTTAGAATATTCTACCCAAATTTTGAAGGAAAAGATCAACGCTTTACCCTTATTGTTTTATTTACCCGATAAGAAGTATGCCAGTTTTAAACCTAATAGCCCGATGAAAAAAGTTCCGATATAAACAATATGATTATATATAGTATCACATATAACTAAACTGATCTCATGGTATCTCATGTAGTTTGATCCGACAAATGTGTCTATCAAATATGATAATATTATATATAATTTCATACAATTTTCTCTAATAAGTTTTTTAATTAAAAAATAAAAAAAAAATTTTAAATGTTTAGAGATTAGTACTTTTTATTTTAATCCAATTAAGTACTACTTGTAATTCATGTATAAAACATATAAATATTTATTTAAAAAAATAATGTTAAATCTAAAATGCTTTTTAAGAATCTGAAGTCAGAACATATAATAAATTTAAAACTCTAGGTAAAACAAAAAAAAAAACAACATTTACCGAGGCAGAAAATCAAATTTTTCGTTCGAAAAAGTTTCAAGTAGATGATTTTTTCAAGAGCAGAAAAAAAACAGCAAACTTTACACGTCCTTGTTGTGCAAAATAATATATAGGTCAGTATTATGGACCAATACGATATTTTTTTTATGAAGGATAAATCTACTTCAGAAATTTCAGATTGTTTTAACCACAAAACAGGATCAGTTTTAGATCAGTGGTGGAAAAAAGCAACTATTAATTTTAAAAACTGAAAATTAAGAATCCATTACGCATGTTATAAGGGTTGGGTGTTTCATTTGTTTAAACAAGCCGTTTCCAAAATTCTCTTCAAAAAACTTAAACTGGTTTGAAGATAGTTTGGAAAAATGTGTTAACAATGGTACTTTTAATTAACTAACTTTCATTCTTTTAAGCAATTTTAATTAAATTTTGAAGTTAATTTGTGATGTATTCTTTGTCCCGGTCTTGAGTTTATAGAAGAGGGAGGAAAAGTGAATGGAAGGGGGTACAGACTTACCCGTACTCCAATTCCGTTTTGTTTTGTCATTCGCAATTTTCAACACGTTGAACTAAAGAAACGAAAATTGCTGAAACAAACTTTTCCTGTGTGAACACAAAAGCAAGTTCAAAGGAGAATTGAAGAAAACTTTCGCATGTAAAATTGCCGTGTGTGAACCGGGACTTTGTATTTTATATATACTAAAAAATATGCATTAAAAACCTCTAAAAAACTGTTTCTCTTAAAACCTGCTGCCATATAAAATTAAACAGTTCTTGGTTCTACTTAGTTGGTTCTTCTTTAGTTTATATGTTCGCTGGTTTAAAACTTTAAATAATTATAACGTTTGTTTTTAGTACTTTAATAAATAAATATTAAAAGCACACCTCAACAAGCTTCCTTGGTTTCAATGACGATATGTGATTTACATGCTCGTTCATGCCCTGATTCCAAATCCGGCATCCTAATTTATAAACTTTATTTTGCATGAAAATAAAAATTCCGATTCATGTTACAGCTATTTTTACACAGAAAATATGAGATTTTTATATGTTATCTATGCATGGAAACAAAATATAGAACATTTTCAATTATAAAAAAATCGGAATTTTTATTTCATGCAAAATAAAGTTTATAAAGAAAAAAAACAGCATATTTGTGAATTTGTAATCCAGTTATTGAGCAAAAAATGTGAAAATGGGCAATTTTGGGATTTTTAAGGCACTGGATGCAGTTTTTTCAGGTAGGTTTGCTCGGCTTTTTTTTCTCCTATTCAATATCTACAACTCTGCTTCAGACACAAAAGAGATATTCCATACGGTATACCGAGATATAACCGTGTTAAAATATAGAAAAAGTGCTAAAATCCGCCTTGAGCAAAAAATTCCATTTAAAAATTCCTCAAAAAAATTGCCATTAAATTATTACTGTAGCCAACTTGACAAACCGAATGATGAAAAAGTTCTTATTGTTGGGGCTACTTTCACGTGCAATTCCCAGAACGGAGTCCCAAAATCATGTGTTGAAAAATGTTGTACTGTGTTATTTAAGAGTAAAGACCTACCTAATAAAAACAAATGCCAATTTCTTTACCGTTACACCAAAAGGAATGAATTCCAAAACGTATTTACTAAAAGGGCTTGATTAAAACATAAAGGCTGATGATATTCTAAACGAATTGTGACAATTTCAAAACGACAAATTGAAATTCATGAAAGTTAATCAATTTACAACTAAAACCTCTTCTAAAAACGGATATAGTCTACCAATATTCCTTGTAAAGGATGTTTTTTTGTAAAGGGCTTTTTTAAGTTGGCAACACTTTTTAACTGGCGGCCATTTTGTCAGCTGTCAAGTGATTTGTGTTTAGTTTGGTTTGGCATTTCAACATGAATAGACTGACGCTTGAACAACGCTTCCAAATTGTGCAAATTTATTTTGAAAATCATGGTTCTGTTCGTAAAACGTATCGCGTACTACGTCCATTTTACGGTCAACATAATCGTCCACCAGAGCAATTAATTTGATTAACTATGGAGCGTTTTCGCACCACGTTTACTCTAAATGATAATATGCATCCACAAATACGTCCTACAGTGCGTACAGAGGAAGTCATTGCTGCCAACTCGTGCAAAAATTGAAGCCACACGATCACCTAGCACGGCGTAGATTCGGTGAATATGAATAGGCCCACACAAGATTGCCATTGATCCCGATTTTGACGTTTCGGACCCGTGAATTGGCCTCCAAGATCGTGCGAGTTAACTCCGCTGGACTATTTTCTGTGGTTATATTTGAAGTCGCTAGTCTACGCCGATAAGCCCGAAACCACTTGGAGGACAAAATTCGCAGCGTTATTGCCAATATACGACCACAAATGTTTTAAAAAGTCATCCAAAATTGGACTTCCAAATAGACTACGTCTGAGCCAGCCGTGGCCAGAAGTCATATTTAAATTATAATTCCAGAAGATTATCTTTCGAATAAAGTAAATTTCATGTCAATTTAAAAAAATCATCTTCGTTTTATTCCATTTGAAAGTTTTATACCTCTATAAAAAAAAACATCCTTTACAAATAACACCAGAAAGCAGTGGAGATCAACTGAAAACATAAAAGTTTTATTTTATCGTGTTATAAAATGGGAGCAAGTAAAACGTCCGGAGATTACCCAATGCCGTAACTACCAAGGGTTCTTTCACAATGCTGCGAACTATTATCTTCCAACAAAATGTGTTGAATACAATAACGAGCATAAAAGAGTTGAAAGTGGCATAACCATCGTACCCGGAAACGAAAAGGATAAGTTGTATTTCGTTCTTTGCAACAATTACGGTCATACAGCCTTGTATAAAGGTTGTAAAAATATTAAGAAATTACACCAAAAACTTAGCTATAAGTAAAAAAATATTATTCGAAAATGAAAACAAAGTGTTAATTCTTTTATAACCCAGGAACTAGCTTTGCTTATATACAAAAAGGCAACAATAAGTAAAATTTGAATGCTAATAATGATATATCTAACAACTCTTTTATATTAGAATTGAAAACTATGATGGTAAATATTAATAGTCAAATGGCGAGTCTTCATAAGCAATTAAAATTGCAAGCATCTAGTATAGATGCAATTTTTTCCATGATAGGTGTATAAAATGGCTTATAATCAAATAAATTTCATATCAAAAAGTTTGGAAATTATACATATTAATGTTAATTCGTTAATATTAGTTAGTACGCAGAAAAAAAACTGGTGGAATATTATCAAAGTGCTTAGTAATTATACAACTACATAAGTTTCAAGTTAGTTTTACAAAGTTCTAGCAAAAATTTAGAAAAATTTGTAAAATAAGGGGTCCGCCAAATAACTTTTTTTTTAAAACGCTATAAAAAAAACTACTGAATATTTTCTCAAATTTCTTTTTTTATTTGAAAGTATAATCCTTCCGGTTAATAATGGAAAATAATTTCATTCAAATGGCTACCTCGGCTGGCCATGCAGTAGCCTACACGATCGGTCAAATTTTTAAGCACATTATCGATTGTGTGCAGCTGTATTTCACCAATGGTTTCACGAATATTGTCCTTTAAAGCGTCAATTGTCTCTGGCTTGTTATCGTAACACTTATCTTTGACGGCACCCCACAAATAATAGTCCAACTGGTGTCAAATCGCAGCTCCGAGGTGGCCAAACGGCATCAGCTCTGCGGTTGATAATGCGAAAATCAAAACCCGTACGCAATTTTCGCACACATTCTGCAACATTACCATGATTTTCAAAGTAGTGTCGCAATATTTCCCAGCGTTGTTCAAGCGTATACACAACCATATTCGTTCTTCAGCGGAAGGATAAAACTAATTATCTGTCAAATCAGACGTTAGCTAAGTGTTACCATTCACGAAATAAGCACTAGTTGAAAAAAAAACGTTAGATGGCGGACCCTTTATATACAATCCTAGAAAAAAATTTCTTAAAAACTAGAAACTTATGTAGTTGTATAATTACTAATAATTATAATTTGATAATATTCCCCAGTTTTTTCTGCGTGTATGACTAAATGAGACAAAGCTTAACCCTAAATGAGACAAAGCTTAACCCTAGACATAAACTTCAATTTAAGAATTATAACATGATTAGAAAAGATAGAAATGGAGCATTAGGAAGAGGTGGAACAGCTATATTTATTATAAACAATGTGAAATATAACAATTAATCAAATAATACAATCAATTCATTTAGGTTCTTGGAAACTTGTATTTTGTAATTACCAATGGATGCAAATTAAACGCTATGTATAATGTCAGCTTATTATCCTTCTGGGAATAATTATTCAAACTGTAGAACTGAAATACATAATCTTTTCATAATCATAATTCCTTAGACCTACAGGATATTGTCAACTGTTACATATTGGCAGGGTATTTAAATAAGAGACTTACGGATTGGGGTAACCTATTTTGTAGCTCAACGGGAAATAAACTAAGGGAATGGTTGTCATCTAGCTCACTTTATAACCCTAGATCGGAGTCATAACCACATGTGTGTATTGCAGACAGTAGACTGCATATTCTTACGGAGAACAACACTCTCAACTGTATTAAGACTCTAGATTATGATAGTGATCACCAGGCTATACAAATGAGCACTTATATTGGTATGGGGGAACAACTGTTTAATTTTATGGAGGAATCTGAGAATTTGAAATACAATTATAAAGGAACAAACTGGAGGAAATTTATGAATCATATAACACGGGATGTACATGGTAACACAAGGATACAAAGGCTAGAAATCTTTTAAATTTCTAAATAGACACTTATGTATGTGATCCACTTTAATGATCTGATTGTAAGGGCTATGGAAAATTATACCCTAAATCAGGGGTCGCCATTTCATTGCACAATTGTGCAAACCAAAATTTCTCTACCTCACACGCATTCTTGTGCTCTTTCATTTAGTCGTCGATGAGATTGCGACAAGTGTACATGTTCAGCGGATGCCTTAAAATTTTTTTTCATGTTTACACTAAAAAAATATTGTATGATCAAAAATGCTTTTGGTAACATACAATCCCTTTTATGTCATAAAACATTTAAGGAATGTACGAAATATGTTTTTAAAAGACATTGCGATTGTTTTCATACTAATATAAATAATTTAGTTAGTAGTTTAATAGTTAGTTATTTATTTATTTACTTATTCATTTATTTCTTTATTTTTTTTTATTTAGTTGGTTAGTTATTTATTTATTTATTAATATTTATATATTTATTTCTTTATTTTTATTTATTTATTTACTTATATATTTATTTTTGTACATTTGAAAAGTTTTTTTTTTTACTCAAAAGAAGTTTTTGAAAAGTCGCTTCATTTTTTTTAACCAATTTTCGTAAAACAACAGATTTGTTATCTTCTTGTAAAGACCATATAATAACATGCCCTAAAGTTATAAAGTCTAACAAGGGAAGTATCTTTGTGCGGACTTGAATTACATTTGAATTACATTTTGTAATTAATTACGTCCTCAATTACCCATTACATGTAATTGTAATTGAGAATTTTAAATTACAATTACATGTAATGTGTAATTCAATATTTTTAAATTAAAATTACAGCTAATTGTAGATGAAAATTCTTAATTACAATTACATGTAATTGTAATTCAATTTTTTGAATTAGACATTACATGTAATTGTAATTCAAAATTCTCAATTACAATTACATGTAATGGGCAATTGAGGACGTAATTAATTACAAAATGTAATCCACATTATGGACACAATAGTATACGTACAAAAAACAAGAATAATTTTTGGTAAATATTTTTTATGGAAAAGTTGTTTGTGCCATCGAAATAAAGTGAATTATGTATAAATGAAATGTAAAAATTATATGCATTTTTAAGACATATTTCGAAAGTTTGTTCGATTTTTTTTGTTTGATAACTTTTTAATAATATGTTTGTGTCATTAGATATATCTAAAAAAAAATTGTTTCCAAAGTTGTATGTTCTCTATAATATGTATATTTTAGTTTCATTAAGATCTGGCGGTCCGCAGAAAGATACTTCCCTTGTAATTTGTATAATTTTATGTATGTTGATGAAATTATATATAAAACATCACCTTAACGAACAAAATAACATATAATTGTATAACATCATACACTGTTATATTTAAACCCTTCAGGTGTATTTGATTATCTTATTTTGTATGAATATCAGAATGGTGTCAGTTACTAACATTTTTCTATGACTGTAATTCTCTCAATTTTTTCCTCTGTCTTACTCACTAATACACAACCAAAAATTTTTTGGCGATCCCTGCCCTAAATACAGAAATCTCGACCCTTTTCATAGAATGTGAAGAAGATACACTTAGAGAAAAGTAAAATTCTAACGATAATTAAGAAACACACTAGTGCAGAGATGCCAAGGTAGTAGTATTGGTGAGAGTGACGAAATAACACTGGAAGAAAACAATTTGGTATTCATTTTATTTAGTCTTCAACGAGAGATTGCGACGAAAGCACATGTGTGGCGGGTGTGTTATATTTCGAAATAAAAAGATTCTTCGAAGTGTTTATAAATTTTCCCTCAATTAATCATTGTTCAATTTGCAATTAACAAGTAATGAAATCTTCTATGTTGATACTCTTATTGCAGTTACGCAATAAAAGTATATTTCTCAAACTAGAAGAATTCAGCTTATTGGGTTTTTTTGAGCAAATATAATTCAAATCTGAAAATATTTGTTGCTGCAAAGATACGTTGAGGGAAATAAAGATAATAAATATTAAATATTTTCAAAATCCTTAAACCTGTCATTAAAGTTATTATAAGACACAGAAGTTCTGCAAGTGTAGTTTGTCTCTCCCACTCAACATGCTGATTTCCTATTGGTTGATTGACGATCAAAAAAGAGCGTAAGTATACGTGTGAGTTAAATTGCTGATATCAGCCACTACTGGGCATCTCTGCACTAGTGGGTGGCAAGGAGGCTAAAGCGAAATGATTTGGCAAATTTAAAAAACATTATACAATTCGTTAGGAAGTAACACTGTTATTGATAAATTTAAATTTATTTACAGTAGTAGTCAAAACATTTGGAACTGAGATCGCAGTTGTTGTTTCATGTTAATTTATTCAAATCACATAGTTACTAAAATTTATTTTTTACATATCTTTATACATTGTTTTATGTTAAACAAATAAAAATACTTCAAAAATGTATATTAGTTACATGTAGTGAGTAAACTTATATGAATGCTTGATGTTTGACATATTTTTCAAAACTGATGATAATAAAATAATGATTATTCCTTAAATAATAAATTGAAAACAAAAACTATAATTATAACAATATCCTAATAAATATTATATGCCTCGAACTTGAATAATTCAAAAAATTTATCCGTTAAATTCAAATTATAATAATGTATCAAAATGCATATTTTTGACTTGGATCATATAGGAAAT
Organism: Delia radicum; assembly: GCA_021234595.1. NCBI lineage: Eukaryota > Metazoa > Arthropoda > Insecta > Diptera > Anthomyiidae > Delia > Delia radicum. The sequence continues at coordinate 167,985,595 of CM037854.1, read as the reverse complement.
GCCTGATAGTTCGGCATTCAAATTTCATTATAAAAAATCGCTTGCAAATGGGCCGTTGTTATGTTAGAGTTGATTTTCGACAAAAAAGCAACTCATTTCAAATACTTTATATTTCAAAATAATATTGAGGTAAGGCGTATACATTACAATATAATGCATTATGTAACCAACTATTGGTAACGAATTACTTTAAAACAAATTGTCAAAATTACAAAATTTTAAAAATCTCCAAAATTGTAAAAAAACATCAGCAAAATTTAAAAAAAAACGAAAACATTTAAAAAAAAAATACTCAAAATTGCAGAAAGTTAAAAAAATTTGCCAAAATTACTAAAAGCCAAAACTCGAAAAAATCTTTAAAATAAAACCAAATTGCTAAAATTGAAAAAAATCGCCAAAATTAACAAAAACGCGAAATTTTTACTTTAATCGATTTTTAAATTTTGGCAATTTTTTTAAATTTTTGCATTTTTTTTCTATGTTGTTATTATACGTTACAAAAACTGGAAATTTTGTTTGTACCAAATTCATTTTCAATTAAACAGTTAATACATATTATTAAACATTTAATTGAAAGTAAGTTTGAAGTCGAACAAAAGCTTAATTGAAATTTTTTTACAATAATTTTGTACGTGTATTTTGACATAATCTTTTAAAACATAAATACCACTACGGAGATACCACTACGACGCAAACTTAAGTTTACGTCTGCCATAGTGTGTCATTTCAAAAGGTTGATACTTTACTTACAGTGCAATCGTTTTATTTTAATTTGGTTTGCTACGCACGCATCTGGTAACATAGTTTTCAGTATGTTTTTTACGATATATATTAAATAAATTAAAGCGACTCGTGTTCAGTACACAGAGACCATTTTTTTAATTTTTCGAAATAAATTTAAGCCTCAAACTTTGATCGATGCGCATCAACGTGGACCAATTTGACTCAAATTTTCAAAATTTTTTTTTTTTTTGACTAAATGTCAACAAATTTTGATCGGCGCTCCTTGAAATCCGATATTTATTATTTAGCAGCTTATTTTCATTATATCTTCATTTTCAAAGCTTTTTCTCAAACAACTTAGTTTTTAGGTAATTTCAAGAAAATTTTTGAATAAAATATACAACGAAGAGATTTCCTCCGTGGGGTAAACTCGCGGGGGTAGGGATCGTCACAGAAATTTGTTTCTTCAGTGACAGAGAGAAAAAAGGCAGGTTTTTTTTCGATAAACGTTATAATTTTATTTTCTTATATCTAATACCACACCCTATAACTAAAATGAAAATAAAAGGAAAGAAAGTATTGTTCAAATTTAGTTCTGCGACTAGCGGTGGGATGACATCTGCGGTTGATCTGTACCGGGCTTTCGCTGTAGCTACAACTCACGACCTGGGGTTCGTACGGCACACGCTCGGCTGGTAACAGTTGGGAGAAGGCCAAACGCACTGCGCAATCTCTGCTGGGTAATGGAGGGAGGAGGCCAAACGCACGGCTCAATCTCTGCTGGCTACAGTTGGGAGAAGGTCAAACGAACGACTCAATCTCTATTGGCTAAAGTTGGGAGAAGGTCAAACGCACGACTCAATCTCGTCTGGCTAAAGTTGAGAGAATGTCAAACGCACGACTCAATCTCTATTGGCTAATGGGGAGAAGGTCAAACGCACGACTCAATCTCGGCTGGCTAAAGTTGAGAGAAGGTCAAACGCACGACTCAATCTCTAGGGATGTTCACAGGATCTCGAAGGATATTCGCAGGAACTCAAAGGATATTCACAGGACCTCGAAGGATATTCGCAGGATCTCGAAGGATATTCGCAGGACCTCGAAGGGAACTCGCTGGTTGTCTAAGGATGTAGAAGGGTTAGTTAAATTACCTTGTTGCCGCGGTGCGCTGCCGTAGCCGACTGATCCAGATTCCTGTGGTGTCGGCTTTTTTATACTTATTTCGGGTTACGAGGTACCTTTGAAAATTATTGTGCATGGAAGACGAGGGTTGGTTGAGAGTTCTTAAGACAAAGTGTAATGGACTTAATAATTTTATTTTCCTCCTTGGACTTAAAAAAACTAAAAGCAATAATATAATTCATAATATAATAATTCAGTAATTCATTAATTCAGTATTTCAACAATTTCATATTTCAATAATTCATAATTCCGTAATTCAATATTTCATTTGATTAACTATAGTGTTGGTAGAACCGAGTACGACCCTCTGTCATTACACATGGTCCCTCCCCTGGGGAGTGTAACGAGGTGGTCTTGGCTTATGATTAATCTTGGTATTTATGACAGTGTAATTATGAGGAGAATGTGTGATCTGAGGAGGAGAGGGAAAACATATATAAAGTATTTGTGTTTATGATATGAAAATGTGATTTGTATGATAAGTGTAATTGTTTAATGGTTGGTCATGTGTGGGTAATGATCTAGGGTAAAAGAGAAATTCAGTACATAAATGGGCCAATCAGCGTGTGTGTTGCTTGGTTATGTTTTAACGAAAGGTTTGATCTCTGCTCAGAATGAGCGGTTTTCGTGTCCGCGTTTTCCCGGCCGCGAAGTTCAGCAATTAACCGGGGAAGGAATAGGTCACCACCTCGTATGGACCAGTGTATTTTGGAGCCAACTTTATTTATTTTTTATTTTATTTATTTATTTAAGTCTACGGAATAAATCCTTACAGACTATTAACATAATAATTACAAAATTATAAATTAATATAAGTACAATATTTATTTTTTTCAATAGAAGAATTTAAAAACAAAATGATGTTGCGTTTATTAATATTAACATTTGAAGAGAAAATCTAAAAATTATAAAGATTATTAAAATCATTACACATTCTTATAAACGGATCAGCATCAGCATACATTAACGATAGAATGGAGTATAATTACGTGGTGTGATCTGGAGGAACGAAAAGTACAAAATTTTCTAACAGGAAATCGGAGCATATATCACCTTTAATCAAATTTAATAAAAATGTAACGTTTAGCATTGCCATTCTAACTTTCAGAGTGGGAAGCTTAACGAGGTTTAGTCTGGTTGTATATGAAGGTAGATTATTAATGGTATTAGGGTAGGTGCTTCGTAAGCAGAACAGCAAAAATTGTTTTTGCACTGATTCAATTTTTCCAATTTGAACAATGGATAATGGATCCCAAATCACAGATCCATATTGCCAAAATTGGTCTCACGAGCGATGTATATAATGTTTGGTTACATTGGAAGCTGTAAATTCCTTAGCCCATCGTTTTATAAAAGCTAAGGTGCCACGAGCTTATTATCGTCAATAAAATATGCCGTTTAAAATCCAATTTTGGGTCTAAAGAATACCCAAATCTAGAATAGTATATCTACTAATTCCAACTGAAAACCACACAAAGAGTAAAGACCAAAAGATTCTGTCCTTCTAGAGAAGCGGCATATGTTTACATTTTTTCAAATTTAGTTTCCATAAAATTAGAGCAAAAACTATTTAAATCCTGCTGTAGATAAATCTGATCGGAATTTTTATTACAGCCACCAAAAATTTTAACGTCATCAGCATACATAAGAACGTTTGAAAACTTTATTACCGATGGTAAATCGTTAATAAAAGAGAAAATGAAATTGGTCCAAGATGGCTACCTTGAGGAACCCCAGAAGTTACAATATATTTTTCGACGTTGTGTTATTAAAATTAACACTCTGATTTCTGTCTTTTAAGTATGACTTTATCTAACTTAAACAATTTCCAGCGAAACCCATCATATCTAGTTTTTTGAGTAAGAGATTATGGTTAACTTTATCAAAAGCTTTACTGAAATCAGTGTAAATGACATCAGTGTTTTCGCCCCTAATTTAAATAAATTTATAATAATATGAAAATAACATTTAAAATTTAACAAGATTTTTGCTTATTTTTGTAAAATTTTTATTTTAATTTAATAAATTAAATTTTATAATTATAAAATATTAATAATAATTTAATTTTTTAATTAATAAATTTAAATAGTAAGAAAATTAAAAAAAAAATTTTTTTTTTTATTAAAAATTTTAAAAATTTAAAAAATTTTTTAGGGTTCTTATCAATTATATATTTAATAATAACTTTTAGTTACAAATTAATTTAAAATAAAAAAATTTTATAAACAATAAATAAAATAAAAATTAATTATATTATTAATAAATTAAATTAGTATAAGAAATTTTTTTACAAAAATAAGCAAAATCTTGGATTTTTTTTTTGACAAAAAAATTTTAAATATATAATAACAATTTCATCTAAATTTATTTTTATATTGAACGTGCCAAAATTTATTTTTAGTTCATAACTAATAGGATTAATATATATCTATATATATATATATAAATATTTAATTAATAGGTATCTATTAATTGTGTTTCAAAAAAAATTTAATTCAATTAGGTATTTCAGTTTATTAAAATATTACACATTTAATTTCATCTAATTATATTGTAGATTTCTTCCGATATATATATATAAATCATTTAGATACCTATGGTATATTTAGATATATGTATATATATAAATTATTTAATAATTATTAATTATATATATTTATATACATAATTTTAATATAATTATAAATATATGTATAATAATATATCTATTTAAAACTGTAGTGACATTGCCACCAGTACTACTGACCAGCTATGCCCCAGAAAATGTAATCTACTATTGACATCTAACACAGGCTTGTCATTGAATATCCACCAGTAGACCTTATCACTACGGACGTGGTAGTTCTTTTAGGACCACATGGAGACATTTGAACCACAGATTCACTAGTGCATTTTAGTAACTCTGGTCTACATATTTGGCGCTTCTCAGGCGATCCTGGAGCTAGATGTTTACAGAGGTTAAGGCGATACACTTAAATACATATATTTTTTGTCTGAAAGAAATTTTTTATTAAGAAAAGCTTAAATTACATAGTTTTTAAATAGAACCTTATACAACGAAAAATTATTTAAATCAGTCTGTTTTTAATATTTTATAGCTCATTTTCTTCAAGGCTGGCTTAAACTTTCTAAGAGTATATAAAATAAACTATTATAAATTATTTACATCAGTCTGTTTTTGATATTTTGGAGCTCATTTTCTTAAAGGCTGGCTAAACCTTTTTTAAATATACATATAAATTAAACCACAGCTTAAAATTTAAATATTTTTAACAAGTTATTTAAAAGTACATACTATTTTTGCAAAATAATTTTAAATTTTTGACATCAGTCTGTTTTGGATATTTTAAAGCTCAATTTCTTCAATGCTGGCTCAACCTTTCTAAATATACAGACATATCAAATAAACCACAGCTCAAAATTTTGTTGTTGTTGTTGTTTCTATGTACCAGCTTTTTAGTTTTTCGCGCAACGTCAATTTTGGACATGTAATATGTTCAAAATGTTCCACAAAAACTTCTGCATCTTCTACAATATCACTGATAACTGTTTCATTATTCTCGATTTCATGTTGCAAACCTCTAGTTTTGTATAAAATGGTTGTTTTTTAATTTGTCTTTTATAGTTTCTTTTGCTCATATTATATTTATTTTTATTTATACACAATATTATTTTAATTACCTTTTTTAATTATTGAACAATTTATAAAAACAAACTTATTTTCATTGCGAGCACGTGTTTAATCAACAAAAGAATATGACGCAATAATATTTAAGAAGAGAAAAACTGTTGCTCAGTTAAAAAAATATGTACCTATTGAAAGAACAAACTGTCGACGACTTCGTTGACAGTGTCACCAGAAATATACTACACTCAAAAAAAAAAGTTTGTAAAGTCAGCAAAAAATTTTGCTGATTCAGCAAAATTTTAGTCAAGAGGGTGCTAGCAAAAAAATTGCTAATGTCAACAAATTAGTAGATTCAGCAAAAGTTTTGCTAACACTTAGTAGATTAGAAATAAAAATGCGTTGGTAAAATTAATAAATTTTTTGCTGCATTTTAGTAGACTGAAAAAAACGCAAACAAATTGTAAAAAAATTGTAATTTAGTTAATATATTTGCTGAAAATCATAAAACACATTTTTGTGATTCTTTTAAAAATAATTTACAATAATTACGAAATATAAAAACTTTCATTTTCCCACATTGATGTCATGAATTAATTTAATATCTGAAAATATATAGAAATAAATATATATAACATAACAAAATTTTCTTTCAACTTCTTACATCAATGGTAGTCTAAATGATGCTTTCCTTTACAGGACGCAACTGCCGAAGATAATTAAAGAAACGAAAAAATAAACAAAACCAAAAACAAACGAAACGAAAAAATACAACCCTTTTTTTTGCAATAAGAAAAAGGAACCATACTAAGATGTGTGTCTTTGTCTTTCGCTTTACTCTGTCTACATATCTGTATATATTTATTTGGAATTTGACCACACTAGATTATTAATCTATTAACATTTATTATAGAAATACATATTTAAATATTTTATTTTGTCTTTTATTTAATTAAAAGACAATTATTTTCACAAGCCGGTGACAACGCAAAATTTAAGTTGTTTTAATCCACAATTTTGTTTTATGTATGAAAAACAGATACAAAAGTCTTCCATGGTTGATTTTTTTATATGTCTTATTAGAGTTGTACTTTTTAGTATCATTTTCCTCTTTTCTACTACATCTTGACATGCCGCGACATCTGCTTCATTCTGCGTATATCTTTCAATCTGGTTGTCGTCCACACTATTAATGTGCTTATCAGCACAATTTGTTTTAGCAAAATTAATTAGTAAAACATTAGTATATTAGTAAAGCATTATTATAAAACAGTGCTATTATAAAACAGTGCTGAATAAGTATAACAAAAATTTTAGCTGAAAACACGATTTTAACAAAAAAATTTGCTAAAAAATAGTATAACCTGATTTACAAGATGTTTTACTAACTTTTGTACTAACTTATTTTTTTTTTGAGTGTAGATTATGTTGTCTGTAGCTAGTTTCTACTCGTGCGTAGAAGGAAAGTTGTCGACTTTTTCACTAGTGCAGTTGTCGCTAGAGAAAAGAGTGTTGACAAAGGGACACTTGACACCAGGCTGACTGCAGGGAATGTATTAGTTATTTTACAAAAAAAAATGAGATTGTATTGGTACTATTGCACTGAACAAATCACTTGGTTTTGTTTGTGTTTTTTTTTGTTTTTTGTTTGTTTACATTGTTTTATTGTTAAATTATTGTTGTATTGTTAAAATATTGATAAATTTCAGCTATGAGGCGAATAAAAAAAGAAATATACATAAGAGGAAATTAATAGGTAATAAAAAAATGTTCTTTAAGAAAATAGACACATGACTTCTTGCCAATAATGTACTGTGCAAACAAATATATAATAATGTTATAGATGATATGGATGAATAAATTAAAATACAAAAGCAAAAAAAAAATATTTTATATTAATTCTTATAAAATACAGCATAATTCAAAATATCTGCGTTGTAATTGGTTTTAATATAAACAATTATAGTTCAGAGATTTTTAAATTTTTAACTTATAGATTGTTTTAATATTTTAGGGTTTGTGTGTTAAAATTAAGTTATGAATGAATAAATAAATAAAGATATATTTATGTACGTATATGAATATTATTGAATTAATAAAGAAAAGTGAGTAAATGGAATTCATAGTTAATAAAAAATTTCTTTAAGAAACAGTTAAATAAGTTGTTTTCACGTAATGTATTGCATTAAAATAAAATTATAACTAATGTTATTTATAAATTCATATTAATTTATAAATTTCTTTGTTGTAACATTTTGTGTCGAAAGTTTGTTCTATGAACATGTTATAAAGTGCTCAAATTTGAATACGAAAAAGGTGTTAATAAATTCAAAAAATATTGAAATTAATCGAAAAAACATTATTAATTCTTATTAAACTAGTAAAAAGTTGCAAAACCCTGCATTGTTTTTTTTTTGAAGTTAGATTATTTAAATACTTTTGGTTGGGTGCCTAAAATGTAAGTAATGAATTAATGTATAAAAAAATTTATTAATGAAAAAGTTAATGAATGTATGTATGTGTAAATGAATTAATGAATGAAATAAATAAATTACGATATTTAATGAATAAAGAAATATAATTAAAAAAGGTATTTAAGAAGTTTGATATAATTTTTGGCTTTATTAATTAAAATATCATTGGTTGTTGTCAAATATTATCTGTGTACTTATTTTATTAAACAAAGCGACATAAACCTACTCCATCCAATGCTGGCAAGCAACTAAACTATTTTTTTTTCGGGTTCTCTTTCTCTTTCTCTTTTTATTTTTATTTACGTTCGGGTTGTGTGTGTGTGAAAAACGATTAGTCTTCGTTGTTTCAACAAGTGTTTGCCCGTCACTGCTTTAGGGACACGCCCAAAATTGTCGCCGAAATATGCGGTGTATAGAAAAAATTGTCCTCATCTTATACGCTAGATGTATGAAAAGGCGCGAAAACTTTGGGGACCGTCCCCAAAGTAAGCAAATGTCCCTAAATACGTATTTGACTGTCCCTATGCAAAAAAAATTATTTAATGGAAATTTTAATTCATATAAACTAATTTTAATTTAATTAAATACTTTAATTATAATTAATTTAATCTATAAAAAAATTAGTATAAAGAAAAAAAAAACGGTATGAAAACTACATTATAAAAATCAAAAAAAAGAAAATCAATTATTTAATATTTTTTTTTTAAAATGAAAGCAATTATTTAACAATTATAAGTCAATATAAATGTACAAATAGTATATAATGAATTGCCTGATAAAAGGGTTACCTTGATAGGGTAAATTATGCAAATAAAATTACATTCATTATATTTAATAGAATTAAACTAAAAGTATCAAAAACTTTTGTGCATCATACACTAAAATATATATATATACGTATTTATAATAAAAAGATAAGCTAATTAAGCTACTGGGCTCATACCCCATTTATAAAGGTTTTAATCCTTTTCTTTTTAATTTCTAATAATTCATCAAAAACTATATTTTTTAGTATTTTAATAAAAGGAATTTTAATTGCTATTTCAGCTAATTCCTTAATCAGTTTTATCAAAATCCGCGAAACACGTCAAATTTGAAAATGTTTCTGTCCTTTAAGTTGGATATGCATCGTTATTGTCTAATTATGTTAAAATTTTATGATAAATATTAATTTTTAGATTAATTAAACAAAAGAGGATTATGCGGAAACCTTTTTGAAAACCGCGAAAAAAATAAAATTGCGTTACTTTATATTTTTATGGACTAAAAAAAATCAGAAGTTATAACCATAGTGCACACAGAAACTTTCGGCTTCTAATAACCCAATTAAAAAAAATTAATATGATGCTTTATATAATCATAAGAAATTTAAAAAGAGTGTTATTACAGTTTTATCCGAGAAATTGGCTCATATAATTATATAAGTTTGCATTAGTTTAGTTTTAATTTGATAATATCAGATTAAATTACATCCGAATAATGGCGCGATTCAAATTAATCCGTGTTTATATTGCGGTATAAATTTATGTCTGAACTGATACTTATACTTATACAAAATAAGCTATACTTGTATCCGGTTTTTTGATTTTAAAACTTCATTGAAATCGGAAATATTTCCAGGTATAATTATCGTCAAATACGGGTTTTGCTTCAACGTTATTAATCCTTTCAGATATTAGTCACAGTAATGACAGAAGTCGTACGACTCGTTTCTGCCAACACTATAGTTAATCATATGAAATATTAAATTATTGAATTACGGAATTATGAATTATTGAAATATGGAATTGTTGAAATACTGAATTAATGGACCTTCGAGGTCCTGCGAATATCCTTCGAGGTCCTGCGAATATCCTTTGAGTTCTTGCGAATATCCTTCGAGGTCCTGCGAACATCCTTCGAGGTCTTGCGAATATCCTTCGAGGTCTTGCGAATATCCTTCGAGGTCCTGCGAATATTCTTTGAGGTCCTGCGAATACCCTTCGAGGTCCTGCAAACATCCTTCAAGGGCCTGCGAATTGCCTTCGAGGTCCGGCGAACATCCTTCGAGGTCCTGCGAATATCCTTCGAGATTCTGTGAACATCCCTAGAGATTGAGTCGTGCGTTTGACCTTCTCTCAACTTTAGCCAGCCGAGGTTGAGTCGTGCGTTTGACCTTCTCCCAACTTTAGCCAATAGAGACTGAGTCGTGCATTTGACCTTCTCTCAACTTTAGCCAGCCGAGATTGAGTCGTGCGTTTGACCTTCTCTCAACTTTAGCCAGCCGAGATTGAGTCGTGCGTTTGACCTTCTCTCAACTTTAGCCAGCTGAGATTGAGTCGTGCGTTTGACCTTCTCTCAACTTTAGCCAGCCGAGATTGAGTCGTGCGTTTGACCTTCTCTCAACTTTAGAAAGCTGAGATTGAGTCGTGCGTTTGACCTTCTCTCAACTTTAGCCAGCCGAGATTGAGTCGTGCGTTTGACCTTCTCTCAACTTTAGCCAGCTGAGATTGAGTCGTGCGTTTGACCTTCTCTCAACTTTAGCCAGCCGATATTTAGTCGTCCGTTTGACCTTCTCTCAACTTTAGCCAGCCGAGATTGAGTCGTGCGTTTGACCTCCTCCCAGCTTTAGCCAGCCGAGATTGAGTCGTGCGTTTGACCTTCTCGCAACTTAAGCCAGCCGAGATTGAGTCGTGCGTTTCACCTTCTCCCAACTGTAGCCAGCAGAGATTGAGCCGTGCGTTTGGCCTCCTCCCTCCATTACCCAGCAGAGATTGCGCAGTGCGTATGGCCTTCTCCGAACTGTTACCAGCCGAGCGTGAGCCGTACGAACCCCAGGTCGTGAGTTGTAGCTACAGCGAAAGCCCGGTGCAGATCAACCGCAGACGTCATCCCACCGCTAGTCGCAGAACTAAATTTGAACAATACTTTCTTTCCTTTTATTTTCATTTTAGTTATAGTGTGTGGCATAAGATATAAGAAAATAAAATTATAACGTTTATCGAAAAAAAACCTGCCTTTTTTCTCTCTGTCACTGAAAGAAACAAATTTCTGTGACGATTCCTACCCCTACCCCCGCGAGCTTACCCCAGCTAACGGAGGAAAACTCGTCGTTACAGTGGCGTCCGAGCAGGGACAGAGAGTTTGAGGTTTTTTTTTCTTATATCATTACCAGATCACCAGATTGAAAAAAAGGAAACGATTAGCTTAGACGGACCAGAATCACCGCGATATCTCTATTGTGATCATACTCTTACCAACCAATTATACCGTCAATTTCATTCGCCATGTTACGTTGTTCGTGGGTTTACACCTTGAGAAAGGAGGAGCTGGTTGGATACCTCAGCGAGTTTGACCAGGAAACTTCTGGGAATGTCGACGAGTTACGCGAAAGACTCAGTCAATTCTTGAGCGGAGAACATGAGCCCGAAGTTGTCACCAGACTCCTTGCCATAAAAGCCGACCATGAAAGTAAGGGCACTACGCCGCGCAAGCAGCAAACACCAGACGAGACTCCTAGCCTTACAAACAATGAATGTAAATCAATCCAGGTCCCCGTGCCTATCCCATCCAGCTGTCCCGATCTTAAATCAAGGGCAGACCAGATCCGGAAATGGGAAATCAAGTTTGCCGGTGCTACCCAACCACTTGAATTCGTTGAAAGAATTGAAGAGCTCGCCCGCATGTACGCGATTGATGTCAACGCTATGCCCGCTATGATGTCAGAAATCCTCATCGGCAAGGCATTGATATGGTATCAGAATAATAACCGTTATTGGGTCACTTGGTCATCATTTCAGAAAGACTTTCTCAAATTCTTTTTACCACCGCGGTACTTCGAACGCTTGGAGGATGAGGTCAGGAAGCGTCATCAAAAACCTCGTGAGGCCTTTAAAGATTATACCCTCGACATGCAAAACCTTATGAGACACACCGGATACTCTGAGACACAAAAACTCGAAAGGATATTGCGTAACTCCCTGCCTGACTATCTATGGTACATCCGCCTTCGGACTTCGAGACCCTGGATGACCTCCTAGAGATGGCTGCCGACCTGGAATGCATCCCAGCTGCACCTCAACATCCCCGTGAACACCACCGATTGATGGCACAGGAGGACTCTCCACCACTCGAATGAGATTTCGTTGCTAATCCTCGCAGCGCGTGCCGCAATTGCGGACAATCTTTGCATTTTACGGCCCAGTGTCGAAGTCCAACCATTTGTTCTGTTGAGAATGTGGTCGACGTGATGTGAGGACCATTCAGTGCTGTTGACGGTTGGGAAACGGAAACCAGGATCGTACCAGATGAGGGGGTGCGTGTCCACAGAACCACGACCCTCGCAACTAAAAACTTCTATTCAAGACACCCCTTTTAGGCTCATAGCCAATGTCATCATAGAGGAGCGGCTGGTAGCCGCCACGATCTACACGGGTGCTCAGAGATGCTTTGTGAGTCAGCGCATAGTGAGTACTCTTCAGGATGTCACTACTCTCCAGCCCTATGAATCGGATGTTGAACTTGCGGATGGGTTACTGCGACGAATAACACATGCCCTGGACCACGAAATCGTCTTCGGGAGTCAAAAATTATATTCCAAGCTCCTGGTCATGCCTGATGCCACTGAAGATTTTATTATCGGACTGAGGTTCTTGGCAGAGTGTGGAACCAATATCACTTGTGCTGGCCTGACGTGTGAATTTCGAAGAAGTCCCGAGGTCAGCAGTTGGCCAGAAGTCCGCGAAACGAATCGACGTTTGACATCGGCTGCGGCTCCTACCACCTCAACTAGCGCGGAACAGCGGCCACCACAGGACGATGTTTCAGCCACGCTGTCAGACAATAACGCAGACGAAGCTACTACAGGACACATGCCGGTAAGTGACCATAGTCCAGAGGACCAAGATAAGATTAAAACGTTTATTGAAGAGGAGCTTCAAAAGTTTCGCGAGCTGCATGGGCTATCCACCGCTGCACGACATCAAATTGTGATGACAGATGCCCGCCCATTTAAAATCCGGTACGCCCCTCGTAATCCTGCAATGCAGGATATCATCGACGCCAAGGTTAATGAGCTCCTCACCAACGGCTGCATCGAGCCTTCCAGGAGTGCATATAGCTCACCGATAACCCTGGCCCCAAAGAAAAATGGTACTTGGCGGCTATGTATAGATTTTCGACACTTGAATAGCAAATCTGACCCAGATGCGTATCCTCTGCCAAGAATCACGACCATCCTAGACCGGTTGCGTGATGCCCGGTACGTAAGCAGCCTCGACTTGAAGGACGGATACTGGCAAATTCCCCTAGAGGACGACAGCAAGAAATATACCGCCTTCACAGTTGCTGGTCGAGGGTTGTACAAACGGGTCATGCCTTTCGGGCTGCACTCAGCCCCATCGACATTCCAGCGTGCTCTCGACAGCGTGATCTTACCAGAGCTCGACCCTTTCGCCTTTGCATACTTGGACGACATTATTGTAACCGGGAAAACGCTGGACGAGCATTTGTCTTACTTAGGAGTGGTTTTCCGAAGACTCCGTGCAGCCAATCTCAAGATCAACCCGGACAAATGCGAGGTTTTTAAGAGCGAAACCAAGTATCTCGGCCACGTTATCAGCGGAAAGAGCATCCAGATCGACCCCGACAAGGTAGCCGCAATCCGGGAGATGACAACACCAACGACAATACGAGAAGTAAGAAGATTCTTGGGGGTTGCTGCCTGGTACCGCCGGTTCGTGCCCGATTTCGCAGCCATTGCACAATCTCTCACTGCACTTCTAAAAAAGGGTAAACACTGGAAGTGGACAGAGGACCAGCATACAGCTTTCGAGCTACTGAAAGCGAAGTTAACGGAGGCACCGGTGTTGGCCTGCCCAGACTTTTCCAAGACGTTCACATTACAGACTGATGCTAGCGACTACGGACTGGGTGCCGTATTAACACAAGACTTAGAAGGCGCGGAAAGGGTAATTGCCTACGCCAGCTGGAGTCTCAATGGTGCCGAGAAGAACTACACCGCTACCGAGAAGGAATGTCTCGCCATCATCTGGGGGATACGTAAAATGAGGCCATATCTGGAGGGTTACAAGTTCCATGTCATTACTGACCAATTGTCACTAAAGTGGCTTAATTCAATAGACAATCCGACCGGTCGGTTGACACGATGGGCTCTCGAATTGCAACAGTATAATTTCACGGTCCAGTATCGCAAGGGCAAGAATAACGTGGTAGCAGACGCACTATCCCGCCAGCCAATGGAAACACTTCATCGTGTCGTAGAGGGAAGAGAGCCGGCAACCCCGGATTGTGACTGGTTACGAAGAAAAAAGGAAAAAGTCCTACGTAATCCGGCAAAATATTCAGACTTCGCGATCATTGACTCTCAGCTTTTCCGGCATATACCCAGACACCCAAACGACGAAGACTGTACGCCATGGAAGTTGTGTGTCGCCACATGTCTGAGACAACGAGTTCTAGAAGAGAATCATAGCCAATCAGCAGCGGGACACCTATGCGTAGGAAAGACTATTAACAGGGTCAGCAATCGCTATTCTTGGCCGGGAATGTTCCTCGACGTGGCTCGGTTCGTCAGAAGTTGTGAGTCCTGCCAACGATACAAGACCAGTCAACTGGCGCCAGCGGGCGAGATGCTTATCGCCATACCAGAGGAACCGTGGGCGACAGTTTGCACGGATTTCGTAGGCACACTGCCTAGATCCAGACATGGGAATAACATGCTGCTCGTATTCTTTGATCGATTTTCCAAATTGGTCGAACTTGTGACGCTCCGAAAAGCTACGGCCCAGGGGGTCGTAAACGCATTCAGGGAAAGAATACGTGCAAAGTTTGGGACACCTAAGGTTCTCATTACAGATAATGGGGCACAATTTACCAGCCGCATACTAAAAAGTTACCTGGAGGAAATCGGCGTTCGACACCAGTTTACCCAGGAGAACCCTACTGAGAGGGTAAATCGCACCGTCAAGACCATGATCGCGGAGCTAGCACGGAAGCAACACAACCGGTGGGACGATCACCTACCGGAAATAACCCTGGCCATCAATAGCAGCCGTTCCGAGACTACTGGATACTGTACGACGAAGTCGTTCCAGGTGCAGGAGCACATCCACGTAGACCAGACGAGAAAGCCAACGAGCTGGCAGAGATTTTTAAGATGGTGCGGCATCAGCTTGGCAAGGCGGCTCAGGATCAACGAAGGCACTACAACCTGCGCCGACGACCCCGGAAGCCAAAGATCGGCGATCTGGTCCTTGTAAAACAGCACTCATTGTCAAAATGTAGAGTTATTATTATTAAAACTATCTGTTTTGAGCTCTAATGAGCAACTGTTTATTTAATTAAATCAAATGCTTAAAACTACTTAAACATAAATTATAGTAGTGTGGGATTTTGCATAGATTGCATAATCCCACGCTAGTAGGGTTGGTATGTTGTGGACAAACAACATTCCACAAAGTGTGGGTCTCTAGTTACATACAGACGGTATGGTAACGCAGACTTGTCAAACACACTACAAAAAGCGGCCGACGGTTTCGCCTCCAAAAAAAAGTTAGCAACACTGTTAAAGTTTGGTCGTGATTTTTACTTAGTCCTGTATAAGCTTATTTAAATTGAAAAATTATTCACATATATCACCCTCTCCAGCTAAGTATTCTACTACAAACAACAAATCGTACTTTTCTACATACGTACAAAGTGAAATATCATCGATAATTGCTATAATTGATTTGTTTGGTGTTATTTTTATTTTTGGCAAAAATCATACAACAACAATAAATCTAAGTTGTTTTTATTCATTTCTTTATTTACCTTATGCTTTGCTTTTATTTGCCGTTCATATCAACATTGATTTACCAGATTGTCATTATAATTTAATCATACATAGCCTTACCCATCGTATTTATTACATTGTACAGAGTTGCTAATTTGATTGCTTAAACTTACCCGTGACAACAATCTTTTTTTATTGCTTGATCTTAATAGTGCTACCAGATATTTTTTATATCCAGAATCCCGGCTAACATTTTAAAAATCCCTTAAATGACCTGTGTAATTAAAGGTTGTACTATCGTAGCAGAGTATGAGAGAATGCTGTGTTGCAATATTTGCCATGAAGTTTGCCATTTTAAATGTAGTAGCATTCCTGTTACTGCTGCTGAGTCTGTTAATAAATATAACTGTTTACAATGGACTTGTCCAGATGTGTTCCGCTTGGTGCAACTTTTTACCGCTTTGTCCAAAGTACAATAACTGATTACCAATCAATTAAAGATGGAGCGCTTGATCTGGTTGATCGTATTTCTACCTATGGAAAGCTTTTTAAAGACTTTAAGTCTATTGAGGCTCTAAAATCCCCTCAGCAGTCTTCTCCAAAAAGACGTAAATCTGCGAGAAAAAATAATGAAAAATGATGATCTTACAAATGTTAACGATACACCTGTTAGCCCTATACAATCATCTTTAAAATATCCTTATTCTACTAATAATACTGCAATAGTTCCTTCAAATAATTTAACTGATACATCGAATAATAATCAGCAAACTGTGGTAGCTCCTAACTATGCACAAGTTTTAGCTTCTGCGGTTCCTGTTCCTATTTCTTCACATCATGATAATTCTGTTCCGGGTTCTTCAATTTCTGCTCGTCCGGTTCCTGCATCAGCTCCTGTTTCTGCTTCTACTTCTTTTGCTTCAAATACTTCTTCACAAGTTCACAATCCACTAAGATCTTTATTGCCAAATAAATAAGTTTTTGTTTCCAGGTTAATTTCCGAAACAACTACTGGTGATATTGATTTTTACATAAAACCAAAACTTAATCAAAATGCTAAATTCAATTTTTCTAAGCCAAGAATAATATCTTCATTCAAAATAACTGTGCCTGCTGACCTCTTTAGTATCGTTATTGATCCAAATTTTTGGCCTGAGTATGCACTTGTACGAGAATTTGAATTTAAAATAAAAATAATCAGATAATTGATTATCTGGTCGTTTGTCTTTACCGGTCTCAAATGCATCAAAAAACTAAATATTCATCCTCATGATCAATTATCTGTAATTTATCAAAACGTTCGTGACATAAATACAAAATTATCAACTTTTTTTAAAAATAGTTTTGATTTTACTCAACATATAATAGTTTTTTCTGAAACCTGGTTAAAAAAGAATATTTTTAATGCTGAGATTTTATGTAATAAATATAATATTTACAGATTGGATAGAGAAACTGAAACCAATGGGGGTGGAGTTTTAATAGGTGTCTCTTGTCAACTTTCATCTGAGGAAATTCAGTTGGATTTGCCTCGAAATATTTAATTTATTGGCGTTCTTATCAAAATTAAGCAAAAACAATTGTTTGTAACATGTTCCTATATTCCTCCTGATTCCGAACAACCACTTTACGATATTCATATATATACTATTAGATCTGTCGTGTCAAAAGCTAATCCTGATGATTCTATCCTTGTATTTAGTGATTTTAATCTTCCTTCAATTTCCTGGATATATTTAAATGAATCATTTTATTATTCGGCATCTACTTCAAAGGATTGGAATGATGCTGTTGTTAATAATTTGTCAGACTTATGCCTATTTCAAATCAATGTTGCTCACAACGTTCAAGGAAGGCTTCTAGATTTAATGTATGTCAATGAGCCAACAGATTATTCATTAAATCGCACTGACCCTGTAACCTTACCGGAAGATCCATACCATCCCACTATTGAGTTAAAACTGAATTGACCGTTTGCCTTTAAACAAAACTCTGGTAATGATAACTCAAAAGTATTTTGTTTTAAAAAGGCAAATTATAATGATTTAAATTATTATTTTTATAATACAAATTGGCTTCATTTATTATCTATCGCTAATGGTAAATCAACATCTATTGATTCAATGATCGATGTATTCTACAAAACTATTTTAAATTATATGAACGATTGTATCCCGAAACATATTCCTGCTAATCATTCTGGTCTACCGGGGAACTCAAAACAATTATCGAGACTAAAAAATTTAAAGAATAAACGATTTAAAAAATATAAAGAAACTGGCACAGCAACTGATTATAGCAAATATTCTGTTAAGCATGCTGAATATAATTTGCTTAATACAAAGCTTTATGATAATTACTTGGAAAATATGAAAATAAATTTAAGAAGAGATCCTAAATCGTTTTACAAATTTGTAAATTCTAAGAGAAAATCTTCTGGCTTTCCAACTGTCATGAAATATCTCGATCGTGAATCCCGAGATGATATTGTCGTAAGTGACATGTTTGCTGTTTTCTTTGGTTCAACTTATTGTAATGCCCAATATGACACTTTGAATGATTATCCATTTCCAGTTACAGAACATCAATTAATAACTTTTCCTCTTATAACTACTGATGATATTGTTAAACATTTAAAAGAATTTAAAAACTCAACAACTTGTGGGCCTGATGGTGTTCCCAGTTGCATCTTAATCAACTGTGCAGAGGCTTTGGCGTATCCCTTGAGCATAATGTTTAATATCTCCATTAAAAATGGTTATTTCCCAAAGTTATGGAAGGACTCTTTCTTCATTCCATTATTTAAATCTGGAAATAAGTCAAATGTTATTAATTATAGAGGAATAGCAAAACTCAGCGTGATTCCAAACCTATTCGAAAAATGTTTAACTGATTCTCTGTGTCATCAAATTTCCTCTATAATATCTCCTCTTCAGCATGGCTTTCGTAAGGGGTGCTCTACAACAACTAATATATTACAATTAACAACTTTGGTAAATCGTGGTTTCCTTAATGGCGAAAACACTGATGTCATTTACACTGATTTCAGTAAAGCTTTTGATAAAGTTAACCATAATCTTTTACTCAAAAAACTAGATATGATGGGTTTCGCTGGAAGTTGTTTAAGTTAGATAAAGTCATACTTAAAAGACAGAAATCAGAATGTTAATTTTAATAACACAACGTCGAAAAATATTATTGTAACATCTGGGGTTCCTCAAGGTAGCCATCTTAGACCAATTTCATTTTCTCTTTTTATTAACGATTTACCATCGGTAATAAAGTTTTCAAACGTTCTTATGTATGCTGATGACGTTAAAATTTTTGGTGGCTGTAATAAAAATTCCGATCAGATTTATCTACAGCAGGATTTAAATAGTTTTTGCTCTAATTTTATGGAACTAAATTTGAAAAAATGTAAACATATGCGCTTCTCTAGAAGGACAGAATCTTTTGGTCTTTACTCTTTATGTGGTTTTCAGTTGGAATTAGTACATAATATTCTAGATTTGGGTATTCTTTTAGACCCAAAATTGGATTTTAAACGGCATATTTTATTGACGATTAATAAAGCTCGTGGCACCTTAGCTTTTATAAAACGATGGGCTAAGGAATTTACAGATTCCAATGTAACAAAACAATTATATACATCGCTCGTGAGACCAATTTTGGAATATGGATCTGTGATTTGGGATCCATTATCCATTGTTCAAATTGGAAAAATTGAATCAGTGCAAAAACAATTTTTGCTGTTCTGCTTACGAAGCACCTACCCTAATACCATTAATAATCTACCTTCATATACAACCAGACTAAACCTCGTTAAGCTTCCCACTCTGAAAAGTAGAATGACAATGCTAAACGTTACATTTTTATTAAATTTGATTAAAGGTGATATATGCTCCGATTTCCTGTTAGAAAATTTTGTACTTTTCGTTCCTCCAAGATCAACACGTAATTATACTCCATTCTATCGTTAAATGTATGCTGATGCTGATCCGTTTATAAGAATGTGTAATGATTTTAATAATCTTTATAATTTTTTAGATTTTTCTTCAAATGTTAATATTAATAAACGCAACATCATTTTGTTTTTAAATTCTTCTATTTGAAAAAAATAAATATTGTACTTATATTAATTTATAATTTTGTAATTATTATGTTAATAGTCTGTAAGGATTTATTCCGTAGACTTAAATAAATAAATAAAATAAAAAATAAATAAAGTTGGCTCCAAAATACACTGGTCCATACGAGGTGGTGACCTTTCCTTCCCCGGTAATTGCTCAACTTCGCGGCCGGGAAAACAGCGACACGAAAACCGCTCATCTGAGCGAGATCAAACCTTTCGTTAAAACATTAACCAAGCAACACACACGCTGATTGGCCCATTTATTTACTGAATTTCTCTTTTACCCTAGATCATTACCCACACATGACCAACCATTAACCAATTACACTTATCATACAAATCACATTTTCATATCATAAACACAAATATTTATATATTGTTTTCCCTCTCCTCCTCAGATCACACATTCTCCCTCATAATTACACTGTCATAAATACCACAGATTAATCATAAGCCAAGACCACCTCGTTACACTCCCCAGGGGAGGGACCATGTGTAATGACAGAGGTCGTACTCGGTTCTACCAACACTATAGTTAATTAAATGAAATATTGAAATATTGAATTACGGAATTATGAATTATTGAAATATGAAATTGTTGAAATACTGAATTAATGAATTACTGAATTATTATATTATGAATTATATTATTGCTTTTAGTTTTTTTAAGTCCAAGGAGGAAAATAAAATTAATTAAGTCCATTACACTTTGTCTTAAGAACTCTCAACCAACCCTCGTCTTCCATGCACAATAATTTTCAAAGGTACCTCGTAACCCGAAATAAGTATAAAAAAGCCGACACCACAGGAATCTGGATCAGTCGGCTACGGCAGCGCACGCGGCAACAAGGTAATTTTAACTAACCCTTCTACATCCTTAGACAACCAGCGAGTTCCCTTCGAGGTCCTGCGAATATCCTTCGAGATCCTGCGAATATCCTTCGAGGTCCTGTGAATATCCTTTGAGTTCCTGCGAATATCCTTCGAGATCCTGTGAACATCCCTAGAGATTGAGTCGTGCGTTTGACCTTCTCTCAACTTTAGCCAGCCGAGATTGAGTCGTGCGTTTGACCTTCTCCCAACTTTAGCCAATAGAGATTGAGTCGTGCGTTTGACATTCTCTCAACTTTAGCCAGACGAGATTGAGTCGTGCGTTTGACCTTCTCCCAACTTTAGCCAATAGAGATTGAGTCGTTCGTTTGACCTTCTCCCAACTGTAGCCAGCAGAGATTGAGCCGTGCGTTTGGCCTCCTCCCTCCATTACCCAGCAGAGATTGCGCAGTGCGTTTGGCCTTCTCCCAACTGTTACCAGCCGAGCGTGTGCCGTACGAACCCCAGGTCGTGAGTTGTAGCTACAGCGGAAGCCCGGTACAGATCAACCGCAGATGTCATCCCACCGCTAGTCGCAGAACTAAATTTGAACAATACTTTCTTTCCTTTTATTTTCATTTTAGTTATAGGGTGTGGTATTAGATATAAGAAAATAAAATTATAACGTTTATCGAAAAAAACCTGCCTTTTTTCTCTCTGTCACTGAAAGAAACAAATTTCTGTGACGATCCCTACCCCCGCGAGTTTACCCCAGCTAACGGAGGAAATCTCTTCGTTGTATATTTTATTCAAAAAATTTTCTTGAAATTACCTAAAAAACTAAGTTGTTTGAGAAAAAGCTTTGAAAATGAAGATATAATGAAATAAGCTGCTAAATAATAAAATATCGGATTTCAAGGAGCGCCGATCAAAATTTGTTGACATTTAGTCAAAAAAAAAAAAAAATTTTGAAAATTTGAGTCAAATTGGTCCACGTTGATGCGCATCGATCAAAGATTGAGGCTTAAATTTATTTCGAAAAATTAAAAAAATGGTCTCTGTGTACTGAACACGAGTCGCTTTAATTTATTTAATATATATCGTAAAAAACATACTGAAAACTATGTTACCAGATGCGTGCGTAGCAAACCAAATTAAAATAAAACGATTGCACTGTAAGTAAAGTATCAACCTTTGAAATGACACACTATGGCAGACGTAAACTTAAGTTTGCGTCGTAGTGGTATCTCCGTAGTGGTATTTATGTTTTAAAAGATTATGTCAAAATACACGTACAAAATTATTGTAAAAAAAATTTCAATTAAGCTTTTGTTCGACTTCAAACTTACTTTCAATTAAATGTTTAATAATATGTATTAACTGTTTAATTGAAAATGAATTTGGTACAAACAAAATTTCCAGTTTTTGTAACGCATAATAACAACATAGAAAAAAAATGCAAAAATTTAAAAAAATTGCCAAAATTTAAAAATCGATTAAAGTAAAAATTTCGCGTTTTTGTTAATTTTGGCGATTTTTTCAATTTTAGCAATTTGGTTTTAATTTTAAAAGATTTTTTCGAGTTTTGGCTTTTAGTAATTTTGGCAAATTTTTTTAACTTTCTGCAATTTTGAGTATTTTTTTTTTAAATGTTTTCGTTTTTTTTTTAAATTTTGCTGATGTTTTTTTACAATTTTGGAGATTTTTTAAAATTTTGTAATTTTGACAATTTGTTTTAAAGTAATTCGTTACCAATAGTTGGTTACATAATGCATTATATTGTAATGTATACGCCTTACCTTCAATATTATTTTGAAATATAAAGTATTTGAAATGAGTTGCTTTTTTGTCGAAAATCAACTCTAACATAACAACGGCCCATTTGCAAGCGATTTTTTATAATGAAATTTGAATGCCGAACTATCAGGCATTTCCTATATGATCCAAGTCAAAAATATGCATTTTGAATACATTATTATTAATTTTTTTGTTGTTTTAATTTAACGGAATAAATTTTTTTTATTTGTTTAACATAAAACAATGTATAAAGAATATGTAAAAAATAAATTTTAGTAACTAAGTGTGATTTGAATAAAATTAATCAATGAAAACAACAACTGCGATCTCAGTTCCAAATGTTTTGACTACTACTGTAAATAAATTTAAATTTATCAATAACAGTGTTACTTCCTAACGAATTGTATAATGTTTTTAAATTTGCCAAATCATTTCGCTTTAGCCTCCTTGCCACCCACTAGTGCAGAGATGCCCAGTAGTGGCTGATATCAGCAAATTAAACTCACACGTATACTTACGCTCTTTTGTTTGATCGTCAATCAACCAATAGGAAATCAGCATGTTGAGTGGGAGAGACAAACTACACTTGCAGAACTTCTGTGTCTTATAATAACTTTAATGACAGGTTTAAGGATTTTGAAAATATTTAATATTTATTATCTTTATTTCCCTCAACGTATCTTTGCAAACAAATATTTTCAGATTTGAATTATATTTGCTCAAAAAAACCCAATAAGCTGAATTCTTCTAGTTTGAGAAATATACTTTTATTGCGTAACTGCAATAAGAGTATCAACATAGAAGATTTCATTACTTGTTAATTGCAAATTGAACAATGATTAATTGAGGGAAAATTTATAAACACTTCGAAGAATCTTTTTATTTCGAAATATAACACACCCGCCACACATGTGCTTTCGTCGCAATCTCGTTGAAGACTAAATAAAATGAATACCAAATTGTTTTCTTCCAGTGTTATTTCGTCACTCTCACCAATACTACTACCTTGGGCATCTCTGCACTAGTGTGTTTCTTAATTATCGTTAGAATTTTACTTTTCTCTAAGTGTATCTTCTTCACATTCTATGAAAAGGGTCGAGATTTCTGTATTTAGGGCAGGGATCGCCAAAAAATTTTTGGTTGTGTATTAGTGAGTAAGACAGAGGAAAAAATTGAGAGAATTACAGTCATAGAAAAATGTTAGTAACTGACACCATTCTGATATTCATACAAAATAAGATAATCAAATACACCTGAAGGGTTTAAATATAACAGTGTATGATGTTATACAATTATATGTTATTTTGTTCAGTTAAGGTAATGTTTTATATATAATTTCATCAACATACATAAAATTATACAAATTACAAGGGAAGTATCTTTCTGCGGACCGCCAGATCTTAATGAAACTAAAATATACATATTATAGAGAACATACAACTTTGGAAACAATTTTTTTTTAGATATATCTAATGACACAAACATATTATTAAAAAGTTATCAAACAAAAAAAATCGAACAAACTTTCGAAATATGTCTTAAAAAATGCATATAATTTTTACATTTCATTTATACATAATTCACTTTATTTCGATGGCACAAACAACTTTTCCATAAAAAATATTTACCAAAAATTATTCTTGTTTTTTTCTACATATACTATTGTGTCCATAATGTGGATTACATTTTGTAATTAATTACGTCCTCAATTGCCCATTACATGTAATTGTAATTGAGAATTTTGAATTACAATTACATGTAATGTCTAATTCAAAAAATTGAATTACAATTACATGTAATTGTAATTAAGAATTTTCATCTACAATTAGCTGTAATTTTAATTTAAAAATATTGAATTACACATTACATGTAATTGTAATTTAAAATTCTCAATTACAATTACATGTAATGGGTAATTGAGGACGTAATTAATTACAAAATGTAATTCAAATGTAATTCAAGTCCGCACAAAGATACTTCCCTTGTTAGACTTTATAACTTTAGGGCATGTTATTATATGGTCTTTACAAGAAGATAACAAATCTGTTGTTTTACGAAAATTGGTTAAAAAAAAATGAAGCGACTTTTCAAAAACTTCTTTTGAGTAAAAAAAAAACCTTTTCAAATGTACAAAAATAAATATATAAGTAAATAAATAAATAAAAATAAAGAAATAAATATATAAATATATAAATAAATAAATAACTAACCAACTAAATAAAAAAATAAATAAAGAAATAAATGAATAAGTAAATAAATAAATAACTAACTATTAAACTACTAACTAAATTATTTATATTAGTATGAAAACAATCGCAATGTCTTTTAAAAACATATTTCGTACATTCCTTAAATGTTTTATGACATAAAAGGGATTGTATGTTACCAAAAGCATTTTTGATCATACAATATTTTTTTAGTGTAAACATGAAAAAAAAATTTTAAGGCATCCGCTGAACATGTACACTTGTCGCAATCTCATCGACGACTAAATGAAAGAGCACAAGAATGCGTGTGAGGTAGAGAAATTTTGGTTTGCACAATTGTGCAATGAAATGGCGACCCCTGATTTAGGGTATAATTTTCCATAGCCCTTACAATCAGATCATTAAAGTGGATCACATACATAAGTGTCTATTTAGAAATTTAAAAGATTTCTAGCCTTTGGTATCCTTGTGTTACCATGTACATCCCGTGTTATATGATTCATAAATTTCCTCCAGTTTGTTCCTTTATAATTGTATTTCAAATTCTCAGATTCCTCCATAAAATTAAACAGTTGTTCCCCCATACCAATATAAGTGCTCATTTGTATAGCCTGGTGATCACTATCATAATCTAGAGTCTTAATACAGTTGAGAGTGTTGTTCTCCGTAAGAATATGCAGTCTACTGTCTGCAATACACACATGTGGTTATGACTCCGATCTAGGGTTATAAAGTGAGCTTAGATGACAACCATTCCCTTAGTTTATTTCCCGTTGAGCTACAAAATAGGTTACCCCAATCCGTAAGTCTCTTATTTAAATACCCTGCCAATATGTAACAGTTGACAATATCCTGTAGGTCTAAGGAATTATGATTATGAAAAGATTATGTATTTCAGTTCTACAGTTTGAATAATTATTCCCAGAAGGATAATAAGCTGACATTATACATAGCGTTTAATTTGCATCCATTGGTAATTACAAAATACAAGTTTCCAAGAACCTAAATGAATTGATTGTATTATTTGATTATATGTTATATTTCACATTGTTTATAATAAATATAGCTGTTCCACCTCTTCCTAATGCTCCATTTCTATCTTTTCTAATCATGTTATAATTCTTAAATTGAAGTTTATGTCTAGGGTTAAGCTTTGTCTCATTTAGGGTTAAGCTTTGTCTCATTTAGTCATACACGCAGAAAAAAACTGGGGAATATTATCAAATTATAATTATTAGTAATTATACAACTACATAAGTTTCTAGTTTTTAAGAAATTTTTTTCTAGGATTGTATATAAAGGGTCCGCCATCTAACGTTTTTTTTTCAACTAGTGCTTATTTCGTGAATGGTAACACTTAGCTAACGTCTGATTTGACAGATAATTAGTTTTATCCTTCCGCTGAACGAATATGGTTGTGTATACGCTTGAACAACGCTGGGAAATATTGCGACACTACTTTGAAAATCATGGTAATGTTGCAGAATGTGTGCGAAAATTGCGTACGGGTTTTGATTTTCGCATTATCAACCGCAAAGCTGATGCCGTTTGGCCACCTCGGAGCTGCGATTTGACACCATTGGACTATTATTTGTGGGGTGCCGTCAAAGATAAGTGTTACGATAACAAGCCAGAGACAATTGACGCTTTAAAGGACAATATTCGTGAAACCATTGGTGAAATACAGCTGCACACAATCGATAATGTGCTTAAAAATTTGACCGATCGTGTAGGCTACTGCATGGCCAGCCGAGGTAGCCATTTGAATGAAATTATTTTCCATTATTAACCGGAAGGATTATACTTTCAAATAAAAAAAGAAATTTGAGAAAATATTCAGTAGTTTTTTTTATAGCGTTTTAAAAAAAAAGTTATTTGGCGGACCCCTTATTTTACAAATTTTTCTAAATATTTTGCTAGAACTTTGTAAAACTAACTTGAAACTTATGTAGTTGTATAATTACTAAGCACTTTGATAATATTCCACCAGTTTTTTTCTGCGTACTAACTAATATTAACGAATTAACATTAATATGTATAATTTCCAAACTTTTTGATATGAAATTTATTTGATTATAAGCCATATTTATACACCTATCATGGAAAAAATTGCATCTATACTAGATGCTTGCAATTTTAATTGCTTATGAAGACTCGCCATTTGACTATTAATATTTACCATCATAGTTTTCAATTCTAATATAAAAGAGTTGTTAGATATATCATTATTAGCATTCAAATTTTACTTATTGTTGCCTTTTTGTATATAAGCAAAGCTAGTTCCTGGGTTATAAAAAGAATTAACACTTTGTTTTCATTTTCGAATAATATTTTTTTACTTATAGCTAAGTTTTTGGTGTAATTTCTTAATATTTTTACAACCTTTATACAAGGCTGTATGACCGTAATTGTTGCAAAGAACGAAATACAACTTATCCTTTTCGTTTCCGGGTACGATGGTTATGCCACTTTCAACTCTTTTATGCTCGTTATTGTATTCAACACATTTTGTTGGAAGATAATAGTTCGCAGCATTGTGAAAGAACCCTTGGTAGTTACGGCATTGGGTAATCTCCGGACGTTTTACTTGCTCCCATTTTATAACACGATAAAATAAAACTTTTATGTTTTCAGTTGATCTCCACTGCTTTCTGGTGTTATTTGTAAAGGATGTTTTTTTTTATAGAGGTATAAAACTTTCAAATGGAATAAAACGAAGATGATTTTTTTAAATTGACATGAAATTTACTTTATTCGAAAGATAATCTTCTGGAATTATAATTTAAATATGACTTCTGGCCACGGCTGGCTCAGACGTAGTCTATATTGGAAGTCCAATTTTGGATGACTTTTTAAAACATTTGTGGTCGTATATTGGCAATAACGCTGCGAATTTTGTCCTCCAAGTGGTTTCGGGCTTATCGGCGTAGACTAGCGACTTCAAATATAACCACAGAAAATAGTCCAGCGGAGTTAACTCGCACGATCTTGGAGGCCAATTCACGGGTCCGAAACGTCAAAATCGGGATCAATGGCAATCTTGTGTTGGGCCTATTCACCGAATCTACGCCGTGCTAGGTGATCGTGTGGCTTCAATTTTTGCACGAGTTGGCAGCAATGACTTCCTCTGTACGCACTGTAGGACGTATTTGTGGATGCATATTATCATTTAGAGTAAACGTGGTGCGAAAACGCTCCATAGTTAATCAAATTAATTGCTCTGGTGGACGATTATGTTGACCGTAAAATGGACGTAGTACGCGATACGTTTTACGAACAGAACCATGATTTTCAAAATAAATTTGCACAATTTGGAAGCGTTGTTCAAGCGTCAGTCTATTCATGTTGAAATGCCAAACCAAACTAAACACAAATCACTTGACAGCTGACAAAATGGCCGCCAGTTAAAAAAGTGTTGCCAACTTAAAAAAAGCCCTTTACAAAAAAACATCCTTTACAAGGAATATTGGTAGACTATATCCGTTTTTAGAAGAGGTTTTAGTTGTAAATTGATTAACTTTCATGAATTTCAATTTGTCGTTTTGAAATTGTCACAATTCGTTTAGAATATCATCAGCCTTTATGTTTTAATCAAGCCCTTTTAGTAAATACGTTTTGGAATTCATTCCTTTTGGTGTAACGGTAAAGAAATTGGCATTTGTTTTTATTAGGTAGGTCTTTACTCTTAAATAACACAGTACAACATTTTTCAACACATGATTTTGGGACTCCGTTCTGGGAATTGCACGTGAAAGTAGCCCCAACAATAAGAACTTTTTCATCATTCGGTTTGTCAAGTTGGCTACAGTAATAATTTAATGGCAATTTTTTTGAGGAATTTTTAAATGGAATTTTTTTGCTCAAGGCGGATTTTAGCACTTTTTCTATATTTTAACACGGTTATATCTCGGTATACCGTATGGAATATCTCTTTTGTGTCTGAAGCAGAGTTGTAGATATTGAATAGGAGAAAAAAAAGCCGAGCAAACCTACCTGAAAAAACTGCATCCAGTGCCTTAAAAATCCCAAAATTGCCCATTTTCACATTTTTTGCTCAATAACTGGATTACAAATTCACAAATATGCTGTTTTTTTTCTTTATAAACTTTATTTTGCATGAAAATAAAAATTCCGATTTTTTTATAATTGAAAATGTTCTATATTTTGTTTCCATGCATAGATAACATATAAAAATCCCATATTTTCTGTGTAAAAATAGCTGTAACATGAATCGGAATTTTTATTTTCATGCAAAATAAAGTTTATAAATTAGGATGCCGGATTTGGAATCAGGGCATGAACGAGCATGTAAATCACATATCGTCATTGAAACCAAGGAAGCTTGTTGAGGTGTGCTTTTAATATTTATTTATTAAAGTACTAAAAAACAACGTTATAATTATTTAAAGTTTTAAACCAGCGAACATATAAACTAAAGAAGAACCAACTAAGTAGAACCAAGAACTGTTTAATTTTATATGGCAGCAGGTTTTAAGAGAAACAGTTTTTAGAGGTTTTTTAATGCATATTTTTTAGTATATATAAAATACAAAGTCCCGGTTCACACACGGCAATTTTACATGCGAAAGTTTTCTTCAATTCTCCTTTGAACTTGCTTTTGTGTTCACACAGGAAAAGTTTGTTTCAGCAATTTTCGTTTCTTTAGTTCAACGTGTTGAAAATTGCGAATGACAAAACAAAACGGAATTGGAGTACGGGTAAGTCTGTACCCCCTTCCATTCACTTTTCCTCCCTCTTCTATAAACTCAAGACCGGGACAAAGAATACATCACAAATTAACTTCAAAATTTAATTAAAATTGCTTAAAAGAATGAAAGTTAGTTAATTAAAAGTACCATTGTTAACACATTTTTCCAAACTATCTTCAAACCAGTTTAAGTTTTTTGAAGAGAATTTTGGAAACGGCTTGTTTAAACAAATGAAACACCCAACCCTTATAACATGCGTAATGGATTCTTAATTTTCAGTTTTTAAAATTAAATAGTTGCTTTTTTCCACCACTGATCTAAAACTGATCCTGTTTTGTGGTTAAAACAATCTGAAATTTCTGAAGTAGATTTATCCTTCATAAAAAAAATATCGTATTGGTCCATAATACTGACCTATATATTATTTTGCACAACAAGGACGTGTAAAGTTTGCTGTTTTTTTTCTGCTCTTGAAAAAATCATCTACTTGAAACTTTTTCGAACGAAAAATTTGATTTTCTGCCTCGGTAAATGTTGTTTTTTTTTTTTGTTTTACCTAGAGTTTTAAATTTATTATATGTTCTGACTTCAGATTCTTAAAAAGCATTTTAGATTTAACATTATTTTTTTAAATAAATATTTATATGTTTTATACATGAATTACAAGTAGTACTTAATTGGATTAAAATAAAAAGTACTAATCTCTAAAACATTTAAAATTTTTTTTTTAATTTTTTAATTAAAAAACTTATTAGAGAAAATTGTATGAAATTATATATAATATTATCATATTTGATAGACACATTTGTCGGATCAAACTACATGAGATACCATGAGATCAGTTTAGTTATATGTGATACTATATATAATCATATATGTTTATATCGGAACTTTTTTCATCGGGCTATTAGGTTTAAAACTGGCATACTTCTTATCGGGTAAATAAAACAATAAGGGTAAAGCGTTGATCTTTTTCCTTCAAAATTTGGGTAGAATATTCTAACCCTTCTACATTGGTTCTCTGATGATTTTCGGTGATGCGAAATGAAACATGTAAGGACCTGTCAGTAGATAAAGTCTGCTATAAGTTAGCGGGCAAAATCTTTTATGAGTAATAAATAAACATTGCACGGTTTTTTGTTCAACAAAAAACAAATGATCTTGAACTTGAATAATCTTGCTCACATCATAATTTATGATAAAAAATCGAAAAATAAATTTTTGGTTGTAATTTTTTAAAATTTCAAAGTAACACATCTGGCATACAATATTTAGATCTCATTCCATAAAGATGTGCCAAATTTAGATAAAAGCGGTTAATATTTAGACATAGTTTAAATACACTAAGATAAAATATATTAAAATCAAGTAGAAACATACTTAAAATAAATGATAACGCTGTTGATTTACAACAAAGTACTCGTATGTTTTTGGTTATTTTAAATATTTTATAATTGATTTTAATATGTTATCATTTTTAGTTTTAAATAGAAAAATACTCAATTTAAGTTGAAGAATAATTGAACTTAATATACAAATTTGTGCTTTTCTATTTAGTGTTCCCTTACACATGTTCTTAATTGTTGAAAATAAAATAATTTATTGTTAGAAAGTGTTTTGCAACCGTCAGATAATGACAATCGTAATTAATTTTTAATTAATTACTGTAGAATATTACTTTAGTTAGAGTCTTTACAGGAAGAAGGAGAAGAAAACATTTTTATTGAATAATTTTACGGACACAAGGGATACACCAGACTGCCGCAGTTTCGTCCCTCTCCTGGGATTCGTCAGTGGTTAATTTATGTGTCAATTGAACAAAGTATTTTCTATTGATAATTTGCTCTATATGAAAAACTTTTTATTTTTTGGTGTCGTACTGGTATTCGAACTCACTGCCTTAGCATCAAGCTATGCATCGTAATCTCACCTCTTAACGAGTTGAGCCACGGTCGACACAGCGATGACTGTGGCTAAAGTGGAGTTTTTGTCACACTACGTATACACAAGTATTGTTTCAATCAGAAGAGAGAGAATTAACTAATACCAATGCACAATTCATTTCTCAACTCAAATGGAGGGGGACGAAACTGCGGCAGTCTGGGGTATCCCTTTTTCAATAAAAATGTTTTCTTCTTCCTGTAAAGAGACTAACTAAAGTACTATCTACAGTAATTAACTAAAAATTTATTACGATTGTCATTATCTGACGGTTGCAAAACACTTTCTAACATGAAATTTGAAGAAACTTGCTTAACGGCGACTCAATCTCTAACCTACACTTGGTATCCAACTATTGTATGTGAATAAAGCGCATCAAAAAACGTGATAATTACTTGTGAAAAAGATATAGGATTAAGAAGAAGAAGCATTCTAGTTGAGAAATGAATTGTGCATTGGTATTAGTTAATTCTGTCTCTTCCCACCCAGCATTTTTTGAAAATTTTAATCATATTCGAGTCTTTTATGATACTTCTGCGCGACTAAAAAGCTGGAATATGCTCTCATTTTCTGATCATAAATGATACATTTGTCGGTAGAAAATGGTACCCTAGCCGCGACTCTTCTTGATGACTCATTTATGATACTGTTTTTTTGAGTCACTTATCATTATGTTAAGGAGTCTTTTTAGAGCCACTTATCAGTCTGTTTGGGAGTCTTTTTTGAGTCCCTTATTAGTCTGTTTCGGAGTCTTTTTCTAGTCATTTGAAAATATACAGTGACTCACAGCTTATTTCGTGTGTTAAACTTTAGAGAACATATTTGTTTATATTTTTAACATTAACTTAAATATTTATTCAAAATGGGCATTTTTTTAAAGATTTGATTTTTTTTTAAGTTTTTTCTTGTAAATATAATAAAAAATAATATATCTTTAAAAAAATACCCATTTGGACGTAATATTTAAGTTAATGTTAAAAATATTAACATATATGTTCTTAACAGTTTAACACACGAAATAAGCTGTGAGTCACTTTTTACTTTCTTAAAAGAAATAAAAGAATAATATTCAATTTAAATTAAGATTTATTTTTAATAACAAACTAATACATAAAGTAAGTATTTTTTTTAAATTAACACAAATATAAGACTACACCTAACATAACACAAAAACTATTGTCATTTCGACAGGAAACAAAAACTTAAAAATAAAATAATAAAATAATTTAAAGGATGCTTACACTTCAATGAAACTTTTATAACTAGACAAATATCCAACTTGTTGACATTTACTCAAGAATACGCAAAAATTATCCCGTTATTCTTAAGAAAAAAAAAACAACAAACAAGCAGTGTTTAATCATCTCTCTGCTCCAAATACGATAGCAAAACAAACAAAACTAATCACATTTAAAACACCTGCATTATCTATTTGCGATCAAGCAGTTTTCAATCTTCTAGATGAGCAAATTGTGATCTTATATAACGAAAAAAACAATTACATTTTAAACACCTAGAAGATTGATTTGCGAGTGCTATATAATTTGTTGTTGCGTTTCAAAACAAGCACTTTTTACTCATAAGCGCGAAACATTTTCGAGTCCCTTTTTAACCGTGTAAGTGATTAATCAGTTATTGATCACCAAAAGTACTCGAAAAAGACTCGTTTTGGTGATTTATCAAAAAACAATCTTCCAATTGCTAGGCGGGTTCTGATCGAAACAATACTTGTTTGTATGTAGTGTGACCAAACTCCACTTTAGAAACAGTCATCGCTGTGTCGACCGTGGCTCAACTCGTTAAGAGGTGAGATTACGATGCATATCTTGATGCTAAGGCAGTGAGTTCGAATACCAGTACGACACCAAAAAATAAAAAGTTTTTCATATAGAGCAAATTAACAATAGAAAATACTTTGTTCAATTGACACATAAATTAACCACTGACGAGTCCCAGGAGGGGGACGAAACTGCGGCAGTCTGGTGTATCCCTTGTGTCCGTAAAATTTTTCAATAAAAATGTTTTCTTCTTCTTCTTCCTGTAAAGAGACTAACTAAAATAAAATAATTTATTTTTTTAATATTTTTTTTTTTTATTAATAAGTTAAAGTTATTTACTTAAAGTTATTTACTTTCAATATAATAATTGAAGTATTTTTTTACACTTAGGCACTTTTAACTTTTAACAATAACTTTAACAAATAATTTCCTTAAAAATATTACACAAAGTAAGAAAAACTTTGGATATTTAAGACATTGAAATTACACACTTACCCTTCATTTACAAATTAAAATAACAACTAATACTTTTTTATCACGCCATTTTAATGAAAAGTATTTTTTATTTTACTTGAATTAAACTAGATCTGGTCAGATTTGATCTTTTTACGCGTTATAAAATTTCCGTTTATAAGAATTTTTGTCGATTTATGTCTATGTCTAAATATAAATTATTTTGTGCCAAATTTCAACCGAATCGGATAAAATTTTCGGATATCCGTCAAAAAGAATTGTTTTCTGTAAATTTTTATGAAAATTTTAAAGTTTAGTGTACACAACTTCATGAAGATATCATAATATCGGACGGACATTGCAAAATCGACTCAAAAAGTGAGTGTAAAGCTGCAGCCATAATTGACCTACCGTTTGCAAATTTTGTTAAAAATTTTCCTTACAATTATTTGTATTTCAAAATTTTCGCCAGATTTGCGAATAAGTTCTATGTTTTATTTTTTATTAATTCTTTTATTTTGTTATTTATTAAATTTCTGTTACTTGTTTGAAATGTTTTTAAATTAGGGTTCGGTACGATAAGTTTCGATTACAAATTAACACAGACCGGAAAACATTTTATTTTCTGTTTTTAACAAAAATAAATATAGCTGAAATTTAAAATGTTTTTTTTTTTTTAACTGTACAAAATACAATACAAATATTTTTATTCCCAACTATAAAAAAATTTAAAATTTATTTTATTTTATTGTTAAAACATAGTTGAAAATGAGAATTGAAAAAGTATAAAAAGTACTAATAAACAACTTCACAGAACATATGATGGGCAAACAATAATGGATTAAATCGATTGTTTGAATATAAATAGTGTTTCAAACTATTTTTTAATTGATTCAATTAAAATATTTATTAAATTTTCTTATAACTCTAACCAGTGTAGATAACACATTAACATAATTATTAAAAAGTTTCAGAACATTTTTATTTTTACTTTATTGTGATTAAAATGTCAAACGAACGTTTAATTATATGAATCTATTATTTTATTTGTAAATAAAAAGAGCAAAATGCAAATGATTAACTTTTAATTAGTAGAATAGTTTAACGATTTTGTATACACGCAAAATCGTAATTATTTCGGTAGAGTTTGCAACACTCTTTTTTTTGAAGTTAATGTTCGTGTACACATGATAACTATACACGAAAATAGTTTTAGTTGATTTTCGTGTTCTTTAGAGGTGATAAAAAATATTATTGAAAAAAAAGCTTTTAACTACTATTTATGTAAATAATTTAACTTTCAATAACTAATAGTGTTTTACAATTATAATTTTAAAGTTTTGTTAGATTTTTTTTTAATAATTAAAGAAATAAAAGTAGAAGAAAAAAGTTCAAGTAAAGACAAAGAAAACGAAATGTTTGTTCTTTACTTTTAATTGTTTCATTATAATAAATTATTAAATTATAAAGCTTTAAAAAAGTTAATTGTATAACACAAATTGTTATAAAAAGATAATTCTTATGCACAGTTTTTCACTTCGTATTTAAATGCCATTTAAACTTTCAGTTATATTTAAATACAAACGGCAGTTTTTAACTTCAAATTTAAATAACATTTAAGTGACCAATCTTGGGCATTTAAAGTCTATTTAAATTGTACAAATATAACATATGATTTTGACAGTTTGTGTTTTTTTCGTGTGGTAAAAAAACAATAAAAAATAAATTAAAATGAGTTCCGATGAAGAAGATATGAGTGACGCTGAAATCTGTGGAATATTAAGTAACGCCGCAGTTGTATGGAAACCACGTACAATAAGAACACGACCCAATCATTTTAATATTTTTGGGGATATGGAGTTTAACCAAACTGTATTCTGGAGCTTATTGGACCTGACATAAAAAACCAAACCACTTGTTAAGTGTAACAACTAGATAAATGCACATGTATATAACATACATATATACATGCTTATGTATGTAAAAGTAAGGGAAATAGATGTTTCTAAACATATTAAATATTTTATGTTATTTTCTGTTTTTTTCTATTCTTTAAACAGCTGTTTTATGAATAATGATCATTAATTTTTGACATTTCATGATGCTACCATACTTT
Source organism: Delia radicum (assembly GCA_021234595.1). Lineage (NCBI taxonomy): Eukaryota > Metazoa > Arthropoda > Insecta > Diptera > Anthomyiidae > Delia > Delia radicum. The sequence goes on along the minus strand of CM037854.1, from coordinate 167,949,874 downwards.
TGTCGCAGATAAATAACAATTATCATTTAAGACTGAAAAACTGAAACTGTATTTAAATACAACTTAAATTTAAATGTAAATTAACTAATTGCATATTTAAATACGAAGTTAAAAACTGGGCATTAGAAATATAAGTTAAACGCTTCTGTTTTTTATTGACAAACTTAACATGTGAATTTTTTTTCCTTTTTTACAATAATACCTCATTTATACTACAACCAAAAGCTAGTAGCTTTTAAAAAATGTGTATGGAATTTTACAGGTAAATTACTAGCAGTTTTCAAAAGCTTTTGGTTTTTGGTTGCAGTATAAATGAAGTATAAAAAATATTTCAAAAATTGTCAGCCTGTGTAATCTAAATTTACCCATTTTTTCAATACTTTTTAAACTTTTTGGCGAACTTAAAATATAAATAGTTTTTTCCTTATTTAAAATAAAAAAATATTTCTAAAAGCCTTTATTTTTATAGCTCCTAGAATATATTTTAAAGACACTTGAAATGTGATTTATTTTTTGTTTATTTAAAATAAAATTTTTTTTTCTAAAAAATATATATATAAATAAAAATGTAAATTTAATTTACAAATCTACATTGCTTTTTTATTTAAAGGGGGGCATGTAACAAAAATAAATATAACAATTAGAATTTTCAATTAAAACTGTCATTGTTCTCTTTCTAAGTTTCAATTACGTTTTAATCAATTTTATTAGACTTTTAATAAAAGTTGTAAAAAAAACCAATTACTTTTTTAAAGTAGTATTACGATTTTTTAATTATTTTATATGGCAGTTATTTATAGATTATACAACAAATTGGGCTATGAGGTCATCTTGGAAAGTTATGATGGCATAAATTTTTTTAACAAATCGCGAATTTTTTATTTGGGGCGCCATATAAAATAACTTTTCTAATTTTTTATTTGCCCTTTGCCTTAGATATACATTTGTTTATGCATTTAGTTCATTTAGCTAGAAAGTTTTTAAAAACCGCAGAAGATAACGCGCGAATTAGCGGGAAAATTTTAAAAAATATTTTTAATTTGTACTAAAATATTACTACAGGTATTGTCCTGTGTAATTTTAATTAAAAAAAAAATGTATAAAAAATTTGCAATTAAAATAATTGCAAATAACAGATAGTTTCATATATTTGTTAATTTACGAAGTGTCAACCGCGGATAAGTTTTATATCAAATTTGTTTTACCATAAAGCGTTAATTGGCAGAAATTTTTTTGTGTGTTACTAAAGTTGACTTAACCTAAATATGGGTGCTTCCATGTATTTTCATACAATCGCACAGTCCCTTAATTCAACTTCGCCAAATATAGTTGTTCATTCGATCGGTCGATTCTAGTGTTAAAAACGTCAGAACAAAATCTTGGAAAGATTCCCCCTACTGCATCTAAAATGGCCAGTTTCGCAATATTATGAAGGCCCGTAAACTAAAATAGATCACTTATACTGCCAGGATAATAATAATTTATACATGTATTCACTAGGAAATTTTTAGTGTCAAAAAAAGTAGTACTAGCATTACAAGGTAAAACTATAATAAAGATAACATATTAGGGGATCTATGATAGTTTAAATATTCTGCGCAGTGGTTATATATTTTTCACAACTTGTATATAAAACAGGGATGGCAGGTAATACCGCTTGAATGCTGTTATCGATTCAACCCCTAAAATATCGTTACCGAAATAATTGAAATACCGTTACAGATATAACTAAAATACCAATACCCTTACAATGCCGTTACCGAAATAACTAAAATACCGATATCGCTAAAATACCGTTATAGAAATAATTAAAATAGCGTTATCCTTAAAATTCCATTACCGAAATAATCTGACAAAATCAGAAAAACACATCGCTGTAATTAGATATATATTTTTCCAAAGCTTGATCATAAACTAGCTACACAGAGAGAAAATCAATTAAATCAATTATTTTTCATATTTGATTTAAATATCAAGTTGCCAAAAAAAAGTTTGACATTTTCAAACTTGTCATTAATGCAGACTCATGAAGAAAAAACATGAGAATTTAAACCACGATTCAAAAATATACTTTTAATACAAATTTCGTGTTTCTTATGAATTTATTTTGTAAATAAATGGTAAGTGTATAATATAAATGTCATAAATACACAAAATGTTACTTACTTTGTGTAATATTTATAAGGAAATAATTTTTTAAGTTATTGTTTAATAATTTCTATAAATATTTTTTATTTCAAGATGTGTATCACTACATACAAATTAACTGAAGAATTAACTTGATTACACCATCGATCTAGGCCAACAACCAACGTTCTTGGCCACAAATTCTGCAAGAATCTTGGAGAAGTCTGGAGCGTAATGGGTATATAATTCATGGAAGTTACGATTTATTTGCATTTACTATGTACATTGCACATAGTTTAAAAATACTTTAATTTTTATTTTTATTAGTATATTTAAGTAATTATTTTTAACTTATTAATAAAAAAGTTATTGAAAAAATAAATTCTTTATATTCAACAATTAAGAACACTAAAAAGAACATATATTAAACGAATACTAAATTAATTTAAATTGAGTATTTTTCTGTTAAAAACCTAAAATGATAACATGTTATAATTATATGTTGGTATATTGATGATATGTAGCATTTCTAGCACATAACGTCGTTTATAATTATTCTCACTTTGCAATACTTGTACATTATCAAAGTCTGGTGTATTTTTTCATATGCACTGTGGTTCAGTAATGCAGATTTTTTGTGTAGAAGACGTAGTTTTCAATCTAAGATCAGATTTGTGTTGTGCTACCCTAGCTTTAAGTTTATTCTTTGTTGTACCTACGTAAAACGTATTGCAACTGTCCTGTTTGTTGCCCATGCAAGGTTTTTTATATATAACATTAGATTTTTCTAATTTATGCAATTTATCCTTGGTTTTACCATATAGCCTTGATAGATTATTATTAGTTGTATTGGCCATTTTTTAATTTTCTTTATTAAACAGTTTTGATTTTCAAATCTTTCGGACAATTCTGGAATATATATCAATGATTTAAATATTTTAGGATTTTCAGGCTGCTTTGAGTTTACTTCTTTTTCTTTTTTATAATCGCGTATTAATTTATTCGTTATTTCCTTCGGCAAATTATTATCGGACAATATACTTTTAATCTTACTGATATTTTCTTTGTGGAATTCAACGTCACTAATGTTCAAAACTCTTTTTATAAGATTTGTATTTATTAAATTTGAATTTCTAATACAACAAGATAAAATATCTTATAAATTACAGTATTAGAATCAGACAAGTTAAATAGGACATTGTATATAAATAAATTAATTATACTTAAAATTAAATTACATATAACAGAATTTCAAAACTTTAAACAATTTTAAAACATACTAAATTTGATGGTAAATTAATTTAAGATGTCGGTATTTAAAAAAAAAAAATTATACAAAAAATTACGAAAAATGCTGAAACAATAATTTCCTAAAATGTATTGCGTTGCTAGTGCGTTGAATATCCCAGGGAAGTTGGTTCCAGAGACGAATGGTTAAAATAAAAAATTGACACTCAGAAGCATGGTCACGGTGACGGAATTGTATTATGTAGTTTCCTCTAGTCGATGTTGCAAACTGTAAACGTTCAAAAAGATAATTTGGTTCCCTGGTCATTATAACCTTGTGTAAAAATATGAGATTTTTGAACTTAAGGTAATTACAAAAAGAGATGTTGAATACACGACATGAGTACTGAGACACATGATCAAATTTCCTAAGGCTGAAAATGTAATGTATGATGTTATTGAAAGTTGTGATCAGTTTTCTTATTCGCTGTATTTATAATCATACTCTTTGGATGTTTTGAGAAATAATTGATAATTCGGCCTGAAGCACTAGGTTTCTGATACCAATTAATTTTCAGGCTGTTATTGTCTCTAATTACTATTTTATCAAGATATGGAAGTCTTGAATGACATTCCTTTTCAATAGTAAACTTAATTCTAGTATGAAAATTATTCAAAGTCGTCCAAATTTCTTCTATTGCACTCTCCCTAATAACTACAAACAAGTCATCTACATATTTCGTCAGTAGTTTTGGTTTTTCTGTTAGATCTCCAATACAGGTTTCCAGTAATTTTTCCATTACTATATCAGCAATAATAGGTGATGTAGGTGAACCCATGGGAAGTCACTTTTTCTGTGTGTATATCTTATCATTATATTTAAAATAGCGGTTGTCATTAATGCAAAATTTTTTTATACGTAAAAATAAGCCCTTTGTCATATCAGTGTATAATATACACTGTATATAGAGATCTCCTTCCATCTTTCTTCAATAATTCTTAACGCTAAATCAACAGGAATGCTAGAAATAATGCCACGACATCAAAGGATATTAATCTTTCATCGTCTAATATTGAAAGGTTTCCAATCTTATTTTTAAATTGCACTAAAAACGTTATGTTGAAACTAGATTTTTCGGTTAACTTTTTTAATATTCCGGATATATATTTACTTAGTTCGCTAGATGGAGAATTAATACAGGAGCAAATAGGTCTCAAAGGGTATCCTTCTTTATGGATTTTTGGAAGCCCATAAATTCTTGGCGCAACGGCCACGCCAGTCTTCAGTCTTCTTCTCTCTATATCGTTAATTATATTGTTCTTAAATAAATCTTCTACTAAATCGTTGTTATTTTTCTGAAGAATACTTGTCGGGTCCTTATTCAGTCTTTGATATATCATCATATCATCAATTATCTCCATCATTCTCAAATTATATTGCTCCCTCTCCATAGCAACTGTTGCATTGCCCTTGTCCGCATTTAAAATTAAAATATTTTTATTGTTATTTAAAAACTTTTCGGTTTTTTTCGCTATATTCCATGAAAATTTATTTCTATTGTCCAATTTCATCTTATTCATATGATTGTCAATCATAGACGTAAATTTTGTTCTAGCCATGTCCCGTTCCTCTATATCCGTTAACGTCTGAATGAATTCCCAAGAGATAAAATCCATTGGATGTCCTCGGGAATAGGCATCTCAGTTTTATTGACAAACCATTTTTCATTCCGTCTAATTTCAAATTCATTCCTTTAAATTTCCTGTAATTTTTCAAATTTCCTACGGTGTCTGTCCTTAATTTTCGAATTAGTCGATTTTTCCACGACAGATTCACTTTCCCACAATTTGTTTGCCTCATCAACAGTTAAATATTTCTCTATATCATTTTTAATCAACTCAATTTCCTCCTCATTTTGTTTTAAAAGTTCGTGTTTAAGTTTCAGCAATAAATTTAGTATTTTGTTGTGAAAATTAGACAGAGTGTGTTGAATCGTCGATATTATACATAAATTAGTGTCAAATATGTTGTATATGTTTATAAATGTTGGAATAATACCAAATAAGAGAGTTAATTTTGAAGCTGATGTAGAAAGCTGTGCTCAAACATATAGACATCTCGTTAACAAACGATCATAGTGCAATACATATTTTAAACTCATTGCAATATTAAGCATGTATGTTTTGTGTTAAATATTAAATGTACGAAATTATTGTTGTTGTTGTTTACTGTTTGGTTATTTTGCCTATTTTTTATTATTATTTTTGTTGTTGTTTGTAATGTGTATTTCAGAGCTATTCCTGATGATGCTTTTCAATAAAAGCGAAATATCGATTGAATGAATAAATAAAGAATATTTATACAAAACCAACATAGACCTCGAGCCTAAACATTTTATTTCGGAATATTTAAAATAAGTAAAAGCATACTTTTTTGTAAATCAACAGCGTTTTCATTTATTTAAGGTATGTTTCTACTTGATTTTAATACTTTTTTTTCTTAGTGTAGCATTAGAATTCCATCCATATTAGGGCCAAAAATTTTCGATGTGCACTGACATTATCTAAATAACCAATATAACGTTATCATTAAAATACCGTTACTGAAATAAACGAAAATAGCGTTACCGCTAAAATATCGATACCGAAATGAGTAAAACACCGTTAACTCTAAAAAACCGTTACTGAAATTACTTAAATATCGGTATCCCTAAAATACCCTTACCGATACCAGCATCGAATCGGTTCCATCCATGATATAAAATGATATTTTTTTCTTTTTCATCCTTTAGTTACACACATTTATTTAAAAAAAAATAAAATTGTTATGTTAAATTTATTGTGCTTATATATGTTTTATGTTTTGCGACCAATTTTTTGTAATATATACTCCTTGATAGGCTGATAGTATTGATACCGCAAACTAACCATCTCTGGAAGATTTCGAATCTGTTCAAATAAGTCTGAATCAGACTCGAGGACAATAACGGCGGATACTGTCATTGCAATAACCACAAATACAAATGATGGAATGAAAGCATTGATGAAGTGAAATTTGCGCACCCCTTTGGCACTATTTGTAGAATTTTGGTGCGCAAAATTTTTGTCTAACGTGGAATTTTGGTAGTTGCTTTTGGAAGTCCCTGGTGTTATGGTAAGCGGGTTTTGCTGCTGCAAATATGCATTTAGTCTTTTTCCAGAGTTTTTCGGTGGTATGCGGCCATCGCTTTCGAACGTATTAAATGCTCCTGATTCTGGGGATGAGTACACTATTGAATCTTCGGACTTCAAATAGAAGTCTGACATTTCTGCATTTGTACAACCATTTAATAAGTTGAGACTTTCAAAGTTTGACGAAGCACGTAATCGAGCTTCTTCAGAGACCGGCTCTAGACTTGGCATTTGTACGCCACCAATGCCATTATTGCTGCTGACATCATACCCAAGGTGTTGGCTAAAAACTATGTTACTCAGACTATCTGTTGCTGCCATAGTACAGTTGCTCAACGGTTCAGACATTGTTGAACGAGGTAAACTGCTATAGCCTGAATGTAAATTTAAATTTTTTAAATCGTTTGAAGCTATGTATGAATTTCTCAATAGTTTACGTATTTGTGCAAGGTCACCCTGAGGACTGGACGGCGTTGCTGGTACACTACTGGCCTTTCGCTTGCTAGCCGTTGAGTTTGTTAGCTTTTGCTCACGCAACGCATTAATGCTCTCCGTAAGTATTTCTCGTTCTGTGCGTCCAGTATACTTGAACTTGGTACCCCAAGAGAAAAATCCACCACCTGAAACGACTGCTGCGTGTTGGCTATTAGGAAGACTAAAATGTAAAAGTGTATGAAATTTGTTGTAATATTTTTTTTGACTTATTGCATCGCAATGATCAGAGAAGACGAAAATAAAAATTGCAAAATCCATTGTGTCTCTAGAACAAATTCGAAAAAAGCTAAATATGTATAGCAAAACTAGAAAAAAGTTAACAAAAAAACATATTTAAACAAACACGGTTTAATAAAATTAAGAAAAAATAATAATTTTAAACGAAGAAAATCTAAAAAAGGCAATTTTAAAGATCAAAAATCGTAAGTACAAATATGAAAAATCAAAAAATAACAAAATAAGCTAATTGGACTAAAAATGGCAAAAAAAAGGCGAATTTGTCTTTTCTGGTAATGACTTACGTAAAGAATAACATTTGCTCGATGGCACACCTCCATAGATATCGACAGGCAACATTTGACGAACATTTAAAACCAATTGTATGCTTTTTCTAAAAGAAACAAATTTCAATTGTTATTCCATTGCATTATTTTATTTTTAGGATGCAGTTAGTGTGTCAGGTATTGAAATGTTGATTCGATATTTTTCGAAACTATTTAATTCAAAAACACCGTAGTACTCTCAAAAAGAAAAATAGCTTGATGATAAAAAACAAAAAAATAAACTGTCTTAAAAATTACATTAATTTTTGACAACCCATTATACTTCAATTTTATTTAAAAATATCCAAAAAAAATTTAAATTTTGTTATTGGTGTTCGTTTTGAATACATACAAGTGATATTTAAAGTTGGATTTCATTTTGAATTGTCACGGTCGAGATTATAATTTAAAAGTTGCTCTCAAAAAAAGTTTACCATATATTAAGTAATTTGAACTAAATTTTTTGTTCGACTTAAATTAAGTATAAATTTTTCGTTAATCTACTAAAAATATCTTACAAACAAGTTAATTTTTCTTAAATTTTAAGACGCTTGAACTAGTGCTAATACAAAATTAACTTGTTTTTACTTCATAAGCTATACTCATATTAAGTGGGCATATTTAAAAAAAAAAAAATCGACCACTTCAAAAAACTACTTTATAACTTTTTTGAATAACTTTAATTTTTCAATCTTTAATAATTTTTACTAATTTTGTTTTCAATACTTTTGTCCTTTTCTCTATATTTTGTTATATTTTATTATATTTTTTATATATTTTATTTTTTTTTTTAAATTTTCCATATCTTTTTTTTATTTTTTATATTATATTAATCATTGTGAATCAATTGGGATATTTTATTCATGTACTATAATTATAAGATTCAATCTTTTTGTACTGAAAAAAAAAACAAATAAATAAATAAATAAATGCAGTACAATTAGGCATTTCCCGGGAAAGCGGGATTGGTTTTTGAATTTCCCGGGATCCCGTTAATTCCCGCTCAGCAAGAAAATTATCAAAGTTGCTTTTTAATTCACAAAGTATCTCCGGATTATTGATAAATTTTTACAATCAGAATCTTAAATTTATTAATATTTTAAATAAAATTACACACTACTTTCCTTTATTATTTTAGGTAACGCTATCAAAATTCTTTGTAGTGATGTCCAGTTTTTATTTACAAATAAATTTTACATATTATATTTTCTGAATATGTTACAAAAAATAGTAAGTTAAACTGTGATATAGTAGTTAAGATATTTTATTAAAAATTTATGATTTATAGACCTATTTTGTATTTGTCGCCAGATTTTATAACTTTACGCTCCTGAAGAAGTTTGAATAAAGCAAACGAAACGTTGAGCAAAAACATGATAAATTGATTTTTATTTACAAATAAATGAGATTATTGACCAAAATAGCCCGTAAGGAAAACCCTTTTTAAAAACTATTATTAGAGTTTTTTCATAAAAAACCCATTTATACACTGATAGAATTATCCTTCATTAAATTCATTCGATTTCATAAATTGTGAATTCATAAATTTAACGAACATTTTATAGAGCTATGGAATTACTACAAAGACTTAATTTTTAAATTTTTTCATAAAATTTCATAATTTAATTAATTTTCACACATTTCAAGCTTTAGTTTTAACATGTAATTCTCAAATTTGCAACATATTTTATAAAGTACTTTAATATTTCAATGTAAGCTTTTATTAATTTTGGACTTCTAGCAAATTATACGAAGCTGTTCATTGGCTTAGTTCCAATGTATTTTTCAAGATATTCATAAAGGTTTTTATTAATTCAAAGAACTTCCTAATATTAAAACATTGTATGAAACTGTTTCAATAGTTTTATGAAGATTTTCATTAATTCTACAAACATTTCATAAACATTGACGTTATTGAAACCTGTTTCATTGATTCAATGAAAAGCTCCAATGGAGGAGTTCTAGTGACAATTTTCATTTAAACTATGAAGAAATTTATTACTAAAGTGAAGATAATTCTCTCAGTGTACACTCGTCCATATTGATCAGTAAAAAAAGAGAAATTTTAAATCTCCCAGTTACTGAGAAAATGTTAAATTAGATAGCTGATAGCAGCCGAAAAACGTTTAACAAATAGGCTGAGACTAGCATTTTATATCCAAAACTCGATGTTTAATAATGAATTAAGTCATTCGTTATGAAGTGACTTTGAATTTGAGATTGCATTTTCGTTTCTGTCATAGATAGCAGGATTCTTCAAATATCTTAGCTGTGTATAGACTGAGAGCATTATCAACATCATATCAATGAAACTTTGCATACAATCTATGAAATGTCACTGGAACTCGACCATAGAAACTTTTAAATTTTTGTTTTTAAATTTCATTTTATTTATTTAAAATTCCATACACCTAATGAAAAAGTCTAATTCAAATTTGTTTCTTAAAAATTGTGAAGCTTTTTCAGAAAATTAAATAAATTTTTAATTCACTTTGTGTTAAAAAATTCATTAGTTTAGTGAAAAATTTCATTAAAACTCGTCCAAGAAAATTCTCTGTGTACAATTTTGAATTTATACTCTTTATAAAAGTATGTTTATTATTAACATTACGAAAAAACTTCCCGGGAAATATTTCGGGATTGAAAAATGTAGCGAATTCCTAACATATATTTTGTATGAAAAATATGATATAGTCATAAATATCGAAACGTAATATTTTTTACATACATATTTGAAAATAGTTTTTGAACAATTCCTACAAAATTTCATTGAAATTCGGATATAAGATCAAGGATAGAAAATTAATAACAAATTAATCGCATATTCAAGGTAAAAATGGATTTAAATTTTGCCTGAAACTTTTTTGTATTAACAGTTTTTAATACTTTTAGCACTTCAGTGGAAATGTTATTACCAATTTTTATTTCATTTGCTACCAAATTCGTATATTGTTCCTTAAAAAAGCATGAAAATTGGATATTTTTGACGACAAATTTTAACCCTTCAACGTGAAATTGGCCGTTTTTATTACTTTTCTCTTATCAAATTTTATTTCAATCGAAGCACATCAATCAGCGATGCTCCCTTGTTAGTTTTAAATAAATAATAGTTATTACTAGGGCAACCAAAAATAAGATAGCACTTGTTTTTTATTTGACAGGATAGAATTATTTAGACTAAATACAAGTTCCGTAGTACGATTCAGTAATTTTTAACGATCCGACAATCGCAAACGCAAACTAACGATTAAGTGATTCACTAAGTACACTTTAACGATAGTCGACAACTCTATTTTTCTATTTAAAAATTTCACAACACAAAAATTGTCGTCATTTAGATAACAACAACAGCTGACTTTAACAATAGCGAATATCGTTTAAAATCGTTAATGAAAAAAAAAATCGTTAACTTTGTTGTTTACTTTTTTGAACAATTCGATTATCGCTAAAACTAGTTACTGAATCGCACTACTGATCATGGAATTATTAAAATTTGAAGCTATATTTGCTACAGCTTTTTCAGCTTATTTTTTTATATATGCTTATTTTAGCTTATTTTGTAAATATAATCTACTTTTTGACTTTTTTCTTTAAAAAGTAAGCTAATTTTAGGTTTTTTTTTAATGAGATCTTTTTTCTATTTCTTACCAATCGATACTGTAGTATTGAAGTATTTTTTAGTTCAAAATTTAATGTTACATGTTGTTGGTTTAAAAAAAATATTGTGATTAACCAATTTGAACTTTGAAGCTTAAGAAAAACAACTTCTCGCTTTCACATTTGTTTGACTGACGAAGTTAAAATTAACAAATTTAATAAAAATTGCGTTTGTAGTAACATTTTTAATAATAAGTTATGAAATTCACGGTTTAATTTTGAAATTAAAAGACTTATTTTTTTATTTAAACTTCTAATTTTTCTGTTTTTTGATGTTTATAGAGCTGTTTTTTGGTTGCCCTTTGTTTTGTTTTAAATTTTTATCAATTATTATTTGACTGTATTTAGAGTGTTTAAAACCGTAACCGAAAACCGTTTTACCGGTTTTTTTTATTTTCAAAAACCGCACAAGTTTCGAATATTTTGCATTTTCGAATATTCGAGAAACTGTTTTTTTTTTAAGTCGGTTAACCGGTAATTTTTTTCAGGATATTTTACTTAAAAAACCAGCAGACCACTTATAATGCCTTATTTTTATACGATATTAAAAATTTTTATTTTTTTTTTAAACTTTTAGCAATTTTACACCATCATAGAAAATTTCCCTCAATTCACTAATTTTACACAAGCTTTTGCTAAAATTACTAAAAATTAGTTCAATATGATGTTGCAGGAAAAACTTGCTGAATTAAAGGCTTTTTTTGCTTAGTATTATTTAAGTAAGAACAGCAAAATTTTAGTTAATTACAAGTAGATTAGATTAGATTAGATCAGAAGGCACTATGCACCGCGACCAATGTAGGTCTTTTGTGCTGCCTAAAGTTAACTACAGATTCAAGCTACCTATAAAGCCAATTATCCTATTAGGCAAAATGTTCGCGATGTCGGAAGGCGAAATGATGCGATCACCTAGAAACCTAAGTCTCCTATCACAAAGCCTGGGACATTCGCAGAGAACATGCTCCGAGGTCTCAGACACCATCTCACAAAACCTACACATATCCGTGTCCAATTGACCCTTCTTGTGCAGATGGTATCTGAGATTACAGTGTCCGGTTAAGTACGACGCTAGGGTCCTCAAACCCCCCCCCCCCCTTTCAAGCGACAAGAGTCGCCTCGACCCCCTACTGGAAAAAGAGATCAATCTTTTAGCCTGGCGCTGACCAGGAGAGTTTTCCCAGTAACCAGAGAATTCAGACTCTCTCCATGCCCTGAGCCTTTCTTTAACATACCCCGCAGGTATTCCACAGAATGGTTCAGGACCAATAATTACAAGTAATTAGTGGACAATAAAAAATCGCAAAAAAAAATTTTAATTTTCAAAGTGTTTTCTTCGATTTTTTTGCGAATAAAAATCAGCCCTTCTGAAATCAGCAGTTTACAATTGTTTTGCAAATATTTCTGCTGATTTTAGCAAAATATATTGTTATTTCCATTCAACTATATTTAAGATAAATATAAAATTTTTTTTTGATATCACGGTTTTTGTTTGCAGTTTCTTGTCAACAAATATTTAGCCACCTTTTTTGCTAATTTTAGAAGAGTAAATTGCTATTTTCATTTAGCTAAAATTCAACTTCAATATGGTTAAAATTTTGTATATTTAACTGCTTTAATTTTGTTGTTCGTATCTTGTTAATAATTATCAGAAAAAAATTTTGCTTATTTTATCGTTTTTTTCTGCAACGTAATTTTTAGCTATTTTTAAGCAGCCTTTTCTTCTGTTTTTGAAGGTTTATTTCTATGACTGTAACAATATGTAAATTTATCAATTCTTAATAAAATTTTTAACTCACAAAAAAATTTAAATCATTTCGGGGGGATCGGGCCCCCTGGGTACTCCACTGACTATATTTGTTAACAATAACTTCTTTGAAAGTGAAAAATGTGTATACGCTAACTAATACTTTAGAAGTCAAGTAAAAAAGGTTCTTCAAGAATTGCTTCAATTTTCTTATTCTGGGTACATTAAACAACTGTTTGCAGTAGTTTTTGTTGTTTGTTTTTTTTTTTTTTTATTGTTTCTAGGAGTTTGCTAAAAGCCGAAAATTTTTAAAACCGTAGTTTCGGTTTTTGAAAATTAGAAAAACCGTGGTTTCGGTTATTTTTGTTTTTTTTTGTAATATTAAAAAAAATCTATTGTTCACTAAACTAATGAAGTTTCCTTCACAAAATGAACGAAAAATTTCTTTAACTTAAAAGCTTCATAATTTTTGTAAAACTATTTATAATGAAACTTTTTCATTAGGTGTGTGAATTTTTTTATATATAAAATGAAAATGTTCGTATATTTTTATGAAAAACTGCATTTATTTAGTGAACAGTTCAAATGAACGAATTCCAGTGACACTATTTAAATCTCATACAAATATTCATTGATAATATGCTGATAATTCTCTCAGTGTATTATTAAATTAACCCTTTAATGCTCAACAGCGTCCATTTGAATGGAAATGTGTTTTTATGGCGTAAAATGCTAAATAAACAAAAACTGAGTACTTCGATTTTTAAATAATTTTTTTTCGAGTTTTATAACCGAAAAATCAAAAATTTCAAAATTTTCAATTACAAGTTACATACAAATTAAGTGACATATATATATCAAGTGAAAGCTAACATTTGCTCTAACACTTATGTATTTTAATTAAACTTTTTAAAATTATGTTTGCCTTTTTTTCGATATCATAAAAAACACATATTTTGAGTTTTTAATTAATTTCGCACATTTTAATTTTTTCGAATTTCATGATTATTAAAGGGCGCAATTCTAAATATTTAAAAAAATATATTTTATTAAAGAGCAATTCGGTTTTCTTAACACACTAGTGAGGTTTCCATTTTAATTAAGCTCAAAATAAAGCCTTACGCATTTTTTCAATTGTTGTATCTTTAAAGATACATTGAGCATTTAAGGGTTAAGCTCACTTCTAGATAAATTAACCGACCAAAAAATAATATATTATAAATATGGTGACCATTTTTTCTGACATAAAATCAGTACAAATTTTTAAAAGTTTTAAATTTTGTGACAAATTTAAAAAATACATAGCAAGATTAAGGGTGTTTTTAAAAAACAGTTTGAAAAAAATTATCAAAAATTTAAATGTTTACATAAAAAGCAGATATCCTTTCAAAAATCCTCTTTAGTTATTTTCTAAATAAACGATGCTTAGGAAAATCTAAAAGTTTGGTCCTCGTAAATTCAAAAAATTTCCGAAATACAACATGAGTGAAAATAATACAAAGTCTGACTAGTCATTGAGGTCTATAAATCGAACTTATTTAAATTTAGATCTTTCAAATAACTAATTTTGAACACCGTATTTGAACCGGAACACTCAACGTAATTGGTTGATGCCCTGGTAAAAACCTCTTTGTAAGCTAATTCTTTTATACCCTCCAAAGTTATTATCAGAGAAGGCAAAAAAATACAAAATTTAATGTACATTAGGGTTATAACTTTTATTTTTTTTGCAAATACCAAAACTTACCTATCTTAGTAGTAAAGTCCATAAAAAACTATTAAGAACATTATATAATGTTTGACCAAATTTGTAAAGTAATTAGGTTCTAACGATCGTATCGATCTTAAAAGGCACAAAAGCTGTTAAATTTGAGAGTTTGTAAAACTAGCTTGAAACTTATGTATTTGTATAATTACTAAGCACTTCGATAATATTCCCCCAGCTTTTGTGCAGGAGCTCACTTTAATTTGGGTTCACTTTAACTTTTGTACACTCAAAAAAAAAAAAAAAAAAATATGAACAACAGTTAAGTGTACGCCTTACTACTATTATTTTTTCTCACGCTGTATTTGGGCAATTATTTGCGTATTTGGAGAATAATATATTAAAGCGTTATTACATTTTTGGAAATTGCACAGAATGAACCGAAAGCGATTTTAATTATTAATATAGGTTAGGTTAAGTTAGGTCGACAAGAGGATTCGGAGACGGGAAAATGCTTCCCTAATCCGACTCAAGTCCCTGAGGACTTACACTTAAGCGAGATTGTCGGCTTGTTGTGCGCTCTAAACAATCGGTCCTATGTCACCTTTCTACCCCAGGAACTCCGTCGCACTGACGAAACTCCTCAACTTCTTCCATCCTATGCCCCTAAGATCCCCCAATGTGGATATTGGGTTCGGATATTTATTTATTTATTTACTTATTTATTCGGAATTCTATACACAAGACTATTGTCTCTTATTACAGTATAGAATTATATATATGAAGGAAAGGCGTTTCGTTCGAAATAATACAAAAAATAATAATAATATTAACTTAATCTTAAATAATCAAATATTATTAAAATAGTGAAATATAAAGTAGACAAAAATATAAATAATATAGTTTTACAAAAACAAATTAACAAAATGATAAAAAAAAGTAATTACATTAATAAAAATAAAATAATAGAAATAAATATAAAAGTAAAAGTATAAAAGTAATCATCATCATCCAATCAAACATTAATGTTTAAAGTTTAAAATAATTAATTTGAAAACAAAATAATAATGTTTTTTTTTGAAATATTGTGCATTACTAATAATTTGTATGTTGTATGGGATTGAATTCCAAAGACGGATTGCGTGTATGAAAAACTGCCATGTGGAAACAAGATAACGACGTTTAAGAGGAATGATTCCTTTGCCTCTGGTAGAATTTGAAAATGTTATACGTTTATATATATGTTCAGGCTCCTTAGTATAAACCACCTTGTGTAAAAATATTAAGACTCTAGTTTTAAGTAAATCATCGAACTGGAACCCATAGAGTTTAGTTGTAGTTATTCATGAAATGGAATCGTATCTTTTCTTCCCATATACATAACGTGATATATTTTTGAAAACTGAGTTAGATTTATCTCTGCTTTCAGCATCACATTCAGAAAATAATTCACATCCATACGTTAGGATTGGCATTAGATATATTTTTGCGATAAGAGTCCTTATTCTGACAGGTGTGCATTGTTGCGTTGTCCACAGCGATCTAAGCATCGAAAAAGTTCGACCACATGCGTAGTTAACATGGTCAGACCATGTTAGGATGTTATTAAAAACAATTCCAAGATGTTTTGCTGATTTAACAGTTTTTATGCATTCATTATTTAAATTTACATCGGGTATCAAAACAGTTTTATTCAATCGCGATTGAATAACAAAACATTTTGATTTTTTGGGATTTATGCTAAGTCCATTGGCCGAAGCCCAAATATTAACCCGCTGAAGTTCATCATTCAATATAGTGATGCATTATTGAATATTTGATACATAACAGCTAATGTAAAGTTGTACATCATCGGCATACATTCTCACTTTACAGTAATGTAGCTGGTGCGGAAGATCATTTGCGTAAAGGGAGAACAGAAGAGGGTCTACAATTGATCCTTGTGGAACACCTCTTCTAACAGGAAGTAATTTTTATTTGGCTGAGATACTTTGAACGAACTGATATCTATTACTGAGATAAGTCGATAATAAACGTGTGGCCGTTGTAGAAAATTTGAACATTTTTTCAAGCTTGTAGCATAGTATATTGTGGTCAACGGTATCGAAAGCTTTTGAGTGATCTAAGAGAACTAAAAAGTTAGTTTTTCTTGCATCAATTTCCATTCTTATATCTTCAGCAACATCTGCCAGTGCAGTTATACAGCTGTGTTTCTTACGAAAACCGGACTGTCGATCAGTTAAAAGATGGTGTTTGTTTATGAAAAGTGACATTTGGTTACGAATTATTCTTTCGAAAGCTTTGGACAAAAATGGTAAAATTGCAATTGGTCTATACTCAGTTTTCGTTTTTGGAATTGGAATAATTTTAGAATTTTTCCATTTTGTAGGAAAACAACTAGTACACTGATAGAATTTTCCTTCATAGTATTAATAAAACGATTTCATTAAAATCGATTCATTGGTTTAATGAAAAATTTCATTAACTGAATGAAAATTCATTAATATTGGTATTTTTTTCATTAACATTTTTTATGATTTTTTTATAATTTCATAAAAAAAATTCATTAAATCAATGAAAAATTTTCAAATTTTTTTCAATAAAAATTTTGACTTGTAATAAGAAAAAAAAATTTTTTTTTTACTATCATTTTGAAATAAAAAAAACTGAAAAATTTCTTTTAAACAGAATTAACCCAAACTTTGATATAAATAATTTTTTTTTATTAAAATTGCCTAGAGCTAACAGTTTTTGACGAATTTGAATAGTTGGTCACTAAATTCCAGGAAACAGATTCTCCATGAAAAACGATATAGTTTTGTTCAAAACGAGACCTAAATTGTTATCGTTTTGACGATGTTACACAAAAACGTTATGCTAAACGATAATAGATTTTTGTTGTTAACAACATTGTTAACAATATTTAACATTTTTATCTAATATGGTCGTAATTCAACTGGACTATAATCGTCGATCGTTCTACAGATTTCCAAGCCAGATCGATAAAAAAATACATATTTTGTACCGACATATAAGAAAATATGTCATCTTTTAATGCAAATTATAAAAAATGTAAAGAAAGATTGAACAATTTTGTAAAATTAAAACAATAAAAACAGAAATAAATAAAATTTTTTTTTTTTAAATTAAATTAAATTGCAAATTATTAAATATCAACGAAAATATTTCATACAAACTATGAATTTTATTCATTAAACACATGAAACTTTCATAACGATTAGGCTAGGATTAATGAAAAAAATTTCATATACTTTATGAAATTTTCATTGGGTCAATGAAAACATTCATTCAAATTAATTTAATGAAACACCTTTCATTGACTCAATGAAACGTTTCTTTGGGGACTTTTTTATGAAAAAATTCATTGGAGTAATGAAGGAATTCATTAATACTACGCACAAATTTCTATCAGTGTAGTTATTATCCTATTAAATATATGAGTAACGTATGGCAAAATATGAGGAAAAAGAATTTTGAGAAATTTTGGATGGATTTCACGATTGTTAACGTAATTGTTGTAGAAATTTATGTCAGCTTCCACCATAGGAATATTGATAAACTTTTCATTTACAGCATCAGGATCAATGGATACCGGTTCGTTGCTCACATCTTTGCCTATGCCAATTTCTTTAATTGTCTGCCATGTTTTTCTTGAGCCCAAGGCTGATGAGAATTTATCAGCGTAAAATTTCGCTTTAGCTTGCTTAATAGTTTTACGAGTTTCATTTCTGGCAGCACGGTACTCATTATGTAAAATTGTTGTTTTAAACTTTTTCCAACGAGAGTAAGCTAAATCACTTTTATTAATGCATTGTTGTATTCTTGAAGAAAACCATGGATTTTTCGTTGGCCGTATTATCTTTGTTTTCAGTGGCACTGATTGATTAAAAAAATTCAGTATGTTGCGTTCAAGAAATGACAGTTGATCGTCTACCGAAAGCATGTAAAATATTTGATGCCAATCGATTTTAAAAAACTCACAATGTAGAAAAATATATTCTAAATTCTTAAAATCACGAAAAGTAATTGACTGATTTGGTACACGTAGTTTAAAATTATAAGTCATAAAGACGAGATCATGCTTGGAAAAACAGGGTGCAGAAATTTGATCGTAAAGAAAAACTTTGCGTATATCACTAACAAAAAACAAGTCCAATAAAGTACTGCTAGTTGACGTGAAATAAGTGGGTGTATTTGTGTTAGGCGATGCAAGTCCTAGAAATGTCATACTGCAAGTGAGGCTAAAATCCATTAAAGTATTGCAGTTAAAATCTCCCGCAATAACAACATCATCATACATTAGTGTACGGTTTTCTACAACTGTTAAAAATGATTTCATACATATATTTCATCAGGCCTATATACGCAGCCTACTAGTAGATTTTTCTCCTCAGAGATAATCTCGATCATCAAGTATTCTACCAAATCATCAGAGCTGGAGTTGCATACGTTTTTAAATACCAATCCCTTTTTCACATAAATGGCAACACCGCCGGCATAACTACCCCTGTCAAATCTAAGTAGGGTATATCCGTTTAAAGAGACTGATAGGTTTGTGTCTTTAGAGTCAATCCACGTTTCCGAGATGCATATAATATGTATGCCAGAATTTTCAAATATAAATCTAAATTCATCCATCTTGTACCTTAAACTTTGAGCATTAATATGGCAGATTTGTAAACCATCATTTTGTTTGGTTAAAATTCTAACCAAGTTTGCAGTGCCGTTTTTGGAATTTTCCCTGCTATTATTTGGATTGTGCATTAAAATACACAAATATTGGCAGAAAAGTAATGCACGATTTCAAATTGAAAATATTAGAACAAGCAAATAAAAACATTATAGTGTTAAAGGCATAAAAACAATTTGTAAGAAAATATAGTAAGATGTTAAAAACAGTATAAAAATATTTTACATTTGACAATAAGAAAACAAATTAAAAAGTAAAACACTGGTAATTTTAGTAAAATACATTTTGGTAAATATTTAATATTAAAGGAAATCACCACTTTGGTGATCGATGAAAAAACTGTCAGCTCCCTCAGATGGGCGAAACAAGATATTTAGATGCTCAAGCTCATCAATACGTATTACCTGGCTGTCAGTGGTTTTCTTCACATAAACCAATCCACGCATAGTAAAGGCACTATGAATTTGATTATCCTTTTTCTTGCGTACAGCTTCACGATAAATTAGGTAGTTGGACACTGTGAGACTTTCATTTACGTAGAATTTATGATTTGAGCTGAGACCAATATGATTTAATGTGAACGCAAAACTTTTATGTGTATTTCTAAAAGTGGCTAGGGATTTAAGGAAAAAGTTCTTGTCATCTGGTGAATTTATTTTATTTTTATTGTTTGCGTTACTTAGGAGATAGATTGATTTGATAGCAGGCATGGACAAACTAATTGTAGAGCAAATCAATATAAATATATCCAATAAATTTTCTTCTGGATCAAACGGAACTCCATTTTTACGCAGATCACACGCTTCGGTATTATTTTCATGTCGCTTTAATTGTGTTTTTAATGATTTAATTTCATCCTTCATACTTAATACTTCATCCGCGACTGTTTCTAATTTATTAAATCTGTCTTTAAGTGAAAGTATTTAACTCTTCATTGAACTAAATCTCTCATCAAGTTCATTTAAGAGGACATTTTTGTATTCAATAAACTTGGTATTAATATGCTCAGAGAGTTTATCAAACCGTTTATCCATAATTGTAATGAACTTTAGTGGGGACTCTGTATCAGTCAATTTTGGAGTTTTATGAGGATTACCTATAAGAGAATGTTGTGTAACTTCTCTTAATCTTTTATGAGTGGGAGTTATAACAACTGCTGTAACTGCTTCTGTATTTCTTATTTCTTGCATGCTGTTTAAATGGTTATTCATTGTATTATTGTTTTTATTGTTTTTGTTAATATTTTTGCGGGTTTTTTTTTGTTATTTATTTTTATAGATTTTGTTACGTACATTTAGAGAAAAGAACAAAACTCTTATTAAACAATATGTAATAATAAGAAAAAAAAAAAAAAAAAATGTATTTATTTGTGTATTGTTGGAATATTTTTCTTAAAATTATTTTTAAATGAAAAATTGTTTTTAAATAAAAAAAGCAATAAGTGTTTTTAATGGATTGTTTTTAACGAATTTTGATTAGAATTCTTTATAGTATCTAATAGATATTTTTTTAACTATTTTAAACTTATTAGAACTTGTTTATTTATAATTTTTAAAAACAACGCTTCGGAGCTTATTAAAAAACACGTCCGTTCTCTTCAACAACTGTAGATTGAGCGTCACTGGATAGTATTTCGAGCGGATCCCGGCAAATGCAGGGCATTCACAGAGATAGTGTTCTAAGGTCTCCTTGTCCTCCCCACAGGCCCTTCACACTTCCGAGTCCGCCCTACCAATACGGTGGAGATGGGCCCTAAGTGTCGAGTGTCCCGTGAGGATTTCCATCAAAAGTCTTCTTCTTTCCTACTGAGATTCAGAATTTCCCTCGTCTTGTCCGTGTCCGGGTTGCCCCAGAGAATACTCGTAGTCCTGCCAACACTCGCATTTTCCTAGATGGTCCTATGCATGGTGTCAGCCCAGTCCACCAGCTCCGCCTTGAGAGCTCGAAAAGGTTTAGCGTTCCGCAAAGTGACTAATTCCAGGGAAGATCCTCCCCTAGCCAATCATTAGCCACTTCGTTCCCCACTATACCACAGTGTCCCGGTACCCATATAATCTCAATGCTATATTAATATAGTATTGCTTATCACATGATGGTAGGTAAATATTTTACAAAAAAAAAGTTCTAACCACCCTGCGGGAAATTAAGAGTCAATTGATTCAAACTGACAAATCTGTGATATATGATTTGGGGGCACGTCACGAAACTGGTGAAACCAAAATTGTGGTGTACCAAAAAGTGTTAATTTGGGTAAAATGACCAATCACGTGACAAAACATTGACTGGTTGGTACCAGATATATCACGAAACTGGAGAAATAGTAACATTACATCAAAGTGTACTGATGCAACTAGGGCAGTTGCAGTTGTTATTGGTTATTGAACTGGTTCAAAACCGTTAGTAGTGGATAAAAACATGGCAATTAGTGCCAAAGGATTCAGTCCCTTGGTTGCTACAAAGCGAACATAACACTGAATGAATTTTATCTACCGACTTTGCGACACTAAAAATGAAGACACGAACTGAATACGGAACTATTAAGATGGTGACCAGGGTTATCAGAGTTGGCGATTTCTCACCAAACGTGGTGATTTTAAATCTCGTTTGGCGACTATGAAATTAAGAGTTTAATTATTTTAATGTTGTCTTTTGAAAAAATGGAAATGCTTGAACTTTGTTATTTTTACTAAAATATATAACGAATATAATACAAATTCTTGTGTTATTCGAAATTAAAGAATCTGTTCTGAAAGTGCTCACAATTTCTTCACATACACGGTGTTCGTAAAATATCAAGCATTGTCCGTCTGTATTTTTTTAAATACCACTATAGTTTCTTAAAAAAGTATTCGTTTGTATACAAGGGCGGATCAAAAATCCGTGACTTTTCGAACTTTATATAACTACGAGTTATATGAAATGCAACACTGCTCCCATCAAGTAGGACCTGTTAATAGACTATTGTCAAATTTTGAGCAACACCTGTTAAAAAAGCAGTTTACAGACTTTCGTTGTGGTCGCACAGGTACAAATGACGCTGAAAGTTCTGGACGGCCAATTGAGTTCAATATACCCGAAAATGTCGAAAAAATCCACGATATGGTGTTGGCCGATCTAAGAGTAAACGTGCGTGAGATTGTTGATGCCATAGGAATTTCATATGGCAGTGTGGTTTCGATTTTAAATGATCAGTTGGGTTTAAGAACGCTGTCTGCAAGATGGGTGCCGCGTTTGCTCTCAATTGACCATAAACGTAATCGTGTGACAACTTTAAAGGATTGTTTGGAGTTGTTTAACCGCAATACAACACTCCGGAGACCAAGCAGCAGTCTAAACAATGGGTTTCTCTGGGTGAACTGTCTCCGAAGAAGGCCAAGGTAAGTTTGTCGGCCAATAAGGTGATGGCAATAGTTTTTTGGGATGCACGCGGTATAACCTACATCGATTAAATTCAAAAGGGAAAAACAATAAACGGTGGCTTATTGGACCGATTTTACGAGGATTTAAATAAAACGACCCCATATGGCCAAGAAAAAAAGTTCTTTTTCATCAATATAATGCGCGGGTGCACACGTGTGCAGTCTCAATGGCAAAATTCCATGAATTGGGCTACCTCATCCGCCATATTCTCCGGATTTAGCCCCCAGTGACTATTTCCTATTTCCAAACCTAAAGAAATGGCTCGGTGGAAAGAGATTTAGCTCCAACGATGAAATTATTGATCAAACAAATGCCTATTTTATGGACCTCGAAAAATCATATTTTTTGGAAGGGTTCAGAGTACGTATTTGAAACCACGAACTGTTCATTTTTGGTTTTTCTTGTATCAACGCAGAAGAAAGATAAAACAAAAAATGTTTTCATTCCATGTGTTTCCATTTGAAAATAAACCTTGCATCTCATTTTCATGCGTATGATATGATTATTTTATTTACTTGTTTCTCTTTCATAGAATGAAAAATGAATCGTAAATAATTTGGTGAGTTTTTAACATTGAAAAAAAAAAAATATTTTCTCTTCTTGAAAAAGAACGGTGAACAAAAAAAAATGTGAATGCGTTTCACAATGTTTTTTATGTTGTTGATGATACTGAATATGATACTTATTTGTTCTTTTTCACAATTCTGCAAAATTAATAAAATGGATAAAGACTTTAAAAATTGTATTATTGTTAATTGGAATTTAAAAATATACAGTGACCAACAATACACGTTCAATATTATTAACAAATATTTTTTTGTCAATAAATTATTTCAAAATAAAATATTGTACCCTATATTGGTAGTTTATCATATAAAGAGGAATACAGACGTTAAATAGTATTGATAAGTTTAGGGTTATTTTTAAAAAAACACAAATATAATTTCAAATTTGGTAATCAAATTCAAACGAATCTCTTTTAAATTAAAAAAATAGAAAATGAAATTCAAAAACTTCATTTGTAAATAAAAAAAAAATACCATTTGTTTATCAAAAAATTTTACAAAAAAAAAGCAATTGTAAATCAAAAAATATAATTTGAAATTCAAACAGTAGCAATTATAATTATAAAATAATCTCTAATAAAAATGCAATTGAAATTCGAAAATGCCAATTAAATTTCAAACAATATCAAATGTTATTCAAAAAATAAAAAATGCAATTCAAAACATTTAAAGATAAATTGGTATTTTTGAATTGGCATTTTTTGCTTTTCATTTTGTATATTTTGTATATTTTGAATTTTAATTGTGTTTTTTATAACGGATTTTGTTTTTGATTTGTAATTGCTATTTTCTGTTAATGTTTTTTTTTAATTTTAAATGGTATTTTTTTAATTTTAAATGACACTTAAATACTTTAAATAACAAAGGGAAATGGTGTAAAGATTCCATAAATTGAAATTCATGGCAATTGATGTTTTTCTAAATAACAGTGTTTGCGTAGTTTTTTTATATATTTTTTTTTTTGTGATAATAATTTTGAACTCATTGAATTATAATAAATATATAGTTTTTATAAATGTTTTTCGCAATATGCATTGTTCTTTTCTGAATGGCAATTGATGTTTTTCTAAATTGAAGTATCTGCATAGTATTATATACTTATTTTTTATTTTTTTTGTGATAATAACTTTTTAATTCATTGAAGTATAATAAATATGGGATTTTTTTTAATATTACCTAGTTTTTTATTTAAAATGTTGTTAGTGTTTAACACGGTCTACATCAAAAGAGATATGATATTATATTTGAGATATAAATTTTTTGACCGGGAATTTACCACGCCCACATCAATGCCGATATGATAGTTTTGAAATTACGATTCCAATGGTGGCATATGCCTTCTGATATAACGGCTTTTTTAAAAAAACTTCCCATTACATTTTTTTAAATCAACAAAATAACGTTATACATCGTCGTTTCGGTATTTTAGCGTTATTTTGACTTTGGTTCAAGAAATTTTAAAATCAAACAGGTAAACTAGCAAAATTAAACCGGTTTTATTAGAGTAAACATAATGAAATAGCAAATTAAAAATAATTTTTAATTTTTCAATTTAATTGATTAACTTCCAATATAGGGAACACCAATTCATTTTGTTTGTAAATAACCCTAAACTCATCAATACTATTTAACGTCTGTATTCCCCTTTATATGATAAACTACCAATATAGGGTACAATATTTTATTTTGAAATAATTTATTGACAAAAAAATAATTATCAATAATATTGAACGTGTATTGTTGGTCACTGTATATTTTTAAATTCCAATTAACAATACAATTTTTAAAGTCTTTAGCCATTTTATTAATTTTGCAGAATTGTGAAAAAGAACAAATAAGTATCATATATCATTACATTCATTGTAAAACAAGATATATTTATATAGGTAGTTTTAGTAGCTTAGTAGTTTATCTTCCTCTTACCTGATTTTGACATTTCTTACATGGTTTTGACATCTTACTGTACTGTACCCAACAACAAAATGCCTGTTGTTTTTGTATTGTTTGTAGTTGTTTGTTGTAGTTGTTGTTCTAGTAAGATTACCTATATAAATATATCTTGTTGTAAAACACATTTATATTTTTTTTCACCGTTCTTTTTCAAGAAGAGAAAATATTTTTTTTTTTCAATGTTAAAAACTCACCAAATTATTTACGATTCATTTTTCATTCATGAAAGAGAAACAAGTAAATAAAACGATCATATCATACGCATGAGAATGAGATGCAAGGTTTATTTTCAAATGGAAACACATGGCATGGCAACATTTTTTGTTTTATCTTTCGTGTGTGTGTAAAAACTAAAACAGAAAACATATAACATTGTACGTGGAGATGAAATGAAAAAGAACTGCAAATACGTACTCTGGAAGGGAAACGTATTGTTTGAGAAACAATCCAAACAATTATATATTTTCATTTTTTTAAATGTTTGAAATATAGAAATAAACAAAACAAACTGTAAAATAAACTTTCCAGGGTTGGTAACATCCCTATGGGGAATGAGGAGTCAATTGACCTAAAAGTGACTGGCTAAAGAAGGACTTATCACAGGACTGGTATAATTTAGTACTGAAGTGGGTTAATCAGTGTCAGTTGTCCTAAAATTACCAATCCTGTGACTGGTAAAGGGAGGACATACCACTTAACCATAATGCTTATTTACAAGAAAAAGCGAGTTGCCCAGAATTTTACCCATTGGAAGCTGTTTAGTTTTCGTTTATTTTACACGACATGGCCCTTTTGCGACAGTCTTGTGGTATTCCCATCTTTGGTTAGTCCTGTGGCATGCCACTATGTGGTTTAAAGCAGGACAAATGACCCCCTCCTATGACAAGCCAATGTTAAAGTTGAAAGTTGTTTACATAGGGTAGGGTTTAGCAGAGGACCGGTCTCTGGCACGAAGGTACCGATCCTGTGGCACACGCAGAACCGGTTTATGTCACTAATGTTATAATAATACGATGTTTGCACTACATACAGCGTTTCATGAATACGACTAATGTATAGTTTATATACTTTTCCAAATTCAAATTGTTATAATGAATTTAACGTTATAGATTCGTTTTGTGTATAAAAAAATAAACATTTTAAAATATATTTTTGTTGTGCCTTTTTTAAGGTTTTTTGAACAGGTGCTGTGACACACTGTTTTGGGTAAGTTCAGTGATTTGTTCCAGCAACTCGTGTATAATATGACACATGGTGAATAAAAAGCAACAGGTTAGTTTGCTAATTACTTTTAGCATACCCGGTGACATGTACTCTTTAGACCAGTGCAGTGGTACGTCACAAAATTAAATTGTGACTAGTTTTCCATCAAAAATTGTTCTCGAGTTATACGATTCGTACACCTAGACCAGTCACGTGATAATCATTTTTCCACTGGTGCTGTTGCATATCACGTTATCCTTAAATGATCCTACTTTAACACTACATAATTCTAACTTGTCCCGTAACTTAATCATTTCAGACGGTACGGTGATAGGTTACCTTTGTGAAGTTATTCGCCACGTCACAAGGTGCTCCAAGGGTAGCAATTTCCACCTCCAATGACAAGCCCATGTTAAAAGTACCGGTCACTTCCATATAATAGAACCGATACTAGGAAAATCCAAAAAAGCACAAAGGGGTAAAAAAAACGTCAAAAAGCAAAAAACCAAAGCTAATTTATCTTTTATGACTTTTTGCATTTAAAACTGATAGAAAGTCTTGTAAATTATTCCAAAAATCTTTCTTTTCCTGAAATTTTCATATTCAAAAACTATCGAAAACGCCGAATTATTCAAGACGAAAAACACTGTTTCACGAATAACTCCAAAAACTAATTTTTCCAAAACCTGTTTTTAAAAACCGTACAAATAGAAAAAAAACCGGTTTATGGAACCATTCGAAAGCCGGTCTTGACAACTCTAATTAAGGGATATTTTTCCTATATAAATATCAAGAGATTGTGAAATATATCCAAACTAAAGTGAAGTTGTTTTCAATTTATAACGAGCTTTCAACCTCCGTATATTTACAAAAATAAAGCAAATCAAACATATTAGCTAGGTTGATACTAGTATTTCGATCTGGCTAAAGATCTCATCAGAACCCGAAGTTTTAGAAAGCTAGGCAGAACTTCAACAAAAAACCTATTAATAATCAATTTTGCTCCATTCTTGTCTTCTTAGTAATCAACCACGTGGTTAGGTCTTTTCCTAACAAGCATCATGACGTTACTAAACTTTGAAGACCAAAAATGTTCTATTTATATAAAAAATTTTTAGTGTGTACTCTGGCTCAAGTAATATTTTTTACAGTTATTTTTTTTTGTTTTTATATACATCGAGATTATTTTTATGTTATTTTCAATTTATAACGAGCTTTCAACCTCCGTATATTTACAAAAATAAAGCAAATCAAACATATTAGCTAGGTTGATACTAGTATTTCGATCTGGCTAAAGATCTCATCAGAACCCGAAGTTTTAGAAAAGCTAGAGCCTATATAATAGGCAGAACTTCAACAAAAAACCTATTAATAATCAATTTTGCTCCATTCTTGTCTTCTTAGTAATCAACCACGTGGTTAGGTCTTTTCCTAACAAGCATCATGACGTTACTAAACTTTGAAGACCAAAAATGTTCTATTTATATAAAAAATTTTTAGTGTGTACTCTGGCTCAAGTAATATTTTTTACAGTTATTTTTTTTTTGTTTTTATATACATCGAGATTATTTTTATGTTATTTTCAATTTATAACGAGCTTTCAACCTCCGTATATTTACAAAAATAAAGCAAATCAAACATATTAGCTAGGTTGATACTAGTATTTCGATCTGGCTAAAGATCTCATCAGAACCCGAAGTTTTAGAAAAGCTAGAGCCTATATAATAGGCAGAACTTCAACAAAAAAACCTATTAATAATCAATTTTGCTCCATTCTTGTCTTCTTAGTAATCAACCACGTGGTTAGGTCTTTTCCTAACAAGCATCATGACGTTACTAAACTTTGAAGACCAAAAATGTTCTATTTATATAAAAAATTTTTAGTGTGTACTCTGGCTCAAGTAATATTTTTTACAGTTATTTTTTTTTGTTTTTATATACATCGAGATTATTTTTATGTTATTTTCAATTTATAACGAGCTTTCAACCTCCGTATATTTACAAAAATAAAGCAAATCAAACATATTAGCTAGGTTGATACTAGTATTTCGATCTGGCTAAAGATCTCATCAGAACCCGAAGTTTTAGAAAAGCTAGAGCCTATATAATAGGCAGAACTTCAACAAAAAACCTATTAATAATCAATTTTGCTCCATTCTTTTTTATTAATTGTATCTCATATACCCAACTTTATAGAAACAATTTCTGAATCAGCAATTTTTATGAATGAAAAACTAATTTAAATAATCGTTCCTTTTCAAAGAATACTCAAATCCTAAGAAGTTTTTTATAAAGAAAACTTTAGAACAATTTTCATTTTCATTGGAAACTTTAGATTTTAAAATTTTTTTTCTTTCGGAAAACATGCAGCCTTACGAATTTTTTACCTTTCGTCCTGAATATTCGTTTTTCTAAAAACACCCAAGATTGTAAAATATTAAAGCTCTTAGGTTATAATCACTCCGATTTGAATTAATCTTTTCAGATTTCAAGAAATTTTATTCTCAATTTCATGTGAATCTTCGGGGTTTCAGGTATAATAAATTTAAATATTTAAATTTAAAAATCTAATAATTTGAAGAAAAAAAAAATTGTGAAGAGCTCGGACCAAAATTTTGGGTTTGAGCTAAAACCGAACAGCAAACTCTAATTGTCAAATACAAAAATAACTGTAATTACAGTTAAAAGCAACACTCAATAATTACTACACAAATAAGTGACAAACTTTTTTGGTTGCGTGTCGAGTAGATCCTATTGGCTGAAACGAGCTGGCGGCTGAACCGTCTGGCATATAAAAACATACTGAAAATCATATTTGTTTTTCAAAAAATCCGAAATATTTACAAATAAAACTGAAAAAAGTTGCTTAGTGCAAGGAGTCGTCGATCTAAAAAAAACTTTTCGGCTCTGGGCAGTCAAGCCGCCGTTGTTTTGCCTCGGCTTGTATCTCAGGTGTCGAGTTTTTCAACGTTTGATAAGATAATGCAATAGAATATACTTACTGGCTCTCTACTGGCATCAGTATAACTAAGATGAGCTATAAACATTTTACCCTCGAAATTCAGTTTGTGTACTTCGTTCCATCGAAAATGTTGCGAACGTTTCCCGGATATAAAAGTACTAATGCCGAAATAATTTATACCAATGTATAATTGAGATCCTCGATGGTCTTTAACTGGATGTGGATCTATTCCATACGTTTCAAGGCCACGAGCTATACCCATAAATTCATCCATTGATACACTTGGGTCTTGGAATGGCTGGCGCTTTTTATGTAGTTCCACTATTTTTTTCTCCAGTGTTTCCGTTTGCCGCAAAGCTAGATTCATTGACGATACATAGTTTTCAACATGGACATCTTCATTGAAATCACCGAGTTCCTCTATAATTAAGAGTTGTAAATTATATTGTTTGGAGTCATTATAATTGATATTTGAAAACATATTTGACACTCCTACAATTTATGAAATCACAAATTAGTTACCCTGCACTATAAGAGAACCCAAAGCCGCCGCTTCTCCAATTGAACAATAAAGGCGTCCATGGCGTAAATCTCGTTTTAATTGTTGATACAGCATTATTCGTCCAATCCCTGTTAATCGAAAGGGGTCGGCTGGATAGAATTTTACTCTAAAGGAAAAAAGTATTGGATCCACATCTAAAAATAAATTGATTAAATATTATTAAATTAAAGATTTAATGCACTTTTCTCTTAAATAATAACATGACGTTTTAGTGTAGTGTGGTCCCAAATCCATTTTTTCGGCATAAATTCGAAAAGTATTGCCAGAGCTTTATTTTTCAATAGAAAGCAAAAACAGTCAAACCACGTTATTTTGTTAGATACATTACTCATATTCAGATTTTTGGAAGTATCTAGCCTATTTTTACATTATATTTGTACCGAAAACGAACAAATTTCGACAAGGATATTCGAAAATATTGCTAAACTAAAAAAACAATTGTTTGAGCTTGCCGAAGTTAGCTGAAAAAATGCTGACGAGATCTAAATTTCCACTTATAAAACATAATTTGCCAAGGCTGAAACTTCATGCAAAAATATAACTTCTAGTGTGAGAAATATTGAGGTTAACCCGATTAAAAAAAAATTGATGTGTTGCAAGAAAGAAATGTATCAACTTTGATATATAACTCGATACAGTGTGCCATTGGTTTTATGTATGTTCCTGCCATCAGGCTTCAAATACTGTGCTCTTCAAACAATGCGTCGATTGGTGCCCCATTGCGATAGAATCGCGTTTGCTACCAAATATAGAGTAATGCATTTAGGCAAGAATTCTCTGCTTTGTTTGGAGTTGAGGCCTATCTAACACATCAGCTGATTTAAGAACCACAGTACGCGATTGAATGTAACTCCAAATCGTAAAGGTGGCAAAGATTTAGGCCGAAGACAAAATCCGGGCGGCTCATCACAAACGTCACATCATGCTCAAAACCACATGTCACCTTACCGTTCGCTCTCTAATCTAATCAGCCACCTACTAACCACACACTCTTCAAAACAGTCATTCATCATGAAGGCGACGGAACGTCGCACTACCTCCTCGTCAAGAGGAGTCATTCCCACCAATACCTCTTAAGCATCCGTAGATTAGGGTGACCACTTTTTTCTGACATAAATTCAGTAAAAAAAAATTAAAAAATATTAATTCTGTAACTAGAATTTACATTTTCTATATAAAAATTCAGATTAAGGGGAAATTGCCTACAAAAGTAATTTGAGATTATGAAAATTTTGAGAATTCGGCAAACTTTAATGAATTGAATTATACACTGAACCATGATATCAATGATTGTTTTGCATTAAATCAACGAAGTTTTGCTAGAATTCGTTCTTTAAAACCTTTCATTAGAATAATGCAGTTTTTCATAAAATTTTATGAAAAAATGTCATGTCATTTATTTTCATGCGCCTAATAATACAATTTCATTGACATTAATTTCATAAAAATTATAAATCTTTTTCATAAAAAGTAAGACAATTTTTATTCAGTTTGAAAAAAACTTCATTAGTTTAAAGAAAACGTTCATTAAAACTCTTACAGAAAAGTTCTCTGGTATGATGAAAGCATACTTAGTAAAATTTTGTTCATTAAAATTTTGTATATCTTATAAAGTTTTGCTTTAATTATGTATAAAACTGTGTTAATTTTGTCTATGCATTCACACGAATTTCCTAAAATACTTTTCACGTAACAAGTCATTTTATATATTATAAAAAATTACTTAACATTTTTATATATGGATGCACTCAAAAAAATTCAGTAAAGTCAGCAAAAAGTTTTGCTTTGTCAACAAAATTATAGTTAGAAGGGCGCTTGGATAAAAATTTGCTAATGTCAGCAAAAAATATGTAGATTCAGCTAAAGCTTGCTAACAATTAGTAGATTAGAAATTAAAAAACCCTTGCTAAAAATTAATAAAATTTTTGTTGAATATTAGTAGACTGAAAAACATATTTTTGTTTTCTTTTGAAAATAATTTACAAATATATAAAAATGTTCATACTCCCACATTGCCAACATTAATTAATGCAATATCTACAAAAATACAAATTATGATATATGTATAACATAAACAAAATTATCTTTTCACTATTTTCATCAATGGTTGTCTAAATGATGCTATATTTTAAAGAAACGCAAATGCCGCAGATAATTATAGAAACGAAAAGAAAAAAAAAAAACAAAATATGGCATATACACCCCATTTTTGCAATAAGAAAAAGGAAACATAAAAATCTACCTAAGACGTGTGTCTTTGTCTTTCGCTTAAGTCTGTCTACGTGTCTGTATATTTGTTTTCAATTCGACCACACTAGATTATAATCTCTATAAACATTTAGTTTAGAAATGAACATTTAATCTTTAATAAATTTAAATATTTTATTTTGTCTTTTATTTAATTAATAGACAATTACTTGACAAAACGCAAAAATTTAAGTTGTTTTAATCCACAATTTTGTTTTATGTAGAAAACAGATGCAGAAATCTTAAATGGTTGATTTTATTATATGTCTTACAAGAGTTGTACTTTTTAGTATCATTTTCCTATTCTCTACTACATCTTGACAATCCGCGACATTGACTTTATTTTGATTATATCTTTCAATATAGTTGTCGTACACACTATTAATGTTCTTATCAGCACATTTTTTTAGCAAAATAAATTAGTAAAACATTAGTATAATGTTAGTAAAACATTAGTTCAAAACAGTAAAGTGCTGAATAAGTATAACTAAAATTTTAGCTCAAAACAGAATTTCAGCAAAAAAATTTTCTAAAAAATAGTATACCTGATTTACAAGACGTTTTACTAACTTATTTTTTGAGTGCACATGTAGGATTGTTTACTTTCAAAATAGCAGCGCAGAGGAATGGAACAGATATTTTTAATTAGTCGAAATGTAGGTACTTTTTTCAAATAATGCTAATCTTATTAAAATATTGTTATTTTTAACTTTTTCCAAAAAAATATGGATTTTTTTGAGAGACAGTATTTCAAAGAAAAAATTATTTGCCTTGAAATTTGGAAACAACGTTTTTTTAAATTATCTAGGCATCTAATAGTTGTTGTTGGAGCATTCTATAAATAGATTGTTGTAACATTATACTAGTATGACAAGCCAATGTCAAATTAATCGAAGAAAATGGCGCGTTAGAAAGCCAAAGAATAAAAATGTCCATTAGACGAAAAAGAGAAAGATGTATTAAAATTAATAGTGTATATTTTTAAATAATTTTCTAATTTCGATTAAGTTTTAAATATTTGAAAAGAATTGGAATTGTCGTCGAAAGTATGAGACGTGCAAAAAAAAATTAACACAATTTTAAAATACATATTTAGTTTAGAATATAGGAACTTTCTATAGTCAGTTTGAACTACACAGAAAAAATAATCAACTTAAAATGTTTAATAAAATATTTGATTTGAATTAAATTTGTTTCTAAACAAATATTTAATTGAATCAATTAATTTTTTAATTGACTTTTAAATATATAAATACATATTTTAATTCAAACATTATTCTCAAATAATTTTTTTATATACTGTATGTTAAATAGAAAAGTTTCAGCATAAAATACCGAATACATTTGTATTTAGTTTACAAACAAAACAAGCACAGCATTACTGAAAACATATTCATACAAATGTCGTTCACACACTTTTTTTGAGTGTCATGATTTTTTTGTAGGTAGTTATTTGTAGCTTTTTTTTTAATTTTCAATAAAAGTTTTAATTAATGAAAATGAAAATTATTCAAGTTCGAGGCCATACTCTATTTATTTTTATTTATTTATTTTTTAATCAATGGTTATACTCTTTAACTTCAAGCTCATATATTAGTTCTCATGTAGTGAGTAAACTAGTTCATATGAATGTTTGATTTTTAGCATGGGATTGTTACCGCTTTCAAAACGTGTTCTGATGATGGGAACCTAGAAAAGTCCCGAAATGGATCTATCAACACATTCCTGAAAGGGTCAAATAATAAATTTGAAAATAAAAACTCTATAGATTATTTGTTAGGACAATATCCTAATAAAGAAATATAGAGTATGGCCTCGAACTTGAATAATTTTCATTTTCATTGCACAATTAAAGGTCGATAAAACATAATTTTTATTTTTTAATCAAAATTATATCAAACTAGTTTTAATTAATATTATCATTGTCGTGATAGGTGCAAAGTCATTTAAAATATTAATTGATTCAATCAATTTTTTAATTAAAACCCGTTTTTAGTTTTTTCTGTGTATGTATCAAAAAGTCGAATTCGAGAAAAACGACAAAGAAGATTTCCACTAAGTTTTCTTAAATTCGACATGATAAATATTTGTTTTTGTTTCTCATCAATTGCGTTATATATTTAAGCAAAAACTACGAATTTTAACACTTTTGTATTAATTAAATCAAAAGTTATTAAGTTTTTACGAAAAATAAATATTTTTGTTTCGTGCTCCACATCAACTTTTATTTTAATAAAACTTTCTGTGCTACGCTGATAGAATTTGTTTAATAAAAATTATATCAAAAAAGGCAAAGTACGGTCTTGTTTACTCCCCCTTTACATTTTGTTTTTAAGCAAAACAAATGTGAAAATAAAAAGGAGAAAAACAAAAATCGAGTATTGAATATATACCAAAGGTAGACCTTGCACATACCAAACCAGTTTTCAATTTATTTTTGATCAATGTTCATAATCTTTAACTTCGAGCTCATATATTAGTTCTCATTTAGTGAGAAAACTAGTTTATATGAATGTTTGATATTTTGCATAGGATTGTCACTTCTTTCAAAACGTGTTCTGGTGATGGGAACCTAGAAAATTCCCGAAGTAGATCTATCAACACATTCCTAAAAGTGGTCAAGTTAGCTAGTTAGTTAGTTAATTGTTCTTTATTTCAAATTCAATTTTCTGTATTACAATGTTTTATAAGTTTAATAAAACAGAACATACGACTATGACTTAACGTCGTCAGTCGGAAAAAGATATTATTTAACAAATTTTAACAAGCAGTGTTTAATGTTACATACAAATTAATAATTAAATTCATTTATTAACATCTTCCTGCACCTTATCGCATTTATAATATATCGGGATAAATCTTTAAAATTATCTTTTGTATTTAATATATTTATTAACTCATTTTCAGATAGGGTAGTTTTTTTTAAAATGTTGGTATCTTATTTGTTTTAATATAGGACATTTAGCTATAAAATGAAGAATATTTTCAATTTCGTTTAGATTACATAACGAACATAAGCGAGATCTGTTTTGTTGAAACCTTGTTCCATTAAGCTCAATTAAATCACATCTAGCTTTGAATATATAACTTATTGTTGTCATATTAGTGATATCAAAATAGGTTTGTGGTTCCCTGTAATTGAGTTTGGAATAAAAACGGCTTGAATTAGATGCCTTTTCAACGTAAAACTCTTTTTCTTTGATTTTTAAACCGGATATAATATCGGTTCGTAAAAGTTCCCAACTCTGTCTTGTTGAGCATTCTGAAATTCTACTTGAACAAACATCTCTACCCAACGAGTCAATGCTTTTATACCAATACGTTCCTTGCTGCATTATAAGTTTTGTTAGCTGGTTTGGCAGTCGATTGCTATCATATTCATAAATGGTTTTTATAATATATCGGAGATGTAGATCAAGTGTGTAAATATAACTATTTTCCATGCCAGTTTCTAACATCACTGCATATGTGGGTGTAAAAGGTGGTAATTTTAAAATTTTTTTAATAAAATATCTCTGTAGCTTATCTACATCTTCGAATAAGGAAAATCCCCACATTTGTGCACCATATGATTGTATAGCACGGCATACTGATTTGAATAAATTCCATTTTGCATTAAGGCCTATATGCTTTTTGGCCAAAAATTCTTTCCACATTGAGTTAATGCAATTTTTTGCTGACAAGGTTCTCTTTTCTAAGTGTTTTCTAAAAGACATTTTTGGTGACAATGTAACACCCAAATACGTGTATTCATTTGTGACTATTATAGGCTCCCCATTGAAAACCCATTTTTCATAATTATTATTTTTCCTTTCATCCCATTTTAGTTTTGGTAGCAAATTCATTGACTGTTCTAGATTAATTCCATTAACATTTATAGTTAAAGTTATTGGCATATGATCAGACCATATTTTATTTTCTACTTTAAAATTTTCAATGCTATCCAAATTGTCATGAGCTGCAGCACAAATGTCATTGACCGATTCACCAACACCACTTATAAAAGTCAAATTGCCAAGTTCATCACCTTTTGTACATCCATTCAATATATGCAGACCGAAATCTCGACATAACTCGAGGAATTGTTTGCCTTTTGTATTTATATTCAAATCCCTAGATTTTCTTGTATCAAATCCGGATCTAAAAGTGGATTTTGTAAATTCATCCATTGATTGTTGAAGATTACCTATTCGGATGTTTAGATCTCCCATTAAAATCAAATTTTCTACATATTCATTTATAAAAAATTTTCTCACATCTTCAAAATCTTCATTCCAAGTAGCAGCTCTAAGATATAAAGGCATTATGTTAATCGATTTATTGGAAGTTTTAATTTTTATTAATTCAATTTCTTCCTTTATGCTTAACTCGCATGAGATATTCTTTTTTCGTAGATCTTTTTTTATACCATAAACATATCCAGCGATTCCCCTTCCGAACCTACTATTTTTTAATGCTGGCTTCCAAAACGTTTCATAGCCTTCGAAAAACTTTTTAAATCTCTCTACCTTCTCCTCAGATATATGAGTTTCTAATAATATAAATACATCATAAGTTTTTATAAATTTAAAAAAATCATTATACAGTGCCGGACAAAAGTATTCACACAGCAGCAAACTTTATTTTAAATCTTTTATATTTTTAAAATGAAAGCTATTAGCCGTATAAGGTATTCAACAAAATTGTTTATTAACTTATTAATATTTTAAATACAACAAAAAACTAACACTAAGCATGTTGTATTTAAAAAAAATTGGCAAAATATTGGAGCTGATGTTACGAAGAAATTAGTCCATTCTATGCCAAGAAGATTAAAAGAAGTCATAGCAAAGAAAGGTATTAAAGTATTAAATCATGTGAAATTTTATTTTTTGTACAAACATTTGAAGCTGTGTGAATACTTTTGTCCGCCTAAAATAATACCTTGAATTACATATTTAGTTTTTTCTTATAATATAACATACTAAGAATAAGTTTTTTGTTGTATTTTAATAATTTATAAGTTAATAAACAATTTTGTTGAATACCATATCCGGCTAGTGGGTTTCATTTTAAAAATATAAAATATTAAAAATAAAGTTTGCTGCTGTGTGAATACTTTTGTCCGGCACTGTATATGACTTTGTTTTCCAAGCCATGTATATTATAAGATAAAATATTTAATGTTACTGAA
This sequence comes from Delia radicum, assembly GCA_021234595.1. Classification (NCBI taxonomy): domain Eukaryota; kingdom Metazoa; phylum Arthropoda; class Insecta; order Diptera; family Anthomyiidae; genus Delia; species Delia radicum. The sequence goes on along the minus strand of CM037854.1, from coordinate 167,912,412 downwards.
ATTTGTTCTTTTTCATTATAAATGCGATTAGGTTTTACAATTTTATTTTTATTTAATTGATTTATTTCTGAATTTTTAATAGTTTTTTGAAGCTAAATTGGATAAAATTTCATAATAATTTAAATTAACAGATTTTATATTAAGCCCATACGTACTTTCAAGAACTACATTTACATCTTGGTTTCCGCAAACTAAATTTTTGTTTTTGTTCCACCAGAACCATTTTTCGCCAATTCTCATTCGCTCATTACGCACTATAACATGATGTTTATCATTTATTTTATGTAATGTTGTTTTAAGCTCTAGCATTACACGTTTTCCTTGTTGCTTATCACTGTTGAGATCTCGTTCCACTATGATTTTAGAACCAGCTAAATTTTTAGTGCTTTTAAAAACTTCTCTAACAATTTCACCCGAACTTAAATATACTTTCACCACAACTCTAATTTTGCCATCCTTCTCATACAATTTTCTCGTTGATATTAAGCCTATTTCTTGTGAAAGTTTCAGATTTTCTTTGCAGCAGTCTTTTACAGCATCTTCGAGAGAACTTTTGGTTGTAATGCCCTTGAAAATTACGTTGTTTCGTTTACTATGTTCCTGAAGATATATAATTTGTTGATGATCCTTTTCTTTATCTTCTCTTAGCTGTCTGATTTCGGTTTTCAGTAACTCATTTTCGGTTTTTAAATGGTCCATCTTATGCGACAAGCCACTTACATTGGTTTTTATTTCTTCAACGTCTTGCTTCATATTCGACAATTTTTCATAAGTAAGAGTTGACATCATATTCATTAAATCCTTTACTACCAACGTTCCAACAGAATTTCCATCATTATTTATAGGTGAAAGCTCATCATTTCTACGCTTTGCTGACGGTGTACCAATATTTGCTCCGTTTTGCATTTTGTTTAATTAATATTTTGTATAAAATTTAAATAGTTGAAGAATATGTATTTTAAAGCTCTGTATTAGCTTTGTTACAACGGATTTAAAAATTTTAAAAGTAGTGCATACGCTTAGGCGTTATGTTGAAAATGTGTAATGTTCGAACAAGCTGTTTATAAAAGCTTTTACTTTAATCTATTTTCTTTTGCGGTTTTTACCAAACGATCCGGTAAGGCTCACAATTATACAATAGTAGCAGCAAGTCTCCAAATACACAGATGTTTATTTTGTTCTTTATCTTCTTTAAATTTTCTTTAATATATTTTTTGTTTAAAATAATTTGTTGTTTTATCTTATTTAGTTTCTTCGTTTTATTTGTGTTTGTTGTTGTTGTAAATTTTGTAAGTGAACAAATTTATTATTTGTTAATAAATAAAGGCTTATATATTTTTTTCTCCAATATTTTTGCGTTTTGAAGATACGAGTATGCTGTGTTTTGTTTTAATACACTGCTGTAGCTTGTTATTTATTTTAAAACTTTAGTTTTATAAAAAATTACTCCCGCACAAAAATTTTCACATTCGATCAGTTAAAGGGTTGCCAGTGGTCAATTAATAAATTTGAAAACAAAAACTCTATGCATTATTTGTTAGGACAATATCCTAATAAAGAAATATAGAGTATGGCTTCGAACTTGAATAATTTTCATTTTCATTGTATAACTAAATTTTAGCTGAAAACATAATTTTTAGCAAAAAAATTGTTGATTTATAGTATACCTGATTTACAAGACGTTTTACTAACTTTTCTACTAACATATTTTTTTGAGTGTGCCACTATTAATATTATTCTAAATCTTTATAAAATATCAAATGTATGTATATTGCACTCCTCTAACATTTTGTGTACATATTTTAATCAAGCAGTACTTGGTAAAATGTAACAAAATAAATATGGACGAACATAACGAATAATACGAAGTTTCTTATTAATGCGTGTTAAAACTTAGACATGTTTTTTTTATGAACAAAGAAATAAGATGCAACACAAAGTCTAAGTCGTGAACTATAACACAGGTCAACAGCAAAAAAAGGCTTGACTAACCACTATATAGATTTGATGCATCATGGCTGCCTAAGTACAAAAATGGTAAAATTTTTCAATTCTATGGATAATTTTTTTTTTTAAAAATTTTTTAAGTAAAATTGACAATATTTTGAGACATTTCTCCACTTATGTTGTCATAACTCAAAAACAACTAGTCCGATTTTGTCAAATTAAATTTACAAAAATTAAGGTTTACAATATCTTTAAAGAACTTGTACAAATTTTTTTAATGCGATCAATAGTTTCAAAGTTATGAAACAAATTGTTAGCAAAAAAAAAAAAAAATGCTAAAAAAAAAAAAAAATTTGAAAAACAAAAATCTGGAAAACATTGAAAACTGCAAAAAATATTACTTTTTATTTTTTTGTAGTAAAGCTACATATCATGCGAATTAAACTAGATATGGATCATAAAAATCGATGCATGCTTTACATTTTTATTTACAATTAATTGAAGGTATCGCATATTTACAAGCACTGTAGAAAATTGTACCTACTATATAATGAAAATGCAGAACATAAAAACTCAGGTGCATTTTACGACACGCATTTTGGCAAAACCTCTATGACATTTTTATGATTCTAATAATTAAAAAAAAATAAGTAATAAACAAAAGATTGTTTAATTTTTACGATTGCGGTAGGATAGTAATAAAACGCTCATAAATGTGCGTGTACGCTGAAGTGCTCTTATTTTCCGTTAGCTACCTGTAACGGATGATTTTTTTTTTTTTCAAAAAAGTCCTTAATGTTTTTTAGGATTCTTGGGAATAATAAAAAATTTGCAGCACACACAAACTGTATCCACACAAAGGGTTATCCCAAATTATAGTATCAGTATTTATAAGATCTCCTTGACCCTTTTTATTTCATTCAAGAAGTGTTTGCGATAACACAAACATCATTTAATACCTACACAAAAATTAGAGTCATACAGCTTAGAAGTTAAAAACAATTTTACAATATTAATAAAAATGAGCCAGAAAGCCAGAACATTTTTATGTAAAAACGATCCAGATTTATTTTGTTATGTGTGCGGCCAATATATCACCGGGAAAAAACGGAAGTGCTTCTTAACTTCATTGCAAAAGTCATATCAAGATTGCTATAATATCTATCCGCACAATTTGAACCAGCATTGGACACCGAGTACTATATGCATTCCATGTCGATTGAATTTATCTATGAAGTCTTCTAACGTAAAGTAAGTATAAATTAATAGATTTGGAATATTTTATAATTACAATATTTCTTAATTAAAATTTGAATTCTTCATATTCCTGATTTCAATTTTTTTTTTCATTTTACAGACGACACTTGGAAATTTTGAAGCCTATGCTATGGAGGGAAACAGCGAACCACGCATCCGAGTGTTATTTTTGTTTAAGTACAAAAAGCGGTTTTGGAAAACATATGCGATGGTCTTACCCCACGAGGTCTGCTGATGGGTTTACACTTGCAGTTCTACATTCACAAGAAATAGAATATGCTCAAGATCGGGGTGCAAGCTGTAGTCATGTGCTTTCATCTTCACCAGGACACTCAACCTCAAGTATGTCTTACCAATCAGATATGTCAGATCCAGCACTACCATCTACAGCTGAAAATGACGAGTTCATCCCACACAAACATTTCTCGCCGAGACCATGGAATCAAGATCAGCTTAATGATGTAATTAGAGACCTTGGATTGTCGAAAAGATCTTCTGAATTACTTGCGTCCCGGATGAAAGAAACAGGTCTCATAACTAAAGAAACTAAAGTTTCGTATTACCGTACTCGAGAAAAAGACTTACTTCATTATTTTGCTGCAGAGGATGACTTTGTGTACTGCACAGATATTTCTGGTTTGATGACTGCCATGGGCTTACAGAAATATGATTCAAACGAATGGCGTTTATTTATCGACTCATCAGAACGCAACTTGAAGTGTGTTCTTTTGCATAATGGAAATAAATTTCACTCCTTGCCGATCGCACATTCAACCAAAGTAAAAGAAGAATACTCTGTAATTGCATTGGTCATGAAGAAGATAAAGTATGATGAACATAAGTGGGTAATTTGTGTTGATCTTAAGATGGTAAATTTCCTCTTAGGCCAACAAAGCGGCTTTACAAAATATCCTTGTTTTATATGTTTATGGGACAGCAGAGCTAAAACAGAACATTGGAAGAGAAAACAATGGCCTTCTAGGGAAACACTAGTTCCAGGTACGCCAAATGTTATAAATGTGGCTCTAGTGCCCCGAGATCGAATCATATAACCCCCTCTTCACATTAAACTTGGTCTGATGAAACAATATGTTAAAGCACTTAACAAAGATAGTGAATGTTTCCAGTATATTTCAAGAAAGTTTCCCAATCTAAGTATGGAAAAGCTGAAAGCAGGCATATTTGATGGCCCACAAATTCGCAAATTGGTGAACGATACTGAATTTGGCAGTTCAATGTCAGAAATTGAGAAGAATGCATGGGATTCGTTTGTATGGGTTATTCAAAATTTCTTAGGAAATAACAAGGGTGATGATTACGTTGCGCACGTTGAAGAGATGTTAACTCACTTCCAGAATCTTGGATGCAACATGAGCATCAAAGTACACTACCTGCACAGTCACTTAGATCGTTTTCCTGAAAATCTAGGAGACTTGAGTGAAGAACAGGGCGAACGATTCCACCAAGATATCCGGACAATGGAGGAACGATACCAGGGTCGCTGGGATGCACACATGATGGCTGATTTTTGCTGGAGTATTCAGAGTAACACTTCGTTATTCAACAATAGTAGAAAATCGACTAAAAGAAAATTTCAGAGTTTGTAGTTTATAATACATATTTATTTATTTATTTTCTTGTTTTATTTATTATAATAAATGTGAATAATAAAATATAAATTTTCTACTATTTAATTTATTTATTTATTTACATTTAAGCTCATCCAACACAAATGTCTTTCCGAAGAATAGAATCAGTATATTCTAGGTAGGGTTTTGCCAAAAAATACACGAATGTTACTATGTAATGCATTTTTGATGTGAAAATTTGTACATAGCATGGGGAAAATGTTTTCAAAATTCAATCAATCGAAAGAAGAACATTAACTACTCAATTTTATGTATATCAGACAAAAAACTAAAATTTGGTGAAAATGAGCGAATTCACTTAATTGTGAATAAATTCGAAAAAAAATCAATCGATTTTTATGATCGATATCTCATTTTGTTCCTATTACATGTGGCTTTGCGATAAAGCAATAAATCTGAACGATTTTTGCCGTTTTCGATTTTTTATGATTTTTTTAAAACAAAAAAACAAAATAATATCGGACAAATTTTTTTTTAGTTATCATTAATTATGTGGAGAAACGTCTAAAAAAAATTATAATTTTACTTAAAAATTTTTAAAAAAAAAACCTCTCCATAGAATTTCAAAATTGAACCATATTTGTACTACTGGGACCACAATACATCAAAATTGTATAGTGGTTTTCAAAGCCCCTAAAATTTTTTCAAAATTGTTGCTTTGTGTAATTTATTAAATTTAATATTTGGAAAAAGAAATTATTTTTAATAAAAATATGATAATATAAAACGAACTGTCATTCAAACTATTGTTTGTTTTCCAAAAGAAGCTCGAAATATAAAGCTTTGAAAATAAGTAAGTATATTTAAGTTGTTAAATAAAAAGAAAAATTGTAACCCCAATTTAATTTTTTGTAGTTAAAAACTATTGTCATTTGTGTTGTGCTATTTTCTGCCCTTTCGGTTTTTGCTCTTGGTGCAAAATATGATGAATGGTTCAACAATTTATTAGAAAGGGAATAATTATAAATAATTTTGTTTAATATTTAATACATAAACTGCAATTTTATTACATCAAAATAAATAAGCCGTATTTTAAATTCATAAAAATATTACAATCTATTAAATTAATAAAGAAGTGTATACAAAGTCAAACTATTATAAATGTGTTATTTTTAATTTATGACAAGCTTTTAACCGCCGTACATTTATAAAAATAAAGAAACTCAAACATATTAGCTAGTTTGATATGTTTTGCTAAAAGTGGAAGAATTACCAAGTTTTTTTTTTTTAATTTAACCAATACTCAGGGGATGCCCCCTACTCATGCAGTGCATTGTATTGATTAGGAAAATAGGGTATGGGAGGGAGGAAAGAGGGAGTAGTGTTTGTGGATATTTGATTTAAATTTTTCTAAATTGTAAGTAACAGGAAAGACTTCTGCGGGAAGTTTGCTCCACATACGAATCGTTCGACTAAACAACAAATTTTCTCTGTAATGTGTTGTGCGAAACACAGGACAATCAACTACAAACGGATGTGCTCTACTAGATAAGCGAGTATTACGAATAAAAACTCGGGCTCGAGGAATAAGTTCACTTATCTCAGATGAGCACCTCATGGTAATATCGATAAAAAAAAGTGTCACATAACCCACATTCCGACGATGCTCCTTTGAATCAATAGAGTTGGATACACTACTGTCATCGCTAAGCTTCACCGCCCTCCCCTGAACACGGTCCAGAAGCTTCAGAATAGACACTGAAGCCCCTGCCCATATATGAGAGTTGTATTCCATTTTCGGCCGCATATAGCTGGTATTAATAGTAAGGTAATCGGATGGAGTGAAGTAAGTCTTGCACCGTTTCAGAAAACCAAGAAACTTGAATGCCTATTTCGACATTTTAATACGTGCTTATTCCAACGGACATCACACTGTATTCTCATGCCCAGAACATCAAGAGTATCCGATTCCTCAATACCTATACCATCCATAGCTACAGATGGCAATGTTAATTCCACAGCCCGTCTGTGGGTTAACATACAACATTGGGTCTTGCGCACTAAAATCGACCTTATTCGCGCGACCCCACTCAGAGGTTGTAGAAAGGTCTTGATTGAGTGTGTCATTCATGTTCTGCCGCATAACCTCTATCTCCAAAGAGCTTGGCCTGTGATCGAATGAAAATGAATGACAAATGTTGCTGTCATCTGCAAAAGAGTAGATAGGATTGAAGGTCTGACCAAGAACGTCATTAATAAAAATAAGAAAAGGGTACCTTGCGGTACCAGTGAATTTAGCTGAAACTCCTTTGATGAAACTCCATCTGAAACAACACGTATAGTGCGGTCTCTGAGAAAACACCAAAAGCAACTAGCTTAGTCACGAGTGCCCCGTGCCACACGCAATCCAACGCCTTGGAAATATCTAGAGCAACAATTTTACTCTCACCAAAGCGGTGGAGTGACCGGCTCCAACGTTCCGATAGAAACGCCAACAGGTCTCCCGTAGATCGACCGCTACGGAAGCCATACTGTCGATCATTTAAAAGGTAATTGGTCTCTAAATATTTCACAAGATGGTAGTTAACCGTGGTCTCCATCATTTTGGAGAGCGCAGAGCAAATTGCGATTGGGCGGTAATTTTCAGGCTTGTTAGCCTCACCCTTTTTAGGGATTGGCTGGACATTGGCCACCTTCAAGAATGAGAGGAAGACTCCCGCACGGTACGAAGAGCTGAAAAGTTTTGCCAGTGGACGTGCCAACGTAAAAGAGAACTGTTTCAGCACCAGTGCTGACATGCCATCCGGCCCTGGTGACGTGTTTACGTTGAGATCCTCAAGAACCCTTTTAACTGCCCGGGCCCGAAAGAAAATCAAAGGCATAGTATAGGATACCCTTTAAATAACGGGCAGTGGTTGATCGCTTTCCAGCAAGAAATATTTTTTTTTGCAAAAAGTTCAGCGAAGAGGTTGGCCTTATCAACCGGGTCGGTGAATGATTGATCGTCCTTTATAAAAGTTGGAATAGAAGAACTAGCATTATCCTTTACCCTTTTAAAAAACGACCAAAATGTCATACTGCCCCGAGGAGCAGAAAGAACATTCGCACGTAGACGCCGTTCGTATAGAACCTTTTCGCGTCTAAGTACTTTGGCACACTCGGTTCTCGCCTTTTTGCGATGCAGATCAGTAACGACGTTCTTATTCGAACGCCAATTACTGAACGCTGCCACTCTGGATCTGACTGCACGTCTGTTTAAACCAACACTTGTGTTTTGATTTTCCCGAAATATGCTTCGTTGGAATAAAAAGTTTCATTCCCAGCATAAAAATATTGACTATAATTTCTGCAGCGGCATCGACGTTGTCATCGAGAAAACAAATTTTAGAATTGTAGAATACGAAAAAGATGCAGAAATAGTACTGTGATCCGAATTTCCGAGAGGTGCAAGTATTTTCACTTCATACTTTTCAGGGAGAGAAGTGAGGAAGAGGTCGAGTGTGAAATTGAATCGGAAAGGGCATCGAAGCCATAAAGGGATTTAGCCAATTCCATGTTTGGACTTCTATATAGAAATCCGAAGTGCAATATGTGTGACCTGATCTGGAATTTAACCCAAAGAAAGCTAAATTCCTTATCATTACAGTTCAACTGTTGCAGATACTGGTCAACAACATCATCGCGAATGTACATTGCAAGGCCCCTATGTAGAGAAAAACGGGATAGAAGGTGATACCCAGGTATATGAAAATCCTGTGGATCAGCATCCTCACAAACCTGAGTTTCACATAAGGCGAAGTCATCTGGCCTATGAAAACGAATGTGAGCATATACAGAAAAGTGATTCGCTCTCAGTCCGCATATGTTGCAGAAGTCTATACGAAATCTGCCTGTCCTAACAATATAAGAAAAAATAAAATCAATATTCCTTACGAGTGTATATGAGGCACAGCAGTGGAAACTGTTGCTGTAATTGGTTATTTAATGGCCAGTGTTATACCTTTGTTAGTAAACAACAATTTGACCCCCGCCCCTTATACACCGCAGACAATGTAAATTTCAAGGACAATAACAAGGAGGCATAGAAGCCCCTTGCTTGGTCATTATAAAAAAAAAACAGAGCCGTATAACGAGCAGCAGGTGAATTTTTATGTATTGTTGTTTGATGATGTTGATGATTGTTGGAAGTAATATTGTTTTTTTTTTTATTATTGTGTTTTATTGTAGGGGTTTAGTTGTTATTGCTGTAAATTTAGCTGTTTATTTAGCGTTGTTTTTATAAATATTTTTATTGTTGTTTATGTTAAATTATATAATGTATATTAAGTTTTCTATTTTGTTTTGTGCTTGTTATTTGTTTATTTGTATAAAGATGGTATACTTACAAATTCTAAAAACTTTATACTAATGCGATCAATACTTTTTTTCTTCAAAAAAATGTATAACTCTTTAAAAATGTAAAAAATCAGAACAGTCAGTACACGACTTGTTTATCAGTACACGTGACTAAACATCAGTACATGCATTGACTAAATCTGTACGAATGGTCCCCTACCGTAGATACCGTACGGCACACAAGCCAAAATCATTAACTTTTTGACACGACAATATATTTCTATATCCCACTACTGACCTGACCGTCTCCTTCCGTACTGGTGCCAAGTAAATTGAGCAAGCAACAAAAAGGCCACCATGTATGATTCGTGCTCAGTAATTCAAAGACTATCGCGATTTCAGCAAACTGTTTCAACAGCAAAGTGAAAAACTAAGCACTGGTTTTTACGAAACGAAGCTCTTAATTAAAACAGATATTTTTCGTAAAGTTTTATGTAACTTCGATTAGGACAAATTCCAGTTGCTTCTATATGAAAATTTATGAATTTCTTGCAGGGAATTTTCTCAGTGTATTATCCGACCGTGAAGGGCATGCTCTTCATTTCCAACCCTTGCGGGGTTAGACTAGAAAATGGTGCATGGGCGACGTCGGCACAGGTACACTATAGCAATTTCGTGTGGCTAACGATTATGAACGTTCGGCTGCAAATGGGGTTCCAAATGATAGAGCATAGAAATTTTGCCGAGATTTTTCCTACATTCGGCTTTTATGCGACTTTTTCCGAATCTAAACTTTAAATAGTTTAATTAAATGGCAATCCTAACACACTATATAACCAATATTGTTATCAAAATTTTTGTTTTCTCAAAACTGTGCTCAAATAAATCTGAAGTTCATTAGTTTCCTTACAAAAATATATTAACTTTACATCACTTTTTAACCCTTAAACCTGAGATTGGGCCGCTAAAAAAAATATGTGTCCCTTATTTTTTTTTTCTTTATCACATATCCAAATTTCATTAAGATCGGAGAGAACCTATCGGGAGACTTTCCTTGTAAGAAAATTATCAGTATATATTAAAGAAGTTTCGAATTAAATCAATGAAATTGCACTGGAATTCGTCTATTGAACTTTTTATTTAGTTAATGCAAATTTTGTTTCACTATATTAAAAAGTTTGATAAAAAAAAATTGGTTTCATAGAAAATGTGTAGCTTTTCATAAATTTTGAGACATTTTTCGTTCTTTTTGTGAATAAATGTTTAATAGATTTGCTGAAAAATTTCATTATTTTTCTTTAGAAATGTTGAGGTAAAGAAGAAGAATAAACGTTTTTCTCTAAAAAATTATAAACACTTAATTTTTAAATCAGACTAGACTAGTTTCTGCCTTTTTATGGACAGGCGTCATCAGTGATTTTCCATTTAAATTGTATTATTATTTGTGTATTTATAATTGTCAGATTGTCTCTATATGATACATTTTTCAACAACAAGCTGCTGTAAGAATCAAACCTGCGCTCTTCTTACATTACAAACGTAACAATACCAAGTCATGACAGTTTAGCAATCACACCCAAATTAGCCTCGAATGTAATGCAGCTAAATTGCAGTTTTCTTTCCTATTAACTTTTCTGTTATTGTATATTATACTCGGAAGTGACAGCAGAAATATTCTATTTTTAGATTTTTGTTTATTTTTCTAATCTCCGTCTCTATTTCACATTGCGGATTAACATTATTTTTTTTTTTTGTTGAACATTTTGGCAAATGTTTGTCTTCTTATATTATAAAATTTTTACTCTGTGCCAAAAAACGTTAACTCTATGAAGTCTTTTTTCGAAAATGTATTTAAATTTAAAATTCTATATATTATCTAAAAATTTATTAAGGTAAAATAACTGCAATGGTCACTCCATTAGTTTTTATTTTAAGCATTAAGGAAGATAATTAAATAAATGTATTGGTCCGTAATCAGTCAATAATAATAGTCAATAATAAAGTATAATTTAGGAGTTCGAAAGTGTACTTTTCTAAAACTTATACTTTAGTTCTACTACAGACAAGTATACTTTAACCCATTTTGCACTGTCGTTACTTTAAAGTAACACTTACTTTTAGGGTCTGATAAATTTGAATAGGAGAGAGAAATAATAGCATGTAATAATTTGAGGTCCTTTCTATACAATTAATTTTAAAAAATTTAGGAACTATTGCTCCTGTGTTGCCATATAATTGATTAAAAAATACAATTTTTGACATTTTTATAGCAATTTTTTGAAAATATATTAATTTATAGAAAGAAGACCGCTGGTATAAAGTTTATATGATGATCTGGCTAGGGACGAATCTGAAAATATTTTGAATGAGAAAAATTTGTTTTGCAGTATGTTCTTTTTATTCAAAATTAAAAGAACGGAACTTGTTAAAACTTTAATTTCCAGAAAATTACTCTATTTTTTTATATGTAAAAAATTCGCTATTTTCTTATAAGAAACAAAAAATTTTAAAAATTGATTCGATTATCTCAAAACACTATTATTTAAAAAAAAATCTTAAAAATCGGGAAAATTCGATCAAATTGTGTGTTACAGTTTGATAGTTATTTGATTTAGCAAAAAATTAAAACTAAAAAAATCTTAACCCGTTAAGTAAACACATAGCGTCAAAATTTGAAATTAAATTGCTAGAGAGTGTAATAAGTCTAGAACTCCGTCTGCCTTGTCTTCTTTAGCTCCGAAAAAAACTTTTATTGTATTAGAAAAAAAACTTATTTGTATTATAATACAATTGTTCCCTTTCAGGGCATGTCATTGCAAACTTTAAAGGCATGTAATGCCTTTATTAATAAAATTAAACTTTTTTCTTTTCGGTTATTTTATTTTTTATAAAATCAGCTGTTAAATTTATAGCCGCTGTGTAATAAAACAAGTCTATTTTCTACTTAGCAACTGTTTAATAATTTCATTTATTTGACTTTAATGGGAAACGGTTTTAATATTTAGTTTATTTTAATGAATCTAAAAGGCTACAGCTGTAGTAGAAAAAACAACCCTAGGAAATCATTTCCTAGTGCTGCCAGACTGTTGATTTTCTGCAACAATCTTTGCAAATCAAAGAATTTGAGTTATAGTTATGGTAAATAAAGCTAGGGGAGTTCTCGGTTTCATAAAGCGTTGGGCTAAAGAGTTTAATCAAAAACGTTGTACACGTCACTCTTAAGGCCTATATATTGACTGTATTTAATCTGTACAAACCATATTGACTGTATTTAATCTGTACAAAAGCAATTTCTATTGTTCTGTCTACGTAGTTTAAATTATTATCACTTGAATATTCCGTCATATACCAGCAGACTTGCTCTCATTAAGCTACTAACCCTTAAATGCCGTAGCTACCAACCCTTAAATGCCGTCTCGTTTCTCCTTAATATAATTAATGGTGATGTTTGTTCTGGTTTCCTGATCAACAATATTTCTTTCAATGTTCCTCAAAGCCCGACGCGTTACTTTTCACCAATATTAGTTAAGTTTTTTAGATCAAATTATGCATACGCTGACCCCTTAAGAAGAATGTGCATCGAATTTAATAAACTATTTAAATTTATCGATTTTTCATCTAATACAAACTCAATTAAAAGTAAACTAATAATTTTTCTTAATAACTAAATAAATAGTTAATTATTGTTTTTATGTTTTTATTGTGTTTCATTTGGTTTTTTGTAGTCATCAAATTAAAATTATATTATTTTTGCAAATATTTTTATATTTTGTGTATATTGTCTGTAAGGATTAATTCCATACACGAATAAATAAAATAAATAAATAAAAAAATGGCATCGACTTGTTAGTGCATATTTTTCCATATTTTGTTGTAAATGCATATTTTTACATATTTAGCTTTAACGGCATATTTTTGCATAAAATGCACATTTTTATTGCATATTTCGTAGTTTTTCGTAAAAGATCACTTTAAATTTTATTTTGTATTTGACAAACCAACATTTCTTTGAATGCTTTTAATCATGTACACTCCCCAGAACTTTCCTAAAATCCTGAACTGAGATTTTGATAGTTTCGAAGCAAATTAACAATAAACCTGATAAGGGATGAGCTTTAAATTAATTACTTTTTTATGCTTTTAAGCAATTTGAATTAAATTCTGAAATTAATTTATATTGTTTAATATATTCTCTGCACACGTTTTGCACAAATTTTTAATTATTTGTATTAAAAAAAATTTATAAGTGTATATTTATAAAATTTTTATCTACCCTTCCTTTTTTATGGCTAGATAAAAATAAATTGGCTAGAACTAGTTGGAAATGGCTAAATTGACAGCCTTGTCCATTAACGATTCACAAGACGTTGTATTATTTTTTTTTGCGCTGTAATTTGACAATTTTTGTATTTTTTACTTATATTTTTTTATTTTATTTAGAAAATAACTAAAAAGTATCATTAGAAAGAAAATATGTTTAGTTATAAATTCCAACATTTAAATTTTTTGTCATTTTTAAAAATTTGTAAAAAAGAATTATATAAATTTCCTTACAAAGAGATTTAAAAAAAAACGCTGAAAACCGGGTTTTAATTCGTTTTTTTTAAGTATTCGACAATCGGTCGAATATTTGGCAACTCTAAATGTAAGCTTTTTTTTTTAATTTGTAAGTTAAATTTTTAGGGACCTTAAAACGTCATTCGAAATTTGGAACATATGTTGGTGTGGTCAATACACAACGATCCAACTTTGAAGAGCACGTCTAGTTTCTTCATACACTAAAAAAAAATTAGTATTAAGCAAATTTTTTGCTGATATTAGGAATTTTTTAGCAAGGATCCCGTGAGCAAAAATGTTACTGACTGTTTTTTTTTTAGTGTAAGATTTTGAAACCCCTAATGCATTTGCAAAAAGTCACTGTACTGTACGTACCGTATGAGTTAAACAAAATTAAAAGTCCCCACCCTCCAAAATGGAAAGTTGGAACCCCACCTGATATAGTGTGTAAGAGTAGTGAAAGGGTTAAATTTTAGACATTCTACAAAATACAAGCATCCGGCATACTTTTTATATAATGGGTCAGTTGATGTAAAAATAACTCAGTTACACATTAAAACATACCTTTGCACTGCTTTGTAATAGATTTTCCCAGATCCAACCAGTGCTATAAAAAGAAAGAACAAGACAAAATGTTTTAGAATGTTGACATATTGCATACATTGGCCAATACGGCCACGCGGGCCAGGGCCTCATCCGACAAAAAAAACTTTGTATTCGTGTGGCCCTCTATTCACTTCCAAATATAATTTAAAAATAGTTTTTTTTTTAATAACGAAACATAAAGGTGAGAATTTTAAAATATAATTCATAGAACAGTGATAACAAAATAAATATTCGATGGAGCCACAATAAAAAAAAACACAACTGACTACCATTATTGGGCCTTCTAAACAAGAATCGATAGCAAAGTCGTCGGATATCAACCGCTTAGCCGCCGACGAGTGCTTTTTTTTTTGCAAGCCGAAGCCGCAACCGACCCCATCAGGCAAATACACACAGAAATTTTTAAATTCTGTTCTTTAATCTTATATAAATAGGAGCCACCGCAAAGTCAACTCATATGGAGAAAATGTGCGCAGCATGCTAATAACAAAAACTATCGGAGGCTGTTTGATCGGCTGTTTTCTGTACGGCAGCTCTCAGTACTAACAAATTATTTAAGATTCAAGAATTAAGGCAGGTTCACACGATATTCACACATATCCACATACGACTACTATTTCCCAGTATTATCATTTTCAAAAGAGAATTTACAATAATTTTATAATTCGTATAACCAATACTGGGAAATAGTAGTTATAGATGGACAGAGATGAATATCGTGAGAATTTTCCTTTAAATTTAGGAAATAATTTAAAAAAAAATCTTATTGTCTGTTTATACAGGGTGTCTGGTAGCAGATTTATATTTTCAAACTTAAATAAAAAACGTAATAATTGTCACAAAGTTTTATTAAGAGCATTCATCGATAGAATGGCAATGCGGATTTTCTTTTTTAAAGAGTATGTCATCCAGATGTCTTCCGTCGAGTTGAACACACTGTTCAAAACGGTGTTTTGCGCCACACGCTGCAGTAAACTTGGTTCAATTGAGCTGATTTATCGACGAATATTTTCCTTTAAAGCCACAAGAGATTGGGGATTGTCATTATAAATCCTCTCTTTGAGGTAGCTCCATAAAAAAATTCATGGGATTCACTCGGTCCATCACGTATTCGCCGAATACCGAACTTTGAACAAAATTGTCTTCGAGCAATTACGTAAGAATCATTACTCTTAAAAAATGTCTCCACAGCGAACGCGCAATGCTCACTCGACCACTGCGACATCGTGACTGACAAATCCGCACAATCGATAATTCCAACAGTGCCACCCTCCCTCCGCACCGTTTATTACTTTTTGAAATAGTCGTATTTAAAAATATAAATTTGCCACCAGACACGCAGTATATAGCACAGTGGGAAATTTACTAAAAAAATTTAAAATAATATTTTACTGGCTGAGCCCCAATGAAATTTAACATAAGCAGAAAAAGTTATCAACCAAAAATATCTAATAAAATATATGATTTGAATTAAATTTGTTTCTAAACAAATATGTAATTGAATCAATTGATTTTTTAATTGACTTTTAAATATATAAATACATATTTTAATTCAGACATACATAATTCTCAAATTATTTTTTCATATACTGTATTATAATTCCTGATAATTCTATAAGTAAAACAAGCATAAAATTTAATAGAAATATAACAACATAAAATATATTTTTTTTATCATACAATTTTAAGTATTGTGAATAGAGCGGAAAAGTTTATTACAAATTGAAGAACAACTTTGTACGTTTATTTCACCTGATGAATTTTATAAATAAAATCTTTAGTATAAAATTTTTCTTCTATATATAATTTTTTTAATCATATAAAATTTAAAATCACTCAAAATCAATATTTTCTTTCTCAATACATTTTTTAAACAATTACTCTTGACCATACTCAACATGAAATAAAAAGTCAGTGATCTTGACATCAAAACACCTAATTTATGAAAGAAAAAACTAAATGTCTATACGTATATATGTATGTTTGTATGCAAAGATGAAAGACAAAAATATTTAAAGCAAGTTAAATTAAATGCAACTTGATATATAAGTACCTCTATATTAAGTGTATGTATTTTTTCCATATGTCTAAAAAAGTTTTGTAAAAAAAATGCAAGTACATATTAGTATTTTAAGGTGCATGTATTTTTCAAATAAGGCTATAAAAGTTTTTAAAAATGCAATGTATTTTTTCCATAAGACCAAAAAAGTTTTAAAAAATGCAATGTATTTTTCCCATATAGATAAAAAAAATTTTATTTTTCGCCAAAATTTATCTTTCTCAAAAATGTATCTTTCTCTGGCGCAGAACCCGCATGTCTATACTACTTTAGTGCTATTAGTTTAGACACAATTTTTCAACAAGATCGGTCAAAAACTCTCTGAGTTAGAGGGGGTCAAAGTTTGATGTTTTGGCCAAACTGGTGTCTTTTCTTATCCATGTAAATTATTATCTATTGGTTTTAGCAAAATTTGTGCTTAATAGTTTAGATAGATATTTATTCAATTTTTCGAAAAAAAAATTAAAAAAAAAATATTTTTTGACTATTTTTTTTCAAAATCAAAAACTTTTTTGACTTTTTTTTCAAAATATGCTAATTTTTTTTTTTTTTTGATCAAAAGAAAGCTTAGGTCTTTTCCTTTAAGAACTTTTTGGTCGCGTAGTGGGATGCGAGTGGGATATCTACCAAAATAAATGTTTTGTAACTCAAGACAAAGGTTTTTCAATTTTTAGCATAAAACCTTAAAAATAAAAATTCTACTGAGAAACTAGACAAATTAAATTTTCAGACGGTATGTAACATACCTAACTAAACTTTCATACCCTCGATACTGCAATACCCACAATATGTTAAACCCCCAACATTTTTTCTGAGGCTGTCATTGCGGCTTGTTTTGTCAATCCTATAGGTAGTTTTGAGCGCATGTAATATTATTTGTGATTTTTATTGTCAAAATATCAGGTGCCCCAGAGACAAGTTTTTGAATCAGGTGGAAATATTTTATGACCATTCTCCGAAATACCAGTTTATTTTTTACTTTATGACACTTGACTTTAAAAATTTTTTGGAGAGGTAGAAGTTAACATGTAAAGGGTCCGCCAAATAACTTTTTTTTTTTGAACTCCTGAACCAATTGGACTTTGTATGGGGCATACCAAGGTCTTTATGCAAAATTCGTCTCAATGATGTCTCCGAAATGTTCAATTGTTGAGAACGACGGTGAATTGATGTTGATGGCGCTTCACGCACACTTTCTGCCACAGCAGCAATATTCTTGGGTGTACGCACTGTTTTTGGCTTTTCACGCTTTGGTTTATCGATGAGGATGCCAGTTTCTTTCACTTTTTTCACAAGATAACGAACATACGGACCATATTCGTTCAGCGGAAGGATAAAACTAATTATCTGTACAATCAGACATGAGCTAAGTGTTACCATTCACGAAATAAGCACTAGTTGAAAAAAAAACGTTAGATGGCGGACCCTTTAGTTTATTTTAACACTATGTTGAAAAGGTAAAAATTAGCATTTAGTTTATTTTTATTATTATTAGTAACATTTGGTTAAAATGATCTTAAAAAACTATTTATTGTCATTTTAAATACATTCGGAAATCAGTTTTTTGGAAACAGCGTTAAAGTTTATACGTGTGTTATTTACATAATTTCTTACATAATTAATCTTCACAATGTCTACGACTTCTAAAAAGGGTTAGCTTGAAAATAAAACTCATGGTTCTTTTTGTTTTAATCCCTTCAACAAAAAGAAACACACATAATCAGATATGCGAAATATTTCCGATGGCTTATTAAAAAAAAAATCTCTTCGCTGTCAAAACGGTTGCTAATTTGTGGATCACGCAGGAAAGAGCTCGGAAAGTTGAAAGAATTACCGGATTTGAATAGTAATGAGCCATGCGTTGAAGTTTTTCCAGATGAAGACAAAAGTAATTCTGAGAATGATGGTAGAACTGTTGATGATGATTCTAACCTTTCTGTAGAAGGTATAAGTTCAAAGAATGAGTGTCAAAACCAACATCATAAGGATGCAGTAGAAGTTCTTGAACAAATAAAAGAGAAATACAAAACGTCTCAGAGTAGAGCTGAAAGAATTCAACTTCTCACGCTTGCTCCATCGACATGGAGTTGTGCAAAAATAATGACTGAGTTTGGAACGTCTTAACGGAAAGCAAGAATTGCTAAAGACTGGATGTCTGTACGAATCGATGGCAAGAAAGTTCAAATGCAGAAGAGAATTGTTCTATATTATTCGCAACATTTCAATCTGAGCACGAGGATGTCAAAATTGGCTTCACAAAATTTACCCAACTGAGGCCAAAACATTGCGTTTTGGCAGCGAAATCAACAGCTGAACCTAGTAACGCTAAGAAAGGATTGACGAAAAAAGCAGCAAATAAAGGCGATTAATAATCTGGATGAAAGACTGGGTATTTAAAAATTTACAAAACTTAAACACTTCATCAGCTACAATAAATTCAGTATATAAATAGTTATGATAGAAATGGATCTAATGTGATTAAGATTAAATTTTATTAAATTATTTGTCTTTTTATTTTTATTACTATTATTATATATTAATTTAATTATTATTACAAATAAATAAAAAAAAAATATTTTTCAACATTTCTATACAAAAAAAAGTGATTTTATTCCTAAGATTGTGGGCATTACAGTATCGAGGGTATGAAATTTTAGTTAGGTATGTTACATACTGTACAAATTTTAATTTGTCTAGTTACTCAGCAGAAGTTTTATTTTTAAGGTTTTAGAAACACTTACAAATAGGAAATAATTCAAAATAGTGTATATGCTAAAAATTAAATCTACTAATCTAAACTAATCTCCAATGGCACTAACCTTGGTACAAATTTCATCACGATCGGAAGACATCGATTTCAAAAGTTGGGTCACTTGACATGAAACGCTCCATATAAAAATTGGGAATGGACAAATCAAAACTCTATTGAAGAAATAACTGAAATTTTAAAACTTTTATAATCGTTTTCCATGATATGGACTCTTCAATAATGGGTAAAGATATGTGATTTGACTTTGAAGCAAATATAAAGGAATTCAAAGAAAAAGTTCTATCGTTTTAAACAATATAGATTAGGGCGGGTCGATTTAAAAATCGCTTAACGTTCAAGGAAAATCGTATTCTAGGGATCAAAATAAGAAACTTTTCGGAAGGAACCATACCTCTAAAACGAATTCTGATGTCCCGACTTTTGATGTCACCTTTTTTAGGGTGAAATTTTGAAAAATCCCACTTTGACCCATTTAGAGTGCCCCAATCTAATCCAACCCAATCGAATATATTTATTAGAGTTCGTTTTCAATTTTTTTTTGATTTTGATTTCTGGATATTATCACTTTTTAGAAGGTTTTTGTATCAATAAAAATAATGGCGTATTTTTTTTTTTTTAATTCCAACTCCTTCCCGTGCCTATAGGCGACTAAAATCGCGGATTTTGGGTCCCTTTTCCCATACAACAAAAACGGCTTAATATATGCCAAATATGACTTCAGTATTCGACTCTACGGGAAAACTTAGGCCCATAAGCTTTTTTTTAGTTTTTGGAATGCACCAGAATGCATAATTAGAGTCGTCCAAAAAAATAATTTTTTAAAAAAAAATTTAAATATTTATTTTTGTTAATATACAATGAAAAAATACTTACATCTGGCAAAAATGGTCCAAAAATTTTAATTTTGTAGTTACCCGTTCAAAAGTTATTAAAGTTTAAAAATTTAATTTTTTAGTGAATACAAAATAATTTATTGGTTTTGTAATTTCTATTTAACAACAATTCTAATTAATTCTATTCCTTTCCACAGCAGATAAAGCTAAACAATTTAAATTATCTTTATTTTTAACTAAACACGAGTTGTTCAGGCTCGAAATTATACCAACAAGTTGTTCGGTGTAAATACTTGTTGATTGTATATTTTTAGCTTCTTCGATTGCATTACGAAAACCTTTCTGGGCTGGCCCAGAAACGGTGACTTACTAAAAGCGGAATCAAAATATGCCAACTTGTTAGCTGCATCAACAACATTATTAACCACTTCTTCTCCCTCTTCTACTTCTATAAAATCTTTTTTATATAGCATTTATTATATTTATAATTATATTTATTATATAACTTTTGAACGGGTTGCTATAAAATAAAAATGTTTGCACAATTTTTCTCAGCTAGGAGTACTTTTTCATTGTATATATAAAAAAAAAAAAATTTTTAAACTTTAATAACTTTTGAACGGGTAACTACAAAATTAAAATTTTTGCACCATTTTTGTCAGATGTAAGTGTTTTTTCATGGTATATTAACAAAAAAAATATTTTAATTTTTTATTTACAAAATTATTTTTTGCATTCTGGTGCATTCCAAAAACTAAAAAAAAGCTTATGGGCCTAAGTTTTCCCGTAGAATCGAATACTGAAGTCAGATTTGACATATATTTAGCCGTTTTTGTTGTATGGGAAAAGGGACCCAAAATCCGGGATTTGAGTCGCCTATAGGCACGCGAAGGAGTTGAAATTAAAAAAAAAAAAATACGCCATTATTTTTATTTATACAAAAACCTTCTAAAAAGTGATAATATCCAAAAATCTATTTTTCAAAACTAACTCTAATATTTATACTCTATTTCTTCCGGAGAAGAAATAGAGACCCTAATCTTGGAAAGACTCCTCCTACTTTCTGAAATATCTCTACCCCGAGATTTGTAGTTTGCTAAAAAAACACGGCTAAAAAGGCCCTCTTTTAACTTAAATTTTAACCCCTAGAATGATGATTTATGCACTAATCTGCTAGCGCGTCTCCCGGAGAAGAAGTATCTCCCATAATCTTGGTGAGATTCCTAATACTTTCTGAAATATCAAAGTGGGCTTTTTCAAAATTTGACCCTACGGGTCAAAAGTCGGGACATCAGAATTTGTTTTAGAGGTATGGTTCCTTCGACAAAGTTTCTTATTTTGATCCCTAGAATACGATTTTCCTTGAACGTTGAGCGATTTTTTTTGCCTCCATACAAGTCGACCCGGCCTAATATAGATATAAAAAAACAATATAGATATTTTACTATAAACAATATAGATATTTTACAACGATATCACGTTAGCACTTAAACTGTGAATTTCCGTGTTTGAAGTTGCCAGCACTCCCATCGGACGCATCCCCAGGTATTGCATATGGTGGGGGGTCTTGTGTTTGGGGTAGCGAGCTTAATTTTTGTTTGTCCTAAAGGGGTAAAACTGACTTGTTATTCCAAATTGGGCCCTAGGGGGTTTAAGTACCACCCGTGGATAAAAAACTGGATAGCTCCCGATAGGCTAAAATATGGTTTTAAATGTCAGAAGAAGTAAGAAAACTTACGGTGCAGGGCCTAAATAACCCAGTACCGGCGGCTGGCGAGGGTGTGCAAGCGGGCCCCCAGCGTCGTCATGCAAGACCACTGTGGAGGTGGGTAACTTGGTCTACATAGACGCTAATGTGACAAGCGACACTGAAAATGCTATATGCAAAGATTATAAGGACGCCGGTTCAGATGAATCAAACTCCTCTAATGAGGCAAACGATACAATCGTGTCAGCACAGTCGAACGAGACAGACGAAGTCAGGAAGATGGTAGAGGAAGTACGTGCTGGTATAGCCAAACTCACCACAAGGAAGGTGAGATTATTCGGGGCTTGACGGCGTAAACTCGACAAATTAAACCGGATGAAGACACCTCCGAAGGCTGGCAAAGACACAAAAGCTAAGCAATATGGGACTTTGGACAAAGAACAATCTACACCCACATGCTCGGATGTGGATAAGACAATTCGATCCCCCGAGGAACAGCACATTGTTATCGCTAAAAAGAAGAAAAAGTGTTCACAGTTCACCAGTAGTTCGGCAACCAAAAAGTCCATCTCTGGGCAAGGAGACTACGTAACGGGTACTCAACTGACCAGAATGAACAAACCGTTGTCGGCTGCTGAACCGACGGCGCCGAAGTCGATTTCTTCACTGAACAACAGGGTTCCCAGCCAGTCTTCAATGAAGAGAAAGTCAAAAGCGAAATCGGGTAAGGAACATCCCATCTCTTATGCGAAGATAGCTAAAAAGGCAGTCATTAACGAGCTAAGCTACGCTGTGATTGACCAAAATAACTCTTCGGGTAAAATCCCCACAGCCCAGAGACAATGTCTAGAAGAGACAATCAATACAAGGATTATGCAGTATGTCTTAGAGGCGGACGACGACGCAGCTGCAATCCAAATTAACAGCTACAACTTTTCGATGGATGTCCTTATGCTACAGCTGGCCTCGAAAATATGCATAGGTATCCTGAGAAAGTTAGTGGAAGCCATTCCTGCCCTTGGGAAGGCGCTAAGCTGGACCTCATTAATAAGGCGGAAATTCCATCCCTGACCAAGACGTCGGTTTTTTAAAAAAGGTTAGGGTGGCAATAGACAGGACGTGGTAAGTATAACGGGCGGCCTTATTGAAACGTTTAAGGAGTGTTGCCCACTTCGATTGCGAAGATCTCCTAGGGGAAAACCCTGGCTGACGGGGGATTTGATCAGTCTCAAGAGGGATGTCCACAGAGTTTTTAATAGGGCCCACCGAAAGAAACGATCGGTGTACTGGGATGACTATCGCAGTAGACTTAGGGACAATAATAATTGGATACTCACGGCAAAACGGAACTCTTGGAAACTTCTCTGTGAACAAGTGGACAGCGTGAGCGAAGTATCATACGCAGCCCGAGACCCTAGTTGAGGCCAGCGGTAGGAGGGCTGACACTATGGAACAGTCGCTAATAATACTTATGGAGATACACTTTCTTGTGGACAGGGCATACGTTGGGCCTTCACAGGACCAACAACTTGCACCAACCTTGGGGAGAACAATTGAACCTATTGGGGACCGACCACGAGCGGGAAGTGTATCGGGCCATAGTATGGTAATAACCAGGTATATGGTGAGAAGGGCGGTTAACAGTTTCGCCCCTTACAAGGCAGGAGGACCGGACGAGATCTTTCCAGCTCTACTGCAGCAGAGTATGGATTGCATCGACGGAAGTCTGGTAAACATTTTCTCTGCGTGCCTAAAATTCGCGTACACTCCAAGGTTATGACAGGAGGCAAAAGTTGTCTTTATACCTAAACCAGGAAAGGAGAGTTATGCGAACCCAAATGCTCAAGACCATGGAAAGGTTGGTGAATGACATGGTTAAGAGTCAAATTCCTAGGGAATTGCTTAGGTTTGGACAACATGCCTACTTGAAGGGGCGTTCAGTGGAAACGGCTCTTCACGAGGTGGTTTGTCATGTGGAGAGATCTTTTGATCTGAACTGTTCCACTCTGACAATTTTTATTGATACAGAGGGGGCTTTTAATAGTGTATTGCCCGATGTGCAGTTTGACATTCACCGGGACATAATAGCCTGGGTCGGTCACATGTTAGGGAATAGGTGGATAAATTGCGAGGCAAATGTCACAGGGATCAGAGACAGGGTTAACCGTGAGACATCTCAGGGGAGGTCCTTTCTCCACTCCTATGGGTGACCACGATTAATAGTTTCCTGAGGATTCCATCCAGTGAAGGTTTCCAACCTGTCTGCTACGCAGACGATGTGGCGATACTTTTAAGGGGGGAGAATCCTGGATATCTCTGTAGGAGGGCATCTTATTTATGCACTCGAACTGGGCCTAAATGTCAATCCGGACAAAACTGAAATATGCCTTTTTACTAGGAAGATTAAGATCATTGATTCTGATAAACCTATCTTCCTGGGGAAAACGGTTCACACCTCCAATAGGGTCAAGTATCTGGGGGTTGTTCTTGATAAGAAACTATCCTAGAGGGACCATATTGAGGAAAGGGTGAAGAGGGCCCACATATCGTGGGCCGTCCAATTGGGGTACAGGAGAAGTACGAGGCCGCTTTGACTATGATGTGGCTGAGGGTTACTGGGAAATGGGACAGTAATGGCCATATTACGGTTAACCGTACTATTTTGGACCAGTTGCAATTGTATTGCGTCCCAGACTGGGACTGCGAAAGGATTTCAGAGAGGTCGGTCACGACGCTCTGTAACACGTTAATCCCCGACAGGGAACCATGGCTAAATGGGACCTTATTGGGGCACCGCCCGGGATCCACTTTTACACGGAGGGATAGAAACTGGACGGGATAACGGGTCTGGGCTTCTGCGACGCTGACTTCAATGTACGCAAATGCTTACGTCTTCCTGAACATAATACCGTACTAGGGGCGGAGGTCTCTGCGATTACGGAATGCATTAAGCAGGTGCATATCATGGGCTTGACCGGTGATATTGTGATTTTCACGGATAGCCAAGCGGCCGACGTTCTGGCTAAGGTGTAAGTCATCAGGGACTTGAGTCGGATTAGGGATTCTCCGAATCCTCTTTTCGACCTAACCTAACCTACCTAAACTGTGAATTCCATTTTTGTAATTTCTACGGTAACTAAAATAAGATCTTAACAGCTCGATATACTAAAACTATCGCCGATATATATATTTAACTGTATAACGATTTTCAGAACTGTATTTTTTTTCATCCCGAGGTGACAATCCTAAAATTCGTCTAATTGAGAAATCTTTTGGCTTTACTATAGTCTAAATGGTTGCATTTGAGAATTGCTGTTGTTGTAATATTCAAATTTATGACAAAATTCATAAAATTTTGAGATAATAGGGTAAATTACATTAATTATTAATGTATTTTTAAATTTATTTTTATTCATTCGATTAAACGAATAATTTTAAAAAATTAATCGTTTGACCGTCCGATTAAAAATTGTTTAATCGTTTATTCGAACAAAATAATAACTCGAATAAATGACAAGCCTAACTCATACTCATGCATTTATTTGTAAATGTATTTGTAAAATTCAATGCAGGGTATAACACCAAATTGTGACTTAAGCATAAAATAAACAATTATTTTAATTTTTTTTTTGTTTATAATCACAACCGAACTTTATTATTATTATTTAACAAATTTTTGTGAATTATATTTAAAACATTTTAATTTGTCATAATACGTATTTAAAAAATTATTTACTAAAGAACTATTGAAAATATTTATCAGCCTTTATCATTTGTGTCAACAAAAAAACTTTTTTGTAGAATATGTTTTTGGTTTTACGTCTCAGAAGTCACAATTTTGTGTTACACCTCAGAAATGTCTTAACATTTTATCCCCCTTCTCATAAAATGTCAGTTAATTTATAATTGAAAAAAAAAAATTATTTCATAAATAAACATAAACAAATTATTTTAAGAAAATTAAAAATGATAATAAACATAATGTAAATTTAAAAAGATAAATATTAAAACTAAATTATTTTTATTATTGGAGAAAAGGGAAAAGTATATATGAGTCAAAGATTTGTTTGCCACATATATCTTTTACAGAAAAATACCTTCAATTATATGCATACTTTATATGTTTAGAAAGAAAGTATTTATTTGGAGGTAAAAGACTGTTAGTGCTTTTTGGGGAAAAATCGCAAAAATTTTATTTTTTTATTTATATGTTAAAGTAAAGTTGTTTTTGATATATAAGATATTAATATTTGATATACAAGATATTGATACAAGATATTAAATTAATTTTTATTTTATTTAATCGAAAGTTTATTTGGTTAAATAACCAAAAAAATACAAAAAAATTGGCCTTGATTTGGTCCAGTTATTAGGAATAACTGAATTCGGACCAAATTTGGCCTTTCACATTTTCAAATGGGAATATCTAAGGAACTTCCAGAGATAACTTACAAGCGAAAGCATGTTTTTTCATAGGTTTTTACTAGCAGATTAGAAAAATAAATAAATTTCGATATTATTTCATTCCGAAATAATTTTCTAACTGCAATAGGTAACTTTGTATTATATGTATCCGAAAAAAGGACTGTTGGACGAAAACGTAAATATCCAACACCCTTCAACTCGGAGAATCCTTGACCGATCCCACTGAAATTTCGTGTCATAACTACACTCAATAGGACTCAACTTGGTCCATCCCGATTCCAAGACATCGGTTTCAAAAGTTCGGTCTCTTGAGATAAAATCCCCCATATGTTAATAATGTTTTCCCGAAAATTTAAAATTTTACGTAATATCACTTAAACGATGCGTATTCTGGGAAAAATGCAAAAAAAAAATCGATGATAATTACAGTTTGCTACACGCGTTTAAAGAACAATAAAAGTCTCAAAAGTTTGTTAATGGTGAGCATATTATGGGAAAAACATTTATAAAATTTGTGTAGTCATGTGGTTTAAAACATGTATTTTGAATTTTTTTTTTCATTTTTATGAAATGCAGTATCAATACGACATCTTTTGAGTACATTTAAAAAATAATAATTATTTCATAAATGATGCTGTGGTGGAGCAAAGAAATGTTTGGAATTTTTATAATTATTTTTTTCATAATTTGATCATAATTACCAAATATTTAAGCCCTATCACAAATTCGATTTTTTTTTTTTTTTTAAATACAAGACGAATGCAAAACGAATGCAAACTTTAACGTTCTGTACTATAGTATTTACGAAAATATAAAAGAGAATAAAAACCTTTTGTTCGGCATAAATGACGTAAATTCAAACTAAATTTCATAAGTTGTAATATATTTAAAAAATTTTTAATATTAAATTTTGTTATTGCTTAAATTTTAATTTAATTTCAATAAAAAGATCAATATCACTTTGCTATTTTAAGGCCTTAAAAGGTGATTAACTAATTCAATTCGGGTAATGCCCGTATGATACTGTATAGTTTTTGTATAGTTTCAAGATGTATTGGGAGAAAGAAACAACATTAATGTGCGAATGAAACATATATACAATTTGTAAACTTGGATCATATTTAAATTGTGCACAAAACCTCAAAGTGCAATATTTTTATTCATTTTCTTTTTTTAATTGCACTATTATTTGTTTACAAAAAACTGACAACAAACTTATTTGCCTGTGAGAAATGTCAAGATAAAGTTCAAAATTTTCGTTTGCACTTTTGACAGATATCCCAATTTTTCGCTGATTTATCGATAACAAAAGTATTTGTTTTGACATTTACTACAATTTGGCACTATGTGTTCGTACTCTTTACACTAGTTAAAAAATTGAGTAACAATATATTTGTACTGCTTTAATTTAGATTGTCAATACAAAAACTATACAGTGTCATACGGGCTTAAAGGACGTTTATGTCGTTTATGCCGACGTTTCTTGATTGTTCCGAGAAACGTCGCAAAGGACAGTCCTTGGTAATTAGTTCATGGTAGTGAACTAAAAGTGGCGTCGAAAAAAATGTTTGATATTTTTCCCATAATCAGCATAATAAATTCGCCAATTTGACAATTTCGGGACAGCCTTATGTAAATGTTAATAAAAATCAAATTTTTTATTTCTAAAGGACACCTAGTTTCTACACCAATAAAAATAAACACCTAAAGGAAAATTGTGGGATAGGTACCGGTGAAGAAAACGATTTTTTATAATATTAACGTCAAAGAAAAGAAAATTGCCTAAAAATAGCAGTAATGTTAAAAACCAAAAAAGGTATGAAATTTAAGAAATTTAAAGAAAACTAAGTGTTATCAGTCTTACCAGTGGATTTTTAAAAAAATATCTACTCTTAAAAATAAAAATCCCGTTTCTCCCTAAATCATCGATTTTTTTCCCATACAAAAACTTCTACGCTTTTTATATATCGTCAGCTTACTATTGGTTAGACCCACTGACCATTTTTGAAAAAATTTAGTTAAAAATGGATTATATATATTGTAAATATATTTTTAATTCCGAAACCAGTTTCTCAATATATTGTATTATATCTGACATACTCAGAATCGACTTTGCATTATATCCGCAATTTTAACGTTTAATAGACATTGGGCTGATGCACAGACCACTGCTTGGCACATAGAGTAAATTTTGTATATAAAACTAATATTAATGAAATCCATCATTAATACAATGCCTTGGCCGTATTTATGCCAAACGCTCCAAGTCCGATAGCGCGTTTTGTGTGGAGAATGTGCACCATCTAGAAAATATCGAAACATCTAATAACTCACGTGATAACTTTCCAGTTTCTGCAGTTGAAGAGTTTCGCCGGTAATATTTTAAAATTTAAAACTATCGTAATTATTTATATAACCTATTTTTATTTTTGTATTTTTTTATCTTTCTTATTTATCATGCCATTTTATTTTAAATTTTTGAGTTTTTCTTATTTGATGTTGTCATTTGTTTAATACTTTATTGTGATTTCTTCTAATATTCGGTAGAGTTCCAAAAACAACACTCATTCTATGATTCGTATAATTGGTAAACAAAAGGAGAGTTTGAAAATTTGTCACTTAAATGCTCAAAACATGGTTCAATCCAAAGAAGATAAAACACTGTCAGGTCAAAATGGAGAGCTATGATTTATTTCGAGGGGATAGGAGTACTGGCAAACGTGCCTGAGGTGTTGCAATTTTTGTCAAGAACATTACGTTCTCTATTTGTTTGCAAATCTAACGATGAAGAATATGATTTGTTATTTATTGAACTTCTTTGTGATGAAAGTAAATGTCTCAAAGGAGTTTTGTATAGGCCTAGTGATTCACTAGATATTTCTCATGTTGTAAATATGCTAGAGGAAAATTGTTTTCTTATAGTGATATTTTTCCTTCTGGAGACCTAAATGGAAATTTGCTCATTGGATCAGATCTAATTTCACTTTTCCAACCTATTGGGCTTATAGCTGTAACCACTACTATCCCAACTCACTTCACTTCATCGAGTAGTACTCTTCTTAACGTGTTTTTTGTCTCTGATATTGAAAAAATTCTTTTGTATGAACAGTTTTCTTCTCCTAATTTTTCAAAACATGATGTCATTTATGTGACCTATAACCTTTCTTATTTTAAACATGAAAAACCACAGCATATAACTTTCCGTGATTACAAGAATGTTAATTATGATGCTCTTTTAAATGAAATTAATATAATTAATTGGTCCAGTATCTACAGTAATCCTGATATAAACCAACAGATATCCTTTTTTTATGAAGCTCCCTCATACCTATATGACAAATACGTACCGGTTAGAAAGAAAATTGTTAAATTTTCTACTAAGCCTTGGTTCAATTAGAATATTAGTGATTTAATAGTTAAAAGAAATTCCGCTTATGATAAATGGAAAAGATATAAAACTGCACAGTCAAATGAAATTTTTATATCATTACGTAGATTTGTTACTAGGGAAGTAAAATTAGCAAAGCAACGCTATTACAGTCGTGTATTTTCAGAGGCTATGGATACTAAAAATATGTGGAAAGAGATAAAGAAAATTGGTTATAAAGATGAAAGTGAATAGGTAAATCTTTCCACTTTTGAATTAAATGAATTGAACAAACAATTTACTTTAAATGACTCAACTCCTATACTTTCTGATTTTTATGAAAATTTACCAGATTGCAATCTGAATTCTTTATTTAGTTTCTCCTGCGTTAACCAGGAGGATGTTCGGGAAACTTTTCTTTCCATAAAGTCAAAATCTATTATTCTAGACGGTATGAATCCAATATTTATTAAAGCTATTTTACCACTGGTTTTACCCTATATTACTCACATTTTTAACACAATTTTTACAAAATCTAGTTACCCTGATTTGTGGAAGTGGGCGAAAGTAATTCCCGTGCCGAAATCTTATAGAAAATATAGACCAATTGCCGTACTTCCTTTTCTTTCGAAGGTTTTCTAAAAAAATATGAGTAAACAAATGAATGTATATATATCCAAAATAATCTTTTATCATCTAAGCAATCTGGTTTTGGCAGGAAAAGAGGGTGTATCACTACTTTAATCGATGTATCGGAGGATCTTCGTTATATCGTTGACAATGGTAATATAACCTTTTTGACTTTATTGGACCACTCTAAAGCTTTTGACTCTGTAGACCATAATATTCTGGTTAAAAATATTAAACACATTTTTGATTATTCCGAAACCTCATCTAAATTGGTTCTCTCATACCTTCGGAATAGAGAACAAGTAGTTGTCTCTAAAGATAAGTCGTCTACCTCTGCGACTTTATTTAGGGGTGTTCCACAGTGGTCTATACTTGGTCATCTTCTGTTTTCTATTTACATAAATTATCTTTCACGTGTAATTAATTCATGCAAAATTCACATGTACGCCGATGACGTTCAGTTATACACATCATGTAACGTACGAAATGTGGAAAATTGTGTACTAAACCTAAATGCTGAATTGAACCTCGTATTTGAATGGGCTAGTATGAATTGCCTTACCTTTAATCAGAAAAAATATCAGTGCCTTGTTATTTTGAAAAAGATATATGATACCACCTTTCTTCCTTAGTATTAATGGAGTTGATATTGCCTACGTTGAGAATGCTAAAAACCTTGGAATGATTTTTAATAATACCCCAACGTGGAATAATCAAAAGTTTATGGTATTCTCCGTAGTCTTTGGCCTTCCCAGTACTACACACCGCAGAAAATTAGATTTGTTCTTGCAAAATCGTTTATCTTACCTACGCTTTTTATACGGTTGTGAAACGTTGTCAGGTTGTGATAGTGCAGACAAGGCTAAACTTAAAAGCGTTTTTAAAAGTGTAGTTAGATATGTTTATGGAAATATGATAGCATCTCCGCTTTTCTGAATAAAATTTATGGCATTTCAGTTGAAGACTATCTTAAATTTAGAACTTTACATATGGTTCATAAAATTATTTTCACTAAAGAACCCGTTTACCTTTCGAGCGATTTCAATTTACAAGATCTAACCGTAATAACTGTCTTGTACTAATAATGTATAATAGACTTATATCCGAAAGACACTTTTTTGTAAATGGCATACGTCTTTGGAACTCGTTAAATAATCAACTTCACACAATATCAAATACAACATCATTTAAGAAACAACTCTTTCATTTTTTTCTC
This sequence comes from Delia radicum, assembly GCA_021234595.1. Lineage (NCBI taxonomy): Eukaryota > Metazoa > Arthropoda > Insecta > Diptera > Anthomyiidae > Delia > Delia radicum. The sequence goes on along the minus strand of CM037854.1, from coordinate 167,881,113 downwards.
AATGATTTTTAATTAATTTAATTTTTATTTTTTCATGTTGTTTTTACCTGCTGTGCAGGATATTTTTATTTTTTTATATATTATGTTATTTTATACTTTATTTTTATTTTTAATTTTAATTATAAATTATACTTACATACATTCTTCTTATTGAAAGATTAATTTGTTATGACTAATGTTGTTTTATAAGATTTTTAATCTTGTTACATTAGGATTTTTGAAAAAAAAAATAAATAAATAAATAAATTTTTCATTGAACAGTCCCCAAAGAAAATTTCATTATTTTAATGAAATATTTTCATGAAATGAATTATAATGGAAAAACTATTGGTTTCCTGTTCCATATTTATCAAAATTTTTTTATATTTATCTTTTTTACTTTTATATTTTTTGACATCTCCCTGAACGCGACTTGAACCTGCAGCCACCAAGATATAAACGCGTTACCGATTGACCTAAATAAGCAAAATAAAATTATGATTATTTAGACTTTTGTATTCAAATAGCTTTTTCCAATAGTTGAAGCGCCTCCTGTTGAAATCTGATGGAACTAAATGTTTGGTGTACATGAAAAACATTCAATGAATATTTCATTTACTTAATTAATTTTTCATTAATTTAATGAAAATTATTTATTAAATCAATGAATCCAACTTAATGAAAGACATTCATTAACAGTAGTAATTAAAATTCTATCAGCGTCGTATTAAAATCAAAGTCGTATTAAAATAAAAGTTGATCTGGAGAACAAAACAAAAATATTTATTTTTCGTAAAAACTTAACCCATTCCTGCCTAATGGGTATTTAAATACCCAAGAAAATGTTGACATTAAAAAAATTAAAATTTGTAGTTTTTGTAAAATATATAACGTAATTAACGTTTTTCTCGAATTCGACTTTATGATATATACACAGAAAAAACTAAAAACGGGTTTTAATTAAAAAATTTATTGAATCAATTAATATTTTAATTGATTTTGCACCTATCACGGCAATGGTTATATTAATTAAAACTTTTATTGAAAATTAAAAGAAAATGCTACAAATAACTCTCTACAAAAAAAAATTATGACACTCAAAAAAGTGTGTGATCGACATTTGTATGAATATGTTTTTAGTAATGTGTCTGTTTGTGTATTTGGGTGTGCGCTTGTTTCGTTTGTTTTTTTGTAAACTACAAATGCATTTGGTATTTTATACTAAAACCTTTTTATTTAACGCACAGTATATGAAAAAATAATTTGAGAATTATGCCTGATATAAAATATGTATTTATACAGGGTGGCTGACAAATGCTGCTACCAAAAAAAGAGTTATAATTGTTTTTACGTGTAGTTAATCCATTCCATTTGATTTTTATTTCACAGATTGGTCTTTACATTTAAGGAAAATGGACAATTGGGATACTGAAAAAAGAATTTGGATTGTGCGCCGCTATTACGCATTAGAGTCTGTAATTTGCGTCCAAAGATAGTTTAGGCGCACTTTTGGCGGCACTCCTCCAAGCAGATGGACCATAATGAGGCTCGTAAAAAATTTTAACTAGCATGGGACTGTCAAAAGATGGTCTTATCATCGGGACGTCTCAGTTCGGACGCAGGAAACAATTGCTGCTGACATACAAGTAAATCCTAATGTTTCGACAAGAAGCGTTTCTGCTCAAATGGGTATCAGCATACAGACACTGCAGACAATTCTGCATAAGGATTTAAATTTATTTTCTTATAAAATTCAAACAGCAAGCAAACTGAATGCAGCAGACTTGCCGATTCCCTTGGAATTTTGCCAGAAAATTATTCAAATGGTGGCTGAGGACGAAAACATATTGAACTGCATTTTCACGTCTGACGAGGTCCATTGTGATTTAAATGACAGTGTTAACAAACAAAATTGTCGAATATGGAGTGATTCTAACCCAACCATACTCTATGAGACGGAATTGCATCCAGCTCGTGTGGTGTGCAGTTTCATCAAGATGCATTGTCGGGCCTTACTATTTCGAAGAAAACGGCCGTACTGTTACAGTCAATTTAGACCATTACTTAAAGATGTTGAAAGAGTATTTCTTTCCAGAACTATGCCGAAAGAGACTTCCTTTTAACTCGGTATGGTTTCAACAAGATGGTGCAACTTGTCACTTGTAGCCAGGCCAGTTATGGCAGAATTGCAACGAAAATTCTCGAATAAGCTGATTTTAAGAAACTCCTTTGGCCCCTAAAGAGTCCGGACCTTACTGCACCTGATTGTTTCTTGTGGGTTATTGCAAACAGGAAGTCTACAAAACAAAGCCAATAAATTTAGATGATTTAAAGCAATGCATTCGGACGGCAATTGAGGCAATTCCAGCTGCAACCCTCAATGCAGCAATGAATAACTTTTTGATAAGATGTCGCACATGCGTCACCGAACGTGGAGGTCATTTAAATTCAATTCTTTTTAAAAGAAAAACTTAATAAAAATGTATTATTTTTTAAATTAATAAAGAAAAATTAATTTATGTGAATTAAAAAAAAAGTTATTTGAATTTCTTAATGCAGCATTATTTATCAGCCAATTAAAATATTAATTGATTCAATTAAATATTTGATTAGAAACAAATTTAATTCAAATCAAATATTTTATTAGATAATTTAGGTTGATTATTTTTTCTGTGTAGTTCAAACTGACGATAAAAATTTTTTATTATCTACACTAAATATGTGTTTAAAAACTGTGTTAAATTTTTTTTTTGCAATTCTCATATTTTCGGCGACAATTCCAATTCTTTTCAAATATTTAAAAATTAGTCGAAATTCGAAAATTATTTGAAAATATACACTACTAATTTTAATGCATCTTTCTCTTTTTCGTCTAATGGACATTTTTATTCTTTGGCTTTCTAACGCGACATTTTCTTCGATGAATTTGACATTGGCTTGTCATATAATGTTACAACAATCTGTTTGTAGAATGCTACAATAGGGTCGTCTTTCGTTGTATGGGCAAAAAATAAAAATGAGATTTTGACTGTACCCCCCGTTTAAAATATTTGTTAGGGTGTCAAAATACGCCACGCAAAAAATTAGAGTTCTAGCATAACGGAAAGATGTCCCGCATCGCCCTTGAAAATCGGGCCCTTTGGAAAAATGGTCACAATTTAAAAAAAAAATCAAATTTTTTTTTCTTCAAAATTAAAAAAATATAAAATAACTTTTGTGTTGGGTTTAATCATAACTACTCAGATAAAAAATATTACTTTCCCAGAAAATCGCTAACTTACCCTAACTTTGTGTCAAAAAAATTAACAAATATATTGGGGGTACCTCAAAGTGACTTTTTTGCATTTTTGAAAATTTTATTCAACAAAAATCAAAAACCTAGTGTTTGCTGTCAATTATTTTATTAAACACATCTCAAGTATTAAATAAGCCAAGTACTGTGGATATCCGTTGGCAAATTATTTTTTTAGAGCATTTTGATTCTCGGGGATTTCAAGGTTTTTTTTTATTTTTATACATTTTTACTTTAAAACAAGGTTTTAATAATATTTCATCAATATTATTGTATATGCTCTTTTATATGATTGTAATAACTTTATTATAAAATACTATTTTTTCTGTTGATTTGGTTGGTTGGTTTAAGTGGCAGCTCACGCTACTCGTGAGCATCAAGTAGAGTCAAAAAGCGACTCCGTTTTGAAAAGACCACACTACCCGTAAGGAACTAATATCCGGAGTACTAGACCCAACCCGTTCGGTTAATATAACGTATGAGATCACCGAATCCCACACGTGATATTACCGAGAGGTCGTCCAGTATATGGTCACCCAAGATAGTTAACCCATGTTAACCTGGGGTCAAATATGACCCACGTAAGAAAAGTGCAGTTTTTTGCCAAAATTTATAAATAAAGAAAGGAATAATTCAATTTATATTTATTCTAAAAAATTTTCGTTAACCGTTTCTAGTCTTCGAGTAGGTCAATTTAGTAAAAAATAGAACTTAAAACTTTTCCATAATAATAATTTTGAGCGGAAAAAAAAATTACACTATTAAATTAAAAATACGTTTTTCAAAAATCTCTTGAATATGTACAACAAAATTAATTTTAATATGAATACAAATATCTGAATTTATACTAAATAATTAATTTTAATTAATTTTAAAATGTAAATAAATTACATGAGAAACATAAACAAAAATTTATTTTGTCATCTTTGTGATTTTTGACTCTTTAAAATACGAGGGTCAATTGTGACCCCATGAAAGCACAGGTTAACTATGAACACGAAAAATTATACTTTATAATAAAGTTATTACAATTATATGAAATAGCATACACAATAACATTGATGGAATATTACAAAAATCTTGTTAAAAAAAAGTCTATACAAATTTAAAAAAAACGTCGAAATCCGCTAGAATTAAAATGGTCTAACAAAAATTTTTGCCAATGGATATCCGCAATACTTGGCTTATTTAATACTTGAGATGTGTTTAATAAAATACTTGACAGCAAACACAAGGTTTTTGATTTTTGTTGAATAAAATTTTCAAAAATGCAAAAAAGTCAGTTTGAGGTACCCCCAAAATATTTATTAACATTTTTGACACAAAGTTAGGGTAAGTTAGCGATTTTCTGGGAAAGTAATATTTTTTATCTGAGTAGTTATCATTAAATCCAACACAAAAATTATTTTATATTTTTTTAATTTTGAAGAAAAAAAATTTGTAATTTTTTTTTTAATTATGCCCATTTTTCCAAGGGGCCCGATTTTCAAGGGCGATGCGGGACATCTTCCCGTTATGCTAGAACTCTAATTTTTTGCGTGGCGTATTTTGACACCCTAACAAATATTTTAAGAGGGGGGCAGCCCCAAAAATCGCAAGTTGAAAAATAAGGACCACCCTAATGCTACAACAACAACTATTACACAAGGCAACAATTTTGAAAAAATTTTAGGGGCTTTGAAAACCACTATACAATTTTGATGTATTGTGGTCCCAGTAGTACAAATATGGTTCAATTTTGAAATTCTATGGAGAGGTTTTTTTTTAAAAAATTTTTAATTAAAATTATAAATTTTTTTAGACGTGTCTCCACATAATTAATGATAACTAAAAAAAAATTAGTCCGATATTATTCAAATAAATTTAGAAAAACTGAAATTTACATAGCCTTTAATCCGTTAATATATTGCGTTTCAATCGGCTCAGTAGTTTTGGAGTTATAATAAAAAATTGAGGGAAAAAATATTTTTTTTACGTGAAAATAGCAAACTTTTTTGGTTAAAAAAAATCATAAAAAATCGAAAACGGCAAAAATCGTTCAGATTTATTGCTTTATCGCAAAGCCACATGTAATAGGAACAAAATGAGATATCGATCATAAAAATCGATTGATTTTTTTCGAATTTATTCACAATTAAGTGAATTCGCTCATTTTCACCAAATTTTAGTTTTTTGTCTGATATACATAAAATTGAGTAGTTAATGTTCTTCTTTCGATTGATTGAATTTTGAAAACATTTTCCCCATGCTATGTACAAATTTTCACATCAAAAATGCATTACATAGTAACATTCGTGTATTTTTTGGCAAAATCCTACCTAGAATATACTGATTCTATTCTTCGGAAAGACATTTGTGTTGGATGAGCTTAAATTTAAATAAATAAATAAATTAAATAGTAGAAAATTTATATTTTATTATTCACATTTATTATAATAAATAAAACAAGAAAATAAATAAATATGTATTATAAACTACAAACTCTGAAATTTTCTTTTAGTCGATTTTCTACTATTGTTGAATAACGAAGTGTTACTCTGAATACTCCAGAAAAAATCAGCCATCATGTGTGCATCCCAGCGACCCTGGTATCGTTCCTCCATTGTCCGGATATCTTGGTGGAATCGTTCGGCCTGTTCTTCACTCAAGTCTCCTAGATTTTCAGGAAAACGATCTAAGTGACTGTGCAGGTAGTGTACTTTGATGCTCATGTTGCATCCAAGATTCTGGAAGTGAGTTAACATCTCTTCAACGTGCGCAACGTAATCATCACCCTTGTTATTGCCTAAGAAATTTTGAATAACCCATACAAACGAATCCCATGCATTCTTCTCAATTTCTGACATTGAACTGCCAAATTCAGTATCGTTCACCAATTTGCGAATTTGTGGGCCATCAAATATGCTTTTTGTACTTAAACAAAAATAACACTCGGATGCGTGGTTCGCTGTTTCTCTCCATAGCATAGGCTTCAAAATTTCCAAGTGTCGTCTGTAAAATGAAAAAAAAAAATTGAAATCAGGAATATGAAGAATTCAAATTTTAATTAAGAAATATTGTAATTATAAAATATTCCAAATCTATTAATTTATACTTACTTTACGTTAGAAGACTTCATAGATAAATTCAATCGACATGGAATGCATATAGTACTCGGTGTCCAATGCTGGTTCAAATTGTGCGGATAGATATTATAGCAATCTTGATATGACTTTTGCAATGAAGTTAAGAACCACTTCCGTTTTTTCCCGGTGATATATTGGCCGCACACATAACAAAATAAATCTGGATCGTTTTTACATGAAAATGTTCTGGCTTTCTGGCTCATTTTTATTAATATTTGAAAATTGTTTTTAACTTCTAAGCTGTATGACTCTAATTTTTGTGTAGGTATTAAATGATGTTTGCGTTATCGCAAACACTTCTTGAATGAAATAAAAAGGGTCAAGGAGATCTTATAAATACTGATACTATAATTTGGGATAACCCTTTGTGTGGATACAGTTTGTGTGTGCTGCAAATTTTTTATTATTCCCAAGAATCCTAAAAAACATTAAGGACTTTTATGAAAAAAAAAAATTATCCGTTACAGGTAGCTAACGGAAAATAAGAGCACTTCAGCGTACACGCACATTTATGAGCGTTTTATTACTATCCTACCGCAATCGTAAAAATTAAACAATCTTTTGTTTATTACTTATTTTTTTTTAATTATTAGAATCTTAAAAATGTCATAGAGGTTTTTCCCAAAGGGGTTTTGCCAAAATGCGTGTCGTAAAATGCACCTGAGTTTTTATGTTCTGCATTTTCATTATGTAGGTACAATTTTCTACAGTGCTTGTAAATATGCGATACCTTCAATTAATTGTAAATAAAAATGTAAAGCATGCATCGATTTTTATGATCCATATCTAGTTTAATTCGCATGATATGTAGCTTTACTACAAAAAAATAAAAAGTAATATTTTTTGCAGTTTTCGATTTTTTCCAGATTTTTGTTTTTCAAATTTTTTTTTTTTTAGCATTTTTTTTTTTTTTTTGCTAACAATTTGTTTCATAACTTTGAAACTATTGATCGCATTAAAAAAATGTGTACACGTTCTTTAAAGATATTGTAAACCATTCAAGTTCGAGGCCATATACTCTATATTTCTTCATTAGGATATTGTCCTAACAAATAATCTATAGAGTTTTTGTTTTCAAATTTATTATTTGACCCTTTCAGGAATGTGTTGATAGATCTATTTCGGGAATTTTCTAGGTTCCCATCATCAGAACACGTTTTGAAAGCGGTAACAATCCCATGCCAAACCTCAATCATTCATATGAACTAGTTTACTCACTACATGAGAACTAATATACATATGAGTTTGAAATTAAAGATTATAACCATTGATCAAAAAATAAATTGAAAACTTGTTTGATGTGCCAGATCCACCTCTGGTGGATATTCAATACACGTTTTTTTTGTTTCTCTCTCATTTTTTATATTTTGTTAAGTTAGTTTTAACAAAACAGGGAAAGTAAACTAGGCGGTACTTTGCCTTTTTTCACAAGTTTGTTATAATTTTTATTAAAAATAAAAATTATGTTTTTTCGACCTTTAATTGTGCAATGAAAATGAAAATTATTCAAGTTCGAGGCCATATACTCTATATTTCTTCATTAGGATATTGTCCTAACAAATAATCTATAGAGTTTTTGTTTTCAAATTTATTATTTGACCCTTTCAGGAATGTGTTGATAGATCTATTTCGGGAATTTTCTAGGTTCCCATCATCAGAACACGTTTTGAAAGCGGTTTGGCATGGGATTGTTACCGCTTTCAAAACGTGTTCTGATGATGGGAACCTAGAAAATTCCCGAAATAGATCTATCAACACATTCCTGAAAGGGTCAAATAATAAATTTGAAAACAAAAACTCTATAGATTATTTGTTAGGACAATATCCTAATGAAGAAATATAGAGTATATGGCCTCGAACTTGAATAATTTTCATTTTCATTGCACAATTAAAGGTCGAAAAAACATAATTTTTATTTTTAATAAAAATTATAACAAACTTGATATTGTAAACCTCTAATTTTTGTAAATTTAATTTGACAAAATCGGACTAGTTGTTTTTGAGTTATGACAACATAAGTGGAGAAATGGCTCAAAATATTGTCAATTTTAAAAAAAAATTTTTTTAAAAAAAAATTATCCATAGAATTGAAAAATTTTACCATTTTTGTACTTAGGCAGCCATGATGCATCAAATCTATATAGTGGTTAGTCAAGCCTTTTTTTGCTGTTGACCTGTGTTATATGACTAGATAATTTCCAAAAACGTTGTTTAGTTTCAAAAACGAATCATGCTTTCTTTATATGACTAGCCATAGTTAAATTAATCGGTAAAAATTCCAAATTTCAAGGCAAATAATTTTTTCATGAAATAGAAAATATGGATTTTTTGAGAGACAAAAAAATCCATATTTTACGGAAAAAGTCAAAAATAAAAATATTTTAATAAGATTTGCATTATTTGAAAAAAGTACCTACATTTCGACTAATTAAAAATGTCTGTTCCATTTCATTGCGCTGTTATTTTTAAAGCAAAAAATTCTACATTTACACTCAAAAAAAAATAAGTTAGTATAAAAGTTAGTAAAACGTCTTGTAAATCAAGTATGCTATTTTTCAGCAATACTATTTCTGGATACTATTTTTGGTGAAATTGTGTTCTGAGCTAAAATTTTAGTTATATATTCAGCACTTAACTGTTTCGAACTAATGTTTTACTAATATTTTACTTATTGTTAACAATTTATTTTGCTAACAAAAATTGTGCTGATAAGCACATTAAAAGTGAGCACGACAACCATATTGCAGAATGAAGTAGATGTCGCGACATGTCAAGATGTAGTAGAGACGATGAAAATTATACTAAAAAGTACAACTATTGTAAGACATATAAATAAAGGCAACCATAGATGATTATTGTATCTGTTTTTCATACATAATAAAACAAAAGGCCGCCAAGAATGTGTATCGTATTCATATAAATTGCGGAATAAAAAAACTTAAATTTAGTGTTGTCAACGGCTTGTCAAATTAAATTAAAGACAAAATAAATATTTAAATTTAATTAAGATTAAATTTGTATTTGTAAACTAAATGATTTAGTGACTATTAGCATAGTGTGGTCAAATAAATAAATATTCGTTCAGTTAGACAGACTAAAGCGAAAGACAAGGACACACATCTTACGTAATTTTGTATGTTCCTTTTTCTAAGTGCAAAAAAGGGAGGTAGATTTAATATTTTGTTATTTCTTTTTGTTTCGTTTCTAGAAACATGCCCTCATTTCACAACCATTGGTGTAAGCAGTTGAAAGATAATTTGTTTATGTTATACAGTAGTGGTCAAAACATTTGGAACTGAGATCGCATTTGTTTTTTCATTGATTTATTTTCTTCAAATCACACTTACACTCAAAAAAAAAAGTTTGTAAAGTCAGCAAAAAATTTTGCTGAGTCAGCAAAATTTTAGTCAGGAGGGTGCTAGCAAAAACATTGATAATGTCAGCAAAATCGTAGATTCAGCAATAGTTTTGCTAACACTTAGTAGATTAGAAATAAAAAAGCGTTGGTAAAAATTAATAAATTTTTTGCTGAATTTTAGTAGACTGAAAAAAACGCAAAAAAGTTGTAAAAAAATTGTAATTTAGTTAATATATTTGCTGAAAATCATAAAACATATTTTTGTGATTCTTTTAAAAATAATTTACAATAATTACGAAATATAAAAATTTTCATTTTCCCACATTGATGTCATGAATTAATTTAATATCTGAAAATATATAGAAATAAATATATATAACATAACAAAAATTTTCTTTCAACTACTTACATCAATGGTAGTCTAAATGATGCTTTCTTTTAAAGCACGCAACTGCAAAAGATAATTATAGAAACGAAACGAAAAAATAAACAAAAACAAACGAAACGAAAAAAAACAACCGTGTTTTTTGTAATAAGAAAAAGGAACCATACTAAGATGTGTGTCTTTGTCTTTCGCTTTACTCTGTCTACATGTCTGTATATGTTTGTTTGCAATTTGACCACACTAGATTATTAATCTATTAACATTTATTATAGAAATACATATTAAATTTAAATATTTTCTTTTGTCTTTTATTTTATTAATAGACAATTATTTTCACAAGCCGGTGACAATGCACAATTTAAGTTGTTTTAATCCTGAATTTTGTTTTATGTATGAAAAACAGATACAAAAGTCTTCCATGGTTGATTTTTTTATATGTTTTATTAGAGTTGTGCTTTTTAGTATCATTTTCCTCTTCTCTACTACAACTTGACATGCCGCGACATCTGCTTCATTCTGCGTATATCTTTCAATCTGGTTGTCACTATTAATGTACTTATCAGCACAATTTTTTTTAGCAAAATTAATTAGTAAAACATTAGTATATTAGTAAAGCATTAGTATAAAACAGTTAAGTGCTGAATAAGTATAACAAAAATTTTAGCTGAAAACACGATTTTAGTAAAAAAATTTGCTACAAAATAGTATACCTGATTTACAAGACGTTTTACTAACTTTTCTACTAACTTATTTTTTTGAGTGTACCGTTTTTAACAAAAATTATTCTTACGATGTTTATGCTTCCAACATCTTATTACAACTATTAAAGAACAATAATTGGTTTTTATGGTTCCTTTTCTTATTGCAAAAAAGGGTTGTTTTTTTTTGTTTCGTTTGTGTTTGTTTATTTTTTCGTTTCGTTTCTATAATTATCTTCGGCAGTTGCGTCCTTTAAAAGATAGCATCATTTAGACAATCATTGATGTAAGTAAATGAAAGAAAATTTGTTATATGTTATAACAAGTTTGTTATAATTTTTATTAAAATAAAAATTATGTTTTTTCGACCTTTAATTGTGCAATGAAAATGAAAATTATTCAAGTTCGAGGCCATATACTCTATATTTCTTCATTAGGATATTGTCCTAACAAATAATCTATAGAGTTTTTGTTTTCAAATTTATTATTTGACCCTTTCAGGAATGTGTTGATAGATCTATTTCGGGAATTTTCTAGGTTCCCATCATCAGAACACGTTTTGAAAGCGGTAACAATCCCATGTCAAACATCAAGCATTCATATGAACTAGTTTACTCACTACATGAGAACTAATATACATATGATTTTGAAGTTAAAGATTATAACCATTGATCAAAAAATAAATTGAAAACTTGTTTGTGTGTATGTCTACCTTTGGTAAATATTCAATACACGTTTTTGTTTTTTTCCTCCTTTTTATGTTTTGTTAAGTTTGTAAACAAAACAGGGGAAGTAAACTAGGCGGTACTTTGCCTTTTTTCACAAGTTTGTTATAATTTTTATTAAAAATAAAAATTATGTTTTTTCGACCTTTAATTGTGCAATGAAAATGAAAATTATTCAAGTTCGAGGCCATATACTCTATATTTCTTCATTAGGATATTGTCATTTTCATTGCACAATTAAAGGTCGAAAAAACATAATTTTTATTTTTAATAAAAATTATAACAAACTTGTGAAAAAAAGGCAAAGTACCGCCTAGTTTACTTCCCCTGTTTTGTTTACAAACTTAACAAAACATAAAAAGGAGGAAAAAAACAAAAACGTGTATTGAATATTTACCAAAGGTAGACATACACACAAACAAGTTTTCAATTTATTTTTTGATCAATGGTTATAATCTTTAACTTCAAAATCATATGTATATTAGTTCTCATGTAGTGAGTAAACTAGTTCATATGAATGCTTGATGTTTGACATGGGATTGTTACCGCTTTCAAAACGTGTTCTGATGATGGGAACCTAGAAAATTCCCGAAATAGATCTATCAACACATTCCTGAAAGGGTCAAATAATAAATTTGAAAACAAAAACTCTATAGATTATTTGTTAGGACAATATCCTAATGAAGAAATATAGAGTATATGGCCTCGAACTTGAATAATTTTCATTTTCATTGCACAATTAAAGGTCGAAAAAACATAATTTTTATTTTTAATAAAAATTATAACAAACTTGTGAAAAAAGGCAAAGTACCGCCTAGTTTACTTCCCCTGTTTTGTTTACAAACTTAACAAAACATAAAAAGGAGGAAAAAAACAAAAACGTGTATTGAATATTTACCAAAGGTAGACATACACACAAACAAGTTTTCAATTTATTTTTTGATCAATGGTTATAATCTTTAACTTCAAAATCATATGTATATTAGTTCTCATGTAGTGAGTAAACTAGTTCATATGAATGCTTGATGTTTGACATGGGATTGTTACCGCTTTCAAAACGTGTTCTGATGATGGGAACCTAGAAAATTCCCGAAATAGATCTATCAACACATTCCTGAAAGGGTCAAATAATAAATTTGAAAACAAAAACTCTATAGATTATTTGTTAGGACAATATCCTAATGAAGAAATATAGAGTATATGGCCTCGAACTTGAATAATTTTCATTTTCATTGCACAATTAAAGGTCGAAAAAACATAATTTTTATTTTTAATAAAAATTATAACAAACTTGTGAAAAAAGGCAAAGTACCGCCTAGTTTACTTCCCCTGTTTTGTTTACAAACTTAACAAAACATAAAAAGGAGGAAAAAAACAAAAACGTGTATTGAATATTTACCAAAGGTAGACATACACACAAACAAGTTTTCAATTTATTTTTTGATCAATGGTTATAATCTTTAACTTCAAAATCATATGTATATTAGTTCTCATGTAGTGAGTAAACTAGTTCATATGAATGCTTGATGTTTGACATGGGATTGTTACCGCTTTCAAAACGTGTTCTGATGATGGGAACCTAGAAAATTCCCGAAATAGATCTATCAACACATTCCTGAAAGGGTCAAATAATAAATTTGAAAACAAAAACTCTATAGATTATTTGTTAGGACAATATCCTAATGAAGAAATATAGAGTATATGGCCTCGAACTTGAATAATTTTCATTTTCGTTATATGTTATATATATTTATTTCTATGTATTTTCAGATATTAAATTAATTCATGTGGTCAATGTGGGAAAATGAAAATTTTTATATTTCGCAATTATTGTAAATTATTTTTAAAAGAATCACAAAAAAATGTTTTATGATTTTCAGCAAATAAATTAACTAAATTACAATTTTTCTACAAATTTTTTGCGTTTTTTTCAGTCTACTAAAATTCAGCAAAAAATTTATTAATATTTAGCAAGGCTTTTTTATTTCTAGTCTACTAAGTGTTAGCAAAACTTTTGCTGAATCTACTAATTTTGTTGCTAAAAATCAGCTCGCTGATTTTCAGCAAAAGATTTTGCTGACATTAGCAATTTTTTTGCAAGCACCCTCCTGACTAAAATTTTGCTGACACAGCAAAATTTTTTGCTGACTTTACAAACTTTTTTTTTGAGTGTAGGAAATAAATACAATTCTGATTTTAAATCAAGTTTTAAATGATTTTCAAAGTGGACTTTTCCAAAAAGAAATTTCTATAAAGTACTCCGTTCCAAAATCAACGATTTGCCGCATTGTTAATAGTAGTGGTAACATCCACACAACTCATAAAGGTGGAAGACCCTATATTACAACTGTAAGAGAAGATCGGAAAATCAAAAATTTTTTTACGAAATATCCCAAAGCAGTTCCCAGAGAAGCTAAAACTGAACTTTTAATAGATGCCAGTCTTCCCACCATTAAAAGAAGAGCCCGAGAATATGGTCTTAGAAGTTAGAGATGTACTTTGCACGCACCCATTTGAACTGGACTCAACAGCAATGGAAAAATGTATTGTGGTCAGATGAGTCTAAATTCAACCTCCGGGGATCAGATGGAAGAGCCAATGTTCGAAGACCACGAGGCGAAAAGTTTAATCCTAGATACACAACCGCCACAGTGAAGCACGGAGGTGGAAACATTATGGTGTGGGGGTGTTTTTCAGGAAATGGGATTGGCCCAATTCAACGCATTACTAGCACAATGACGGCCACAATCTATAGAGATATTTTGAGTTCAGTTATGCTTTCGTATGCTGAATGGGAAATGCCACTCTCATGAACCTTCCAGCACGTCAACAACCCAAAACACACGGCGGGGGTTGTAAAAGTTTGGCTGCAGGAAAATGAAAGTAATATCATGTCGTGGCCGGCTCAATCTCCCGATCTCAACCCGATTGAGAACATGTGGATCAGGCACGAATGATTTGACAAATTTAAAAACTTAATACAATTCGTTAGGAAGTAACAATGTTATTGATAAATTTAATACAAAAATATTTATTTTTGACTTGGATCAAATAGGAAGTAGTTTTATATGGTTCGAATCTTAAAATTTCATTAGAAAACATCTCCTGCAAATGGGCGGCTATCATTGTTTGTGTTGATTTTAGACAAAAACCAATAAATAAAATCATTTCATAAGAGATTTCGAAGTCTTTGTCTTATATTATAATCAAAAAATTGTGTGAGACAATGCAAACTAAAAATTAAATATGTCTACACAGAAAAAACTAAAGTAGAGTCTGAATTAAAATATTTGTTGATTCAGTAAAAAGTTTAATTGAATTCGGTCGTGTTGATGTAATTGTAGTAACAATTACAATAATTTGTTTCTATTTAATTAATATTATTTTCAATTATAGTTTTATTCGCATCTATTAAAATTTTAATTGAATATTGTTTACTATTGGGAAAAATTGGGAAAAAATTGCTTAATTAAAAACAAATCTCCAAAATTACAAAATTTTAAAAAAATCACCAAAATTGTAAAAAAAAATCGCCAAAATTTAAAAAAGTACCAAAATAAACGCCGAAATTTGAAAAGAATTTAAAAAAAATCACCAAAATTAAAGAAACGCAAATTTTCTACTTTAAATTTTCTACTTTTTTAATTTTGGCGATTTTTTAAAATGTTTGAATTTGTTTTTATGTTGTTATTATACGTTATAAAAACTGAAATTTTTTTTATACCAAATTTTCAATTAAACAGTTAATTGAAAGTAAGTTTGAAATCGAACAATAGTTTAATTGAAATTGTTTTGACTGTGTATTTTGACATAATCTTTTAAAATTGATGTTTTAAAACTAAGACTCAAAATTAATTTTACTTGTGCCGTAAATGCCGTTACTTTATTTAAAGTGCAATCTTTTTACGCATCTGGTAACATAGTTTTCAGTATATTTTTACGATATATCTCAAAATCCATTAAAGCGACTCGTGTTCCACACACAGAGACCATATTTTTTTCAATTTTTCGAAACAAATTTAAGACTCAAACTTTGATCGATATGCATAATGTGTTAACCTGGTCCAATGTGATTCAAATTTTCTCAATTTTTTTTTTGTAGACTAAATGGAAACAAATTTCGATCGGCGCTCCTTGAAATGCGACATTTTAAAATCAAGCAGCTAAACCAGTCTTTGCGTTATAACGATGTTGTTTTTTTTTTTTAAATTTTAAAGGGTTTTTATTTAAAAAATTGATTAAAGAAAATTTGAAAAGCATTTGAAATTGTCCAAAATATAAATCAAAGTGAATTGGAAATACATAATTTAGTTTAAATAAGACCTGAGCGATTTTAGATATATTTTTAAATTTTCCAATTGTATATTTTTTCTTTATCATTATTTCTTTCAGACTACAATCACGCTTGCTTGGAAAATTTACAATTTTTTTTAATACAAGACATGAAGTATAGCCCCCGATCTTAAAAAAAGTCGGATACATGAAAAAGGGGAAAAAAATTTGTTTAAAATAATTCAAATAAGTGGCAGCCTGGGTCCACGACATAGTGTCAAAATGGTTTTCAAAATGTGTGTTTTCTCGAGCATTTTAACGCTGTTTTTAAATAAGTCTAAATTTCCTAAACTTTAGACATATTTTCATATAAAAATGTGTTAAATTTCACCGCCAATTTTAAAAATAAATACGTTTCTCATATATTTTTGCTGCTTTATCACCTATCTGAATTTCATTAATTTTAAAGGGAACCCATCGGAAAAGCTTCCTTGTAAGTGTCAGGCAATTTATATAGGATATTTGCCTTTTAATTTGTTTTTTTGGCGGTTATAAATCTTTAATTTCCCGAGTTAAAACGTTTGCATAAACTAATACATTATTTTATATACACTTATAAGGTTTTGTCTGCCAGTGCATTTATCCGGACATAATTATATAAATTCATGAATAAAATAATTTCGTAGAAAAAATTTAATATATAGTTGCGTATAATTGTATGTTGCATTTAGAATACGCTAAAACTAATCCAATTAATAATTACGTTATATTTATAAACCTAGACATTGTAAAATAATATATATTTTGATATTATATCATATTTAAAAAAACACAATTTTATTTTAGATATAATTGTATATTACCCCATGCAGAGTCACACTAGAAAATTTGTCAATCATATTTTGGATGTAAATATGTATTACATCAATACAATATTACAATTAATTGTATCATTTTGTGTATAATTTGATACACAAAATTTACCCCAATTTTTGTCTTTTGAATTGATTTCTTTCTGGTTCTTAACCCTAAGAAAAGAACTTGTTTCATTTGTAACATTATGAGTTCTTAATTTAGTCTTGGATTTTTTTCAATGTAAAACTCTAAATTTAGTTTCAACGTTTTTTCAGTGTTTGTTATTCGATGGTGTAAGTTAATAAATGCCACAAAATCTTCATTTTCATTATATCTTCATTTTAAAATTTTTTTCTCAAACAACTTATGTTTTTTGGTAATTTCAAGAGAATTTTTTGAATATAATAAAATGTCCTAATGGAAAGGAATTTGTAACAAATTATAAAGTTGTAAACCTTTTGCAAGTGGCTAAAGTCTGAAAGGATTAATAGATATTTCGGATTTTCATGAAGTTTTAAAATCAAAAACCGGATACAACTATAGCTTATTTTGTATATTTCAGTATCAGTTCAGATATAAATTTATACCGCTGTATAAAATCGTATTAAATTGTATCGCGTCATTATTCGGATGTTATTTAATCTGATATTATAAAATTAAAACTAAACTAATGCAAACTTATATAATTATTATGCCCATTTTTAGACTGTATTAAGACTCTTATTAAATTTTCGTATGATTATATAAAGCATCATATTAATTTTAATCGGATTATTAAAAGTCGAAACTTTTTTACTTTTTTTTTACATTTATCAAGTTTTACCTACCTTAGACGTATATTAGCACATAAAAATATAAAGTAACGCAATTTTATTTTTCACGGTTTTCAAAAAGTTTCTCGCATAATCCATTTTTATTTAATTAAACTAAAAATTAATATTTAGCTAAATTTTAACGTAATTAGACAACAACGATGCATATCCAACTTAAAGGACACAAATGTTTTCAAATTTGACGTGTTTCGCGGATTGTGATCAAACAGATTAAAGCCTTGTTTCGCGATAGAGACATTCAAAATGACCTGAGAAAGCGATTTCGATTATTAATACATGATTGCCCATTACGTGTTGATAGGTAAAAATTTAGCAAAAAAAAAAAAAGCTGTAACTCCAGTGTGCACATAATCAAAATAAAAAATCGAAAAACAAAAGTATATTACCAGCATAAGATGTGTGTCCGTGTCTTTCGCGTTAGCATGTCTACCTGAACGTATATATGTTTGTAATTTGACCACACTTCATTAATAATCACTATAAACATTTATTTATTTACAGATCTACATTTAATCTTTATTAAATTTAAATTTTTTATTTTGTCTTTAATTAATAGACAATTACTTTCATAAGCCGGTGACAACAGAAAATTTAAGTTGTGTTAATCCAAATTTTTTTTTATGTATTAAAAGCAGATACAAAAATTTTACACGGTTGATTTTTTTATATGTCTTACAAGAGTTATACTCTACTAATCTTGATATGCCGCGACTTCTACTTCATTCTGCGTATATCTTTCAATTTGGTTGTCGTCCACACTATTAATGTGCTTATCATCAAAATAAATTAGTAAAACATTAGTAAAATATTAGTAAAACATTAGTTTAAATAGTTAAGTGCTTAAATTTTAGCTGAAAAAATAATTTTTGCAAAAAAATTTGCTGAAAAATAATATACGCCATTTACAAGATGTCTTACTAACTTTTCTACTAACTTATTTTTTTGAGTGTAATTTGGTTGCAAATATATTTATATGTTTATTGTTAATATGTTTGCATATCCCAAACATAATATATAAAAAATTTTAAATTGCAAATATATGTTTGTTTATGTCTGAAAATTTTAAAATCTGAAAAACATATTGAAAAGTGTGTTTTTCTGCAATTTACCTTTTCAAAATGGAAAAACAAAATAAAAATAAGGCATTAAACAAAGCAACAATGTATATTTTCGAACATAGAAAATACGTATGTCTATTGCCGTAAACATAGCAAACTATATGTTGTCTATGAAAATAAGTGATATCAGCCTTTAATTTTAGGTAATTTTAAATAAAATTTTGCTCATAAATTAACTATATTGCCATTTAAAAATCTTTTATTTATTTATTTAATATCAATACAAAGGAAGAATTCGTGGCCAATAATATATGTATTGTAAAATAAATAACTATGTACAGTAATAATAAAAACCTTAAATATTAAATGCAAAAAAATTCCTATTGTAATTGGCTCCCCAGCCACATAAACATTACGAAAATATATTAAATATAAAAGCCCCATTTAGCCAAAGATAAAAATAAACGTAGAGAGAAGAAAAAGTATAGTAAACCTATCATTATTAAAAAATGTAAGAGTTGTCCCTTATAATTAGGATAAGAATACGAAAATAGCCTAAGTAGAGTTGGAAGATATTTCCAAATACGATAGACTCTTACCAAAACGAGAGATGACCCAGAGGTACATCTATTTGAATATTACGTGTTGAATTTATAAATGTAAATTCATTTACAAGAAATTGAGGTTGTCCACATTTCATGATTTTATAAAAATGAAGTAATAGACGTAGTTTTAGAAAATCATGAAAAGAATACCTCAAAAACTCAGGGACAAGTTCAGAAACATGAATATGATCCTGTATTCTCTCGTCGAATATGTAACGAACAATTTTTCTAAAAACTTTTTGAAGTCTATCTACATTATAAGAGAAAGTTCCAGAAAACACCTCAAGGCCGTAATTAAATTGTGACATTAGTAAATATAGTCAATTAATTGACCATTAATACTAATCTTAGGAAACAAGCAATTCTGATTTTGCAACTGAAAAAATCAGAATTCCGAATTCTAAGTGGGTAATATGTCTCTAAGTGGGTAATATGTTTAGAATCAGCACTATCATTAGCAAATATCATTAGCAAATACATATGACTTACAAAAATCGTTATTCATTAGAGAAATACAATCATACAAATAAGTTAAAAAACGGATAGGTCCCAGTACAGACCCCTGGGGTACACCTGAGGTAACAGCACATACACTCGAACTAAGGCCACCTAGAGACCAAACAGTGATCGATCTAATAAATAAGAATTAGCTTACACGCCGATTTAGAAAAGTTGAACTTAACATGTAGCCTATTTATGAGAATATTATGATTAATACGACCTTTTGATCGTAAGATCCAAAGAAATCATAACACAATTTTAATGATGATCCAATTTTCTCCTAAGTTTCCAATTTCCTCCTATTAGTAAGGGAAAGTAGCAAAGAGGTTGTATTGTGATTTCGCCGAAAGGCAAATTGATTAGGATGAAGTAAAGAGAAATGTTCAAAATGGTATAAAATCTGTATTTTCATAATATTCGACATCGCAGGTAAAATACTTATAGGCCTCAAATTATCAACGTTATAATGCCCACCCTTAGAAATTGGTACAACACGGCCTAACTTCCACTCAACAAGAAATTTTGAGACAGTAAAAATATTGTTTATAAGCTGAATAAGCAATGTGGAAATCAGTGGGAATATAATTTTGAGGAAACTGATGGGAATCAGACTGGTCACCCTTCAACTAAACTAAAGTGAAAATTTTGTGTGTTAGTTATTTTTATTAAAATAAATCATTTAAAGTAAATGACAATATTAGAATGTGCCTTTAAATTGAAGAACATCATTCTTGTAGTTAAAAAACATTAAAGGAAAACGTGAACATTCATTAAAACATATATTTATCAAAATTATTATTTGTTCTCTTGCAATAAATTACCAAAACAACAACAACAAGCATAAAAGAACTCAAAGGCTAAACAAAATTAAAAATTAAAATTAAAACAACAACAAACACAAACACAAAGTCATTTAAGAATAAGTTAAAAAGACAATTAATAAATAATTTCCCTCTTTACAAACTATTCACTATAATTAATATAACAATCAGCTGACCTTAAACTACAGCTTTCACACCATTCACAATAATTAAATTAACAGGTCATTCACAATAATTAGATCAACAATCGTTACTTTTTAAGCTACAGCCTTCCCTCCCGTAACGTGTAAAGTGAAAACAAACAATTATGAGTGGACGTAAAACAAGTAAAACTAAGAAAACTATTGCTCGTGATGCTGATTTGGATAATTTTCCAAGCACACCAACAATGTCAGATAATTTTTTATCAAACTCTAACGATTCTACTACTCGCTTTCGTTTGTGGAATTGGTTAGACAATAAATTTTCAAAACAAAACGAATATGTTAAGGAACAATCAGAAATTATAAAATCAATTATTGAAGAAAATAAAAGAAGTTTAATAACTGAAATTGAAAACAAATTCAGTATGTTGAAAAATGAAATAATAAACGATTTAAGAGACGAGATAAGTGATTTAAACGAAAGAGTAACTGAGTTGTAAGCATTTAATAATAACAATGAAATTGATCAGCTGAAAGCTGATGTACTAAATCTGAATTTAAAAGTGCTTAAACAAGATAACTCGGTTGTGGCATCAGACATTCGTATAACTGGCGTACCTATGTATAATGATGAAGATCTACAATACATTTTTGAAAACATCTGTGGTGCTCTTAGTATAACTATGCCTTTCTTTAAGTCCATTTTTCGCGTAAAGCACTTTAAAAACATTCGCGATGTAGATGATCCGCCTTTTGTAATAAAACTTAATAGTCCCTACGAAAAAAACTTTTTCTTAAAAGCTGCTGCTGCTTATCGTAGAAATAAAAATTCACCTATGCGTTTATATGATGCAGGCTTTGATAGTAATCAGCCTTTTTATATTAATGAAAATTTAACTCCGCACAATCATAGCATCTTTAAAATAGCGCTTAAGTTAAAAAAAGATGAATGCTTAAAAGCTGCATATACATACCGTGGACTTGTATATGTTAAGAAAAACGAAAAAGATAAACCCCTTAAAATAGATTTTCCTGAACAACTTAAACAGTTTTTTCAGTCGTCGAACTCGTTTGTTAACTCAAATTGAATGCTGCCTGTTTTTTAAATTGCCATTACTACATTTTATGTTTGAAAATTTTATCAATACTGTTTTTATTTTATTATATAATGATTATTTAGTATTATTGATTTTTAAATTTTGTTTTAAATTTTTATATTTATTCAATTTAATTAAAATTTTTTTGTTTGTTATTTTACCTCAAACTTTATCAAGTTTTAACAAAAAATGCGTTGCTATTAGGGTTGTGTTTTTCTTACTTACGTATGTTGATGGCTAACGATTTTGGTCTTGGTGGAAGCTCCAAAGATGTGACGATGAATATGGTAAAGATACTGGCTAATTATAAAAGTGGTTTTAAATTGGTTCACATAAATGCTCAAAGTTTAAATAACAAAATAGACGAGTTCAGAATTATTTTCGAAAACTCAAACATTGATATCGTTTGCGTTTCAGAGACATGGCTCTCAGAATCAACTCCCGATAGTCTTATTTGCCTGAATGGTTACAGAGTTTTTAGAAATGATAGAGATGGTAACGCGGGTGGTGTAGCTATTTTTACAAAAGATTACATCCCATGTAAATTTTGCCTCAAGTCGACAAACTCGATTGTCATGAATTCTAATTCACCAATTAAGAAGAAAAATAAGAAGAAAACTGATAAGAAAAAAATGGTTAAAGAAAAAACAGATAAGAGTAAAGTAGAGTACATTTTTATTGAAGTTTTGTCTCTGGGAAAGAAAATGCTTGTGGGCTGTGTCTACAGGCCAAATAAAAGAATTTCTTTTTCAGACTTTTTCTCAACGCTTGAAAGCCTTGCGGTGGCATATGATGATGTTGTAATATCCGGTGATTTCAACTCGAATGTATTGACAGAAAATATTTTACTAGAAAATATGCTCACTTTTGGTCTTACTCCTACTAATGTGACTAACCCAACTCACCACACTGCCACTAGCAGCACTCTGCTTGATCTTTTTTTTGTGGCTAACTCGTCAAATGTGATTTTGTATGATCAAGTATCCGCTTTGTGTTTTTCTAAACATGATTTGATTTTTTTAACATACAACTTTAGAAGTAATGTAGATGAACAGATTTATTATTATCGTGATTTTAAAAACTTGGATTATAATATGCTTTGTGAGGATTTTGTTCGAGTGAGTTGGAATGACATGTATTTTATGACTTCTGTGGATGATCAACTTTCGTTTTTTGAGAACAATATTCAATGTCTTTATAATAAACATGTTCCGTTAAAATGTAAAAAATAACATCAAAGACAAAACCGTGGTTCTCACCTGCTATAAAGCAGTTAATTGTTATACGAGATACGACGTATGGTAGATGGAAACGTTTTAAAACTCCTGAATTGAAAACCGAATACTGTGCTGCTAGAAGAAATGTTAACATTAACATCAGAATTGCAAAAACTGAGTACTTCTCTAGACGGTTTAGCGATGCGATAGATTCGAAACAGACATGGAAAACTATTCGCGAAATTGGAATTGGAAATAAAGATAATACCAACTGTCAAGTAGATGCTAATGAGCTTAATAATGTGTTTACGAACATACCAACGGTTCCAATAAATGATAATTTTTACAGCTTTGCAGCTTTTAATAACTCTGGAGACGACCAACAATTTGAATTTTCCTGCGTTAGCCAGGCTGATGTCTATTTAAGTTTCTCGCTAATAAAATCTAATGCAGTGGGATACGACGATATGCATCCGAAGTTCATAAAGATACTCTTGCCCTTAAGTCTGCCATATGTCACCCACTTGTTCAATACTATTATTATGTCTAGCACTTTTCCCTTTAAATGGAAACATGCTAAAATAATACCCTTACCAAAATCTACCTCGGAGTTCAGGCCTATAGCTGTTTTATGTTTTCTTTCGAAAGTTTTAGAGAAGCTTTTACATAGCCAAATTAACTCATTTATTAATGAAAAATCTTTACTAACTGACATGCAATCGGGATTTCGTTCTGACCACAGTTGTGTGTCTGCCTTGGTAGATGTTTCGGAAAATATTCGACGTGAATTAGATAATGGGAAAGTAAATTTTTTAGTGCTGCTTGATCATTCAAAGGCCTTTGATACGGTTAATCACTACACACTTTGCATGAAATTACGACATTTTTTTAAGTTCTCTCTAACTTCAACGAATCTTATGTCATCATACCTAACTAATCGCACACAAGCCGTTTACGTAAATAATTCATGGTCAAATTCTCTAAATATTTCTAGAGGAGTGCCACAAGGCTCCATCCTTGGGCCACTATTATTTTCATTATATGCAAATGATTTGCCAAAACAGCTTTTAAACTGCAAAATTCATATGTATGCAGATGATGTGCAGCTGTATTTAAGTAGCCCACTTGACTCTATCACCAGTAATATTGGTAAACTTAATGAAGATTTAGGCAGAATATATGCCTGGGCAACTGCAAATGGCCTCTGCCTCAATCCTCAAAAGTCTAAGTTTATGATAATTCATAAAAGATCTGTTGATCCTTCTATTGAAGATGATGTCTTAATCAACGGTGAAAAAATTAAGCTCGTTAATACTCGAAAAATCTGGGATTGATTTTTAATAACAACCTGACATGGTCCAATCATATCAATACACTGGTTGGTCAAACGTATATTAAGCTAAGGTCACTCTGGTCTACACAATATTTCACTCCATTAAGTATTAGAGTACTTCTTGCCAAATGCTATTTGATTCCTGGTCTAATTTATGGATGTGAGTTGTTTGCCAGTTGTGATTCTATTAGCAAACGTAGGCTAGAGGTCTTATACAACAACATTTTACGATATGTTTATGGCATAAGAAAGTATGGCAACGTATCACATGTGTCTAGTAACCTCTATGGAGTATCTTTTGTATCTTTGCTTAAAATTCGTGTTCTTATGTTTCTGCATAAAGTAATCTACACACAAAAGCCTCAATATTTGTATGATAAAATTAGGTTTGCCAGATCACTTAGGGGTAGAAAAATTATAATCCCTCGTCATTGCTCACTCGTATCTGAGTGGCAGTTTTATATAAGTGCCACACGTCTTTGGAATATCCTTCCACACAATCAACAACTTAATAGCAACGCAAACAGCTTTAAACAGTTTCTTTTCTCTTTTTTCAACTAATTATTTATATGTAACGTTTTTTCTGATTTTATTTTAACTTTGCATTAAATCTAATTATTGTTTTAAATTTTTTTTTTTTTGTATATATATTATTTTTTTGTTTTCTCAATTAAAATGTCTGCTAACTGTCTTTAATGAACAATTAAATTCCTGTACTTTAATTATAAGATTTATTCTTGTTGTACAGGAAATGGAAAATAAAATAAATAAAATCATGTCATAGCCAATAGCATTTGACTTAACATAATTTATCGCAAGTATAAGTTCATTTTCCGTTATAACATTAAAAGAAAAATAATTAGGACTCTCAATAAAATCATCAAAATTAAATTCACCTAGGTGATTTGGTTCAAGATTTTTCAAAAAACCAGTAGCAATTGATTCAACATCGGAATCCTCATGATCACAACTTTCACTGCCAACGCAACCTAACCTAAATAAGCCCATTACATACTCCCTACGAATTCTCCTAATTATAGATTTAGTCCTATTTCTAAGTCTACAATAAGTCCTCCAGTTCACTTCAGTGCGGTCTCTAAGGTAAGCACCATAAGCAGAGTCCTGTTGCGGTCTGGCTAGAACAATTTCCCTGGAACTCATCCCAACTATGTCATTAGAACGTGTTCTTCTTCTAGAAGTGGCTACATAACTATGGAGATCATCAATTAAATTATTCTGAGTAGACAGTTGCAAGTCGACATCATAAGTGCAGCAAATAAGAGATATATCAAAAAGATCAAAATGATGACAACTATCGTGAACCTTAGCAGAAAACTAAATAGAAATACATACTAAACTGTGATGCGATGCAAAAAATGGAAACTGCATTTGACCGCTTTGAGCATCCAAAGAAGGCTGGCTCAATAGAAAATAGTCTATTAAAGATGAAGAGTTATTTGGAAAATGTAAGTGAGTAGGCAAGCAGTTATGAATACAGTTAAGACCACACCTTGAGATTAAAGAACGGAAATTTGTAGATTTAACAGCATCAAAATGGTTACAGTTAAAGTCTCCCATGATAACGATATTTGAAAAACGATCAAATAAATCGAAATGCAGGTCCTCAAACTTATCAATATCCCCATTAGGTAAATACACCACCCCTACCACCGTAGAAACACCATTACCAAAATTTTCAATAAATATCGACTCACAGACAATAAATAACGACTCACAAACAGTTTAAAATTTATTTAAACTGTTTGCCCAGAAAAACAGTTTTATAACATAAATTATTTGAGATATACAAACAGCCACCACCTGCTCCACTCCTAAAATGATCATGTCCAGCCCGATTTTCCACCCTAGGGCAATCATTTCTGACCAGATTATATCCCGGAAGGTTCAATGACTGTGAATAAATATCTGGCTTAAACCAAGTCTCAGAAATTCCAATTACGTCCAAACAGCAGTTATGAAAAGTGCTTTTGAATTCCTCAAGTTTAGTATTAGAATTAGAAGGGCATAAACTCTGAGCGTTTACGTGTCCAATATTTAAGTTTTCAGAATAAGCAGAAAGAGATGTTCTTAATAATGAGTTAAGATTGTAATTATGGATCATAAAATTTTAAGTAAAAAAATCACATTCAAAACTTCATTTCTTAAAAATACCTACTCGATTGAGAATTAAAGATTAATTTGGTTAATTAAGGATTAATTTTGTTAAACATCTCAAAAAAAAAAAAAACCAAAAAGTTATATTACAAAAATTTACATATCAACAAAAAATCTGATCAGTAAAAGCAGTATTCATCATGCGAAACAAATGAAAAGTTTGTTCGATAACACAAAAATTTGTACAAATTCGTACACATTTTTAGTAAAGTGACAGCTCGATGCTAGCAAATTTACAAGTTTTTACTGGATAAATTTTTGCCACTAAGAATTTGTATGAAAAAAAACATATGATTGAAAAAATATGCTTGTATTTTTAGTAAACAACAATTAAATTATTATTGTTTAAGATTTTAAAGTGATACATTATAAAGAATTAACTAATGAAGAAAAAAAAAAAAAGAAAAAAAATATTCTTAAGTATTTCTAGTCAACATTTTCAATTAACTTTTATCCTTTCCTTTGAGCAGTTGATTTTTTTTTCCTTTATGTTTGGTATTTACAATTAGCTGTTTAATCTACTTTACGATTATTTACAAACTTTCCGCTGGATTAATTTTCTGTACATTTTTGTAAATTTGGTCTTGCTCTCCGTAATATTGTTACTGAGTAATATTCACCAGACTTCACTAGAAAAGTAATCGAACAGACTTAATGAGTAATTTATAAAATTTATTTAATAAAAGGGTTAAGCGATTTCATTTTCACCATGATCACAGACGTGAATTAACGTCCTTAGGCATCTAAGTTAAATAAGTTGATACATTCTTGAAAGGTAACGAGCTTCACAGCATTATTAAGCATTGTTATTTTAGCCTTTAGAATATCCCTATTTATAATGCTATAACCTTTGATATTTTTTAAATCATTTTTTAACTTTCAGCATATTTGCAGTAGTTTGTTAGCAAGTGATGAATAGTTGTCATTCAAATAAACACGGGTTTCTAAATTTCCACCAACGACATCAGATAATTTAAGAGATTTACGGCTTGTTTTTACAATACGTGTATAGTTTCAGACGAACGTGTGGCACCCGAACGAATACGTAAGAAAATAAGTTTTTATAATTCGTTCGTCTGACTTACGTTTGAGTACGTAAAGCTTTATGTTATGTCAAACAGTAGAGATTGCTATGATATTGTTTTTCGGTTTTTGTTAGCTTTTTTCATATACAAATAACTAATTTTTCGTTGGTAGATGGCAACCCAAAACTGTAAATGAAATATAAACAGAAACAGCTGATTTTTGCATGAAAAAAAATGTATTTATTTTGTTTAGAAAACAATAAAAGTGGTTATAAAAATATAATTTGTATAAAAAAAACAAAAACATTTAAAACTAAAAATGAAAATGAAAATAAAAATCATTATTCTTTTTTTATTATAATTTTTTGTTAAAAAGGTATTTTTTTTAATATTAAATTGTATTGCCTTTTTTTCTTTTACGAATACTTTTTTGTGAACGTCTGTTTTTGACGTTTGTGACGTTTCAAATCGCAATGTGGAAACCAAAAAAAAAAGAGACGAAAATGACAACTCTTACGTTTTCCACTCAATTCAAAGTGACATTTGCGATACAGAACTCCAAAATGAATTTCTTCACTCATTTACAAGAATTTTTTGAGTGACACGTCTTACAAAAACAGGCCGTTAGTTTTGAAGTATGCCGACATTATTTTGTCACGAATACTGATTTGATCAAATTTCGCAAGAACAGCACTACGTTATTTAATATACATTATGTTAAGAATATAATCAGAAACAATATCAACTTTCAAACAAGTACATTAAGTTATTAATGTTGTTCTGAGATCCTTAATATCGCCAGCAAGACGTGTTGTTACAACGTCAGATCTATTTAAACGGTGCTGGAGAGCATGATTTTGTAACTCAAGTTCACATAACTTTTTTTTAGTAGCAATATCATTAGAATTGATTAATTTTTTACAATTGCCAGCTTCATCTTTAATCTCCGAAAATTTATTTGATAGTTCCTTACGAATTTCAACAACCACAGACTCAAATTTTTCTTTGACTTCGGTCTGTTCATTCTTCATGTCATCATAATGTTCCCGAAAAGAACTTTTAAGAGCAGCAAATTCCCTTCGTATTTCATCTTCAAAAGAAAGATCGGATTTATTTGGAGGGGTTTCAATGCATTCTTTACAAGTGTATGCGAAGTTGCGATTTTTATCTAAAGTGGGAAATAACTCCTTAGAGGCACCCTCACAGTCAGCATGAAACCATGTATCTTGATCGCAGACTCCACAAAGATAAGCCATAATTATTTTTTATATTATTTATAATCTTTCACAGCCTTTAATTTCCTAAATGGCATACTCAAATTAGTAATTATTTTTATTCCTTTTTACAACTTCTTTACATAAAAAATTGTGAAACATTGATCGCCATATATTTTGTAAAGTTATTTGCACAGGTGTAAGTGCAACAACAAAAACAATAAATATAATTAGAAAATCACGTTATGCAAACTACAGAATGATATTTTTATTCTTTTAATCGGCTATATTTTAAGGATATTACAGAAACTTTATAACTTCAACGAAGATGTTGATATTTCAATTAATTTTAAAGTAAATTTAAGTTATTTTTGCACTATATGGACAATTTATTTAATTTTTAATCGAGAGGTGTTTTTTAATCCATCTATCTCAACATAGTGCTGCTAACTCACCTTTTAACGAATTATTGAATGCTTAAGTTGTATTTTTTTTAAATATTTTTTAAGCTTAAGTTGACAATTGTTATATTTTTTCGAATCTGTTAACATATTGTGGGTGGACTACTTTTTCTTTTTGATTAAACTTTCCATTAGTTTGATGTAAGTGTTTAATACACATATTTCCTATGCGTGTGAACAATTTGTGGTGAAAAGACGTGGTCTAAATTCACCATTAGGAGATTCTCTATCTGATCTATTGATCATATTGTGTCATAAATCGTTTGTCATCAATTATTCATCAATTATTCATCATGTTTATGAAGTTTTCATAAATATGATGAAAAGTTTCATACAAATGAATGACAAATGTTTCATAGACCTTCATAATTTCATAAACTTTGTGAAAACAACTTTTTGACTTTGTATTGAAATTTTTATTTTTTTTTTTAATTTAGAAAATATTATTTGCAATTTAGACCTTTTAAAACTGAAAAACTACCAGAAATAATTTGAAATTCTGAGACATCAATTAACCCATTCACAATATTTTGTCGTTAAAAACAAACTTTAAAACTAAACATGTAGTTAAAGCCGGTCTATACACTTATGTTAAATAAAGATTTTCTTTTATTTTTACTATCAAAAAATAAAAGAAAAAAACTCCAAAATACAAAATACTATAAAAAATTAAAAAAAAAACTTACAAATCCGTTAAAATAATCGATTTTATTTTGTTTTAACTATCAAAAATTAACTCCTAAATTATTAAAAACAGCAGTTTTTTTTTTTACTATTATTAACTTTTTGGTTCAAATACAGAATTTTTTGTAGAATAAATAAAAAATTTTAAATGAAAATAATAACTGGTACTGAAAAACCGTATTTGTGTGTATTTATGGTAAAATAAGTTAAAACAAATATTTCTTTGTAGTTTAAATGTATATTTCTTAAAAAACTTTACTGATTACTTTTTAAATAAACTGCAATCAGTTATTGTTGAAACATTGTGAGTGTAAAAATTTAAATTGAGTAGGCTATGACTTTAGTTTCATTTATTTTCTTGGTGATACGTAGGGATTTGTCAGTTAACCAACTTTCGTATACGCGGTTTTCGCGATTACATGGGTAAAATTAAAAAATAACAATTGTTTGCAAAAATATTTTTTCGACAATATTAATTTTATAATAACAAAACAGAATTAAAAAAAAATTGTCAGTTGTCATGAAGAAGCCCGTCATTAATTTTCCCTTTTATGAAACAGGATCATCATATTTATGAAGAGCTTCGAAGATTTGATTCTATTTTGATGATTCCCATAAAAATCGAATTCGATTTTTATTTAAATCGAATATATTTTTTTTAATCAATCGACAATAAGGAAGTCTATCAATTTATCTTATTTGATTTTATCAATCATTGGGGATTCAATCCATTTTTTCTCATTCGATTTGCAATTTATGGATTTGATCAGTCATTCAATCGAGAAATTCGGCAATGCATTTTATTTTCCTCATTCCATTTAAAAAATGTGGAAAATTAAGAGTTATACGCGCACATGTGCATAATTTGATGAGCTGCAAAAAAAAGGCCAAACTCGAAAACTATCGCCAAAATTAAAAAAATATTCACAAAATAAAAAGTGTCAAAACAAAAAACAAATCTAAAATGAAAAAAATTTTATAAAAGAAAAAAATTCACTAAAAAATCCAAGATTGGAAAAAAATAAAAATAAAAAAACGGCAAAGTTGAAAACAAATCACCGAAATTCAAAAATCACCAAAATTAAAAAAAAACAACATTTTTAAATACATATTGAGAAAATAAAAAAAAACTCCAAAAATTCAAAAAATTGAATTGAAAAAAGTTTCAAAATTTAAAAAATCGACAAATTTAAAAACAGATACCTAAATATATGTAATTACAAATGGCTTTATCTCAAAAAATTTAAGAGCTGGAAAAAATGTTTGCACAATTGGTCAAAATTCACCCCCTTTACCCCAATATCAGCCCTTAATTTCGACTTGATTGGCTAAATTTTTTGATTGCATTTTCCTGAAAAATAAGCATCGCAACCCGAAGAAAAAAGTTCCGTAGTAGTCGTATATATAAATTACATACAGTATCTCCCGCTTAAATGCGCCCCGCTTAATTGTGTTCCCCGCTATAATGAGCCAAATTTGCTGCCACAAAAAGCTTTCTGTACAAAAATCCCCTTTTAAATGATTCCCGCTTAGTTGAGTTCCCCGCATTATTGATTTCACTTTTTTAGATTTAAGATTGCAAACTCAAATGATTTTATTCGCTTAATTGCGTTTAAAAAGAGTTTAAAAAGTTGGTTGCTAAGAAATAAAAATCAAAAAGTCAAATGAAAATTCCAAAAATTTTGTTCTGTAAAACTCCGGGGAAATTGAAAAAAAAATAGTAAATAAAATTCTCAAGAAAAACAATAAACGAAACAAAAGAATGTTAGTTGGAAATAGTTTTTGGTATATGCAGTCGACACAATGAGCGCAAAAAAATATAAAACATTAAATTTAAAGGAAAAATTACAATTAATAAACGAATATAAAGAAAAAAATAAAAGTGAATTATGTGAAAAGTATGGTGTTTCAAAAGCAACAATTAACCGAATTCTCAAAAATAAGGAAAAGATATTGGAAACATCGAAAAGTTGCAAATTAACCGTAAAAAGACAAAGAACTGGAGCTTTCGAAGAAGTAGGGAGTGTACTTTCTAAGTGGTTTAACCAAATGAGACACAGTGGTACTATTATTTCCTCGCAAATGATTATGGAAAAGGCAAAACAGTTTGCTGTTAAAATGAACTCCGAATTTAATCCCAGTGCAGGATGGCTTTATCGTTGGCAAAGACGGAAAGGAATTAAACTGCGCAAATTCACGGAGAGAAGCATCATCAGCCAGTGAAGAAGGTGCAAATGATTATACAAATGATGTCCTTCCAAGCCTTATTTCGTCGTATAAGGCAGCTGACATTTTCAATACTGATGAAAGTGGCTTATTTATTCGAGCTCTTCCTAAAACAACTTTAAATAAAGAAGGGTGTCAAATAAAGGATTTAAAACATCAAAAGATCGTTTGACATTGCTCTTTATTTGCAATGCAACTGGAGATTATAAAAAAGTTATTGTGATTGGAAAACAAAAAACGCTGTTTCAAAAATAAAGTTTTGCCCTTAAAATATTATTCACAAAATAATGCTTGGATGAATAGTGATATTTGGGAAAAAATTTTGGTGGCCCTCAACCAAGAAATGTTAAACCAAAGACGTCATATCATTTTGTTCGTGGATAATGCTTCATGCCACAAAGTTGATTTGATTTTAAGCAACATAAAGATGGAGTTCCTTCCTCCAAATACAACTTCACTGATACAGCCTCTTGATCAGGGAATTATTTATAGTTTTAAATCATATTATAGGCAAAATATAGTACGCAAACAGATTGCACACATTGAGAGTGGAAAACCTATGCGTGATTTTTCAAAATCAATCAGCATATTAAAGGCTATGCATATGATAAAACATTCTTGGTGGCTGGTAAAGCCTTTGACTATAAGCAATTGCTTTAAATATTATGCGCATGTAATAAATTTTTTACTTTTGTAATTTTTGTATTTTAGAAGAAACAATGATCAATTTACAGGCGGATTTTGACGAATACGTACGCTGCGACGAAAATGAGCCCTGTCATGGTCAACTGACAGATCAGAAGATCATAGAAGAACACTTGACTGAACTACCATTAGATTCCTCGAATGAAAAAGACTTATTGGAATCCCCAACTTGTTCTGAAGTGCTAAATTCCATTTCAGTTCTTCGTAGATTTTTTGTAAACGATAGCAAATACAGCAATGAGCTAGTAAATATGGAAAAAGATGCAGTAAATACTATTGAAAAACATACACTGCAATCAAAAATAACTGACTTTTTCAATCAAAACTAACTTTTTTAATACTCTTACTACTTTTTTAATCATTCTTTTAAAATGAATACTTACTTTTTAAGCACATAATACAAGAATTTTATTAATTTTATTTATTTTTGTATAACATGAATTAAATACATTTAAGTTTTCTTTGCAATAAAATTGCTTAATAACATTAATAAAAATTTTATATCTGATTTTTAAAAAATATATTCTAATTGCGTCAGTTGTGCAATTATACAAGGTTTTTATAATTGCGTCAATGGCTTAATTTTCCGAGGTTTTTATAATTGCGTCAATGGCTTAATTATCCGAGGTTCGGGTAATTGATTTGCCCGTTTAATTGAGTCAAAACTGTAATTTTTTAGTGGCTCAATTAAGCGGGAGATACTGTATCATATATCAAGTGATCCGAAAAATGGCATACATAACCTTATCTCATTAGATCCCAGTGGATCTCATTTTTAGATTGAAGACAAAATGCCAAAAAAGGTATTTGTTTGGAACATCGTCTGTATCTAGACGACCGAAGGAGATATTTGTGAATTTTATTTTTTGAAAATTCGCATAAATAAAATTTAAAAATCGAAAAAAGGTTTGCGATCAAATTTTGTGGATTTAGTTTTATTTTAATTTTTGCCGATTTTTTTCAAATCAGACTTTTTTTTAATTTTTTTTTTTTGAATTTCAGCGATTTTTAAATTTTAGAGATTTTTCATTTTATGTCGATTTTTTAAAATGTTGGGATTTTATGGCAATATTTAAGATTTTTTTTAAATTTTGTCGTTTTCTTTTAATTTTAGCGTTTTTTGTTTCAATTTTTAGCAGCTTTTAATTGCCCAGCAAAACCACACATTACCAAATAATGTGTAAGGTAATGTGTCGCCATAGGGCTTCACGCATTACATTACACCTTACTTCACTGACGAATTTTACAGGCGATGAGCCTAAAAGTAATGGGTGGACTCATTACCAGTTACTTTACCCCCTACATAGTGGGAAAAGTAATGTGTCTATAAATAGATTTTCATAAAAAAAAATGCATAAAAATTTTTTTTTACACATATTTTATTTTAATTAAATAAGTAACTTTTTTTTTTATTACATAAATAACGTGGTCGTGCTGGGATTCGAACCAGGGGTCTCTGGTATTTAACAATTAGTTAGGCGAGAACTCTACCAACTGAGCTATCGATACATATAATATTTTATTGCTTAAAATGTAAATGAGTTGTTTTGCTTCGTGTTTTCGTTCGTGATATCAAAAATTTACACCTTACCCTCATGCTTACAAAAAATTACAAAGTAATGTGTCTATAAATAGATTTTGAAAAATATATATTAATAATTACTTTACGTTTATAATTCATGCATTACGTAATTGATGAAGTTTTGAAGTAATGTAAAATGTAATGAGGTATCATTACAAGGTAATCCATGAGAGTTTAATTATCGGTAACTCATTCCTTCTTATTGGAAAATAATGATACAGGTAAGGAGTACACATTACAAGGTAATGTATTACTTTATCGCACCCATTAAAAAGTTTTGCTGGGTATATAACGGTTCAATCAAAAATGAGTGTAGTATATATTTTCAAAGCCCGGTATAACGAATATTCGGTATAACGAAAATGCAATATAACGAAGAAGTAAATTGTTTGCATTGACTACCTTATTTATACAACGAATTGTTCTGAAAATTTATATTCTATAACGAAGACTTGAAAAAAATTGCAATAAAAAAAGATTTTTTTAGGAGTATACCTACAATTGCAGTTTCATTTTTCATTTTCAAGAAATCAGAATTTTGAGAAATGGTAAAATGTGTAGTCGATTTAGTACAAAAACTGGTTGCTCTATAACGAATATTTCGATACAACTAATGGGCCTGACAATATATCATTCGTTATACCGGGCTTTGACTGCCTTTTTAATTTTCTCTGATAAAAACTAATAGATTGTTGTTTATTTTTTCCAATTTTAAAACCTAATGGCATTCCCAAATTACTCAATCAATTGAAACAATATCGAATGATGATTGAGTTCTCAAATTTTAAATCGATTTTGAATCGAAATGATGAAAAGTGTTTGAAATAAAATCGAATGAGACCAGTTAAGAATTTATCCGATTTGTAAAATTGTGATTTAAGCATTCAACCATTCCATAGTCAATCAGAATTGAAAAATCGAATGAAAGATTGAATTCTTTAGAGCCCTTGGCCTAGGGTACTAGAATTCCCGGGCAGGATTTGCCGGGAATTTCCGGAAAAATTTTTATAAGAATGTACTGCACTAAGCGGGTATTACGTAATTGATTACCTGGTAATAAGTTAAACTCCTTACACTTACATTACTTCACAACTCAAATGAAATCACTTACTCATACACTCAAAGGAAAGGCTTAATCATATTTCATCAATTTTCGTCCAATGTATTTATGAAACATTTCATAAACATCAAAATCAATTTCATCATAGTTACGAAATGTTTCACTATATATAACTGATTCCAAATCCGGCATCCAAATTTTTCTAGGACGTCACAATTTTGAGAAAACCGCGGTTGAAATTGCCAAAAATTGCTATTTTGTCATACAACTGACGCTTTCTAATAATTTAAAATAAAGATACGTATTTAGAATAACTACACTTTACTCTTGAAGTTACCGCAATGGAACTTTACAAAACTGATTGTTGAAAGATACATTTATCAAATGCCTTTCACAAAAAAATATAAATACATTTTTTATATTTTGAGAGGTAGCCATTTTGTTGTTTGTAATCCGATTTTCAAAAACATATTTGCTTAAATAATAACTTTTGAGGATTTCCTGTTAGGGAGTTATTAAAAAGTCCGATTTAGCACTCAAGTAGAACAAAAACTTGGGTATTCCTAATAGGAAGTTACAAATTTCCACTTTTGTTAGAATGTAAATGTTCACTATTCAATAAAATATTTATTAATAGACAAATCCAATGATTTATTGGACTTAAGTAGCACTTTTAAGTCTTTTCATCTCTCCTCTATCCCCTTTTTAAAGAAAGCACCACATCAATAGGAGAATATTAAGTGTGTTCGATTACTTTCCCAGAAAAGTCCAGTAAATATTACTCAGTAACAAAATTACAGAGAGTAAGACAAATTTACGAAAAAGTAAACGAACTGAAAATTTGTAACAATTTGTAAAATATATAAAACAGCTGATTTTAAGTAACAAATATAAAAAAAATCAACTGGTCATTATGGAAAAGATAAAAGTTATTTGAAATTGTCGACCAGAAATAATTTAGAATGTTTTTTAATTTCTTCCATAGTTAATTCTTTAATATTTTGCACTTTGAATCCATAGACAATTAAAATTTAATTTAATATTTTTTTTGTTTACTAAAAATACAAGCATATTTTTTCAATCATATGTTTTTTTCTTCTTACAAATTCTTACTGGCAAAAATTTATCCAGTAAAAACTTGTAAGTTTTTTTGTCAACAACCTGTCATTTTACTCTCTCTTCTTACTATTTTTTACTGAGTATTTGTGTTAACGAACACCTTCCAGTAAAAACTTTTACAAATTTTTAAAAATTTTTGTGTTATCGAACACACTTATTGTTTCTCTTAAAAAACGAACACCAGAGCCTCTGGTGGGAATCGAAACAACTATTCCCGCCCTTATCATTTAATCAACTACAACCTGCAAATATTTACTTTTAATATTAAGTGGGTTCTTTACCTTATAAAATATTAACTGAACTTCGCAATTGTAGGTTAACGTTGTCTTAATACCAACCGATTTTCGAAAAATTTGCACATCCCAATAATATCTGAACCAATAATCTATGCTAAGTTTTGATTGATATTCAACCAAGAAACTTTTCGCTAAAAGTCGGGTTAAATGACAAAAAATTATCAATCTTAATATATAAGATATAATGATTATTTTTCTGAATTCAAGATAACTACAAAATTTGATCGATTTGTACATTATTACGTTTTATTGAACCAAAAAAGTGCCATCATAGAAAACCATTAATAGTCAAAATAATTTGTAGTTTAAAATATAATTTAAAATAAATAAAATTCATTTAAAATCCCGTCTACTTACTTTTCATTTAAATCAAATGCTTCTTGTTCTTTATTTTTAAATATTGTTTAAATAAAACAAATGCGTAAGAACAAAGATAAAAATAAATGTTCAAATTTTAACTTCAGATCAATAAAAATAAATGTTCGATTCAGTTATTTGAAATTTTTTTTCAGTTTTTTGTTTGTTCTATAAAATGTAGACACACACATTACATGCATATCTTGTTTGAATGGCTGGAGTATTTGTATCAACTTTTTCAATTTCTTATAATGTCAATTGAAATAATTAAAACAGTATATAAACAAACCATTTTAATAAATGTCTAAGACTGAAATATTTTGAATATTTTTAGTGATGCAGGCAACAAATAAAAATTATAATTAATAATAACTATCACGGAAACAAATAAACTACAATATTCCGGTTTTGTGGTTAAATTTGTATGAAACTTTAATCAAATGAAACTAAAACAACCGTTAAATGGTAGTAAATTATTTTGAACAAATGTATGAAAAAGTTGAAATAAATATTTATTTAAAAAATAAATGCATGTTCCCCTATTTACCTACATAATATTCTGAGTGCAAAATAGTTTATAACTGTTTGCTACAATAGTTCTAACACAATATTGTTTTGATAAACAATAAATATTCCAAGGATGTTCAAAAAATTATTGACTTTTAACTCTTTTTGTTTGTGAATATATTTCTATTTTGACATTATATTCCTGTTAGAGTCCTCAAATTATAAGAAAAAAGCTTTACATATAAAAATTGCTCCGAAAATCGATTTTTTTAAACTTCTCAGACCATTTTTGTTTGATTTTTCTAAGTTTCTAGCTTTGTTAATTTTTATTGTATAGTTAATACTAAAAATTCAGATTTGAGTCTTTTACAATGACATCTGAAATTTGTTGTACAAACTATACAAATAATTATTAAAATTAAAATGTTGACATTTAAAACTAAAAACAAGTGGAAAAGATTAAATTCTGCTGTGCCGAATATTTAGTTACCCACCGTCACGGTGTTTGTATATACCCTTAAATAAATTTTATTTAATGACAATTGTGGTATTTTATTATTCTCGTAATCCAATATTTTGTTAATATAAATTTTTAAAATTTTTATTTTCAAAAATTTTATCTGCAAACTCAAGCAAAGGGAAGCCGAATTTTTGGAACACCAAAATACTGAAATTTAGCATATAGTTTTCTGTTAATTACTTAAAAAATTTGTGATGAATGTTTAAACTGTTATTATCTCTTAATTTAATTAATTTTAAAATTATATTTTTCAAAATTCCTGGAATCCCGCAAAAAAAAATATTTAAAAAATGTTCATATTAAATCATATCAGAGATATTTTTTATTAAAAAACTATGTATCCAATATAAATTTATGGTTTTTCTTTAAATTTTCAGTTTTTCTTCTGTCTGAGAGAAATTTTTTTAAAGTTTATAGTTTAACCATTAAAAATTTTGTATAAAAAATTGTAAGCTTAAAGTAATGAAAAAATAATAAAAAGTTAAATGTTTAAATTAACAAAAAAAAAATATATAAAAGAATTTAAGTCTAACCGAAGAGTTTGGACCAAAATCGATAACTGGATATTTGATAATTTATTTATAAAAATGTTTATAATATTTTCCCTTGATTATGTATTTTTTATAAAATATGTGCACACTAGGGTTACAGCTTTTTCTGCTAAATGTTTACCTATTTGCACGTAATGGGCAATAATGTATTAATAATAGAAATCGCTTTTTCAGGTAATTTTGAAACAAAACCCTCCCGCATAAAGTGCATTTCCTTAAAATGCATTTTTTTTTCAAATTTTTAACATTAAAGTTTTACTAGTTGACCAATAATACTGCACAACATATTTAAAATAACTTTTTACTTATTGTGTTCGGTATTTTGCGAATTTTGATGTCTATATCGCGAAACAACGCTTTAATCTGTTTTATCAAAATCCGGCGAAATACGTCAAATTTTAAAGCATTTCTGTCCTTTAAGTTGGATATGCATCGTTATTTTCTAATTATGTTAAAATTTTAACTGAATATTCATTTTTAGTTTAATTAAACAAAAAGAGGATTATGCGGAAACCTTTTTGAAAACCGCGAAAAATAAAACTGCGTTACTATATATGTTTCATGAACTAATATGGGGCTAGGGTAGCTAAAATTTAATAATTGCAAAAAAAAGTCAAAAGTTATAAACCTAGTGCACACAGAAGCATTCGACTTCAAATAACCCGAATAATAAAAATTAATATGATGCTTTATATAATCATACGAAATTTAATATTAGTCTTAATACAGTTTTATCCGAGAAATGGGCCAATATAATTATATAAGTTTGCATTACTTTAGCTTTAATTTTATAATATCAGATTAAATTACATCCGGATAATGGCGCGATACACTTTAATTCGATTTTATATAGCGGTATAAATTTATATCTGAACTGATACTAATATATATACAAAATAAGCTATAGTTGTAACCGGTTTTTGATTTTAAAACTTTATTAAAATCTGAAATATTTGCAGAAATAATTGCCGTCAAATATGGGTTTTGCTTCAACGTTATTAATCCTTTTAGACTTTAGTCACTTGTAAAAAGTTTACAACTTTACACTCAAAAAAATTGTTTGTAAAGTCAGCAAAAAATTTTGCTGAGTCAGCAAAATTTTAGTCAGAAGGGTGCTTGCAAAAAAATTGCTAATGTCAGCAAAATCTTTTGCTGAAAATCAGCGAGCTGATTTTTAGCAACAAAATTAGTAGATTCAGCAAAAGTTTTGCAAACATTTAGTGGATTAGAAATACAAAAGCCCTGCTAAAAATTAATACATTTTTTGCTGAATTTTAGTAGACTAAAAAAAGCGCAAAAAAATTTGTAGAAAAATTGTAATTTAGTTAATTTATTTGCTGAAAATCATAAAACATATTTTTGTGATTCTTTTAAAAATAATTTATAATAATTACGAAATATAAAAATTTTCATTGTCCCACATTAACGACATGAATTAATTTAATATCTGAAAATATATAGAAATAAATATACATATATAACATAACAAAAATTTTCTTTCAACTACTTACATCAATGGTTGTCTAAATGATGCTATCTTTTAAAGGACGCAACTACAGAAGATAATTATGGAAACGAAACGAAAAAATAAACAAAAGCAAACGAAACAAAAAAACAACCCTTTTTTGCAATAAGAAAAAGGAACCATAAAAATCTACCTCAGATGTGAGTCTTTGTCTTTCGCTTTACTCTGTTTACATGTCTGTATATGTTTGTTTGCAATTTGGCCACACTAGATTATTAATCCATAAACATTTAGCTTAGAAATACATATTAAATTTAAATATTTTATTTTGTCTTTTATTTTTCAATTTTCTAATTATTTGAGTTAAGGTTTGTTGATTTTATTTTATAAAAGTTTTTTTTCTTTTTTTTTTATTTCAGTATTTCGCTACTCCTTTGTGTAGCATCTTCAGGAAAATAAATAAATCCTGAAGATGCTACACAAAGGAGTAGCGAAATATTAAAATAAAAAAAAAAAAAAAAAAAAAAAAACTTTTATAAAATAAAATCAACAAACCTTAACTCAAATAATTAGAAAATTTAAAAATAAGAAATAAGGTTAAATAAACGAAAATAATTTTCTCTTTTATTTAATTAATAGATAATTATTTTCACAAGCAGGGGACAACGCAAAATTTAAGTTGTTTTAATCCTCAATTTTGTTTTATGTATGAAAAACAGATACAAAAATCTTCCATGGTTGATTTTTTATATGTCTTATTAGAGTTGTACTTTTTAGCAGACATGGGCGGAGTCAATTACATTTCACAATTATTCACTAGTAAAATATTTAAATATCATTAATAATTTCAGACCTACGCTCACACTTGTAGGCTTAAACGATTCCTTAGAAAATTTGTAAAATTTATAATACCAAACATGGGGATTAGTAACAACGTCTGGGTATTTAAGTACAGGGCAATTACTCAATTACACCCAATTACATGTAATTAGACGTACAAATGTAATTGGCCTGTAATAATATACACAACTATTGGTATTATGTCCTTTGTCTGGTATTGACAAAATTTTAAATTTTTCAAGCAAGCGTTTAAGCCAACAAGTGTGAGCGTAGGTCTGAAATTATTAATTTTATGACAAATTTCAGAAGTGAATGATTGTGAAATGTAATTGACGCCGCCCATGTCTGCTTTTTGAGGCATCTGCTTCATTCTGCGTATATATTTCAATTTGGTTGTCGTCCACACTATTAATGTGCTTATCAGCACAATTTTTTTAGCAAAATTAATTAGTAAAACATTAGTATAATATTAGTAAAGCATTAGTATAAAACAGTTAAGTGCTGAATAAGTATAACAAAAATTTTAACTGAAAACACGATTTTAGCAAAAAATTTGCTAAAAAATACTATACCTGATTTACAAGACGTTTTACTAACTTTTCTACTAACTTATTTTTTTTGAGTGTATAAATTGCAGCAAATTCCTTTCCAATTGGACATTTTATTTTATTCAAAAATCATTTTCAAATTACCGAAAAAATAAGTTGTTTGAGAACAAAACTTTGAAAATTAAGATATAATGAAAATGAAGATTTTATTTAATTTAGTAACTTACACCATTGAATAACAAACACGACAAAACGTTGAAACTTAATTTAGCTTTTAACATTAAACAAAATCTAAATCTAAATTAGAAATTCCTAATGTTGCGAACGAAACAAGTTCTTTTTTTATAAGGTGTAGAAATTACAGAACCAAAAACAATCAATTAAAAAGGCAAAAGTTGAGGTAAATTTTGTGTATGAAATTATACACAAAATGATATAGGCAATTAATTGTACTATTGTATGGATGTAATACATATTTATGATTGACAAATTTTCTAGTGTGACTCTGCATGGGGAACTATACAATTTTGTCCAAAATTAAATTGTGTTTTTTCAATATGATATAATATCTAAATATATATTATTTTGTATTTTGCAATGTCTAGGTATATATAATTGGATTAGTTTTAGCGTATTCTAAATTCAATATACAATTATATATTGAGCGAGATGCGATAAGACGCAACTATATATGACATCATATTTACATTTTTCTATGAAATTAATTTTATATTTCAATATATATATATATATATATATATATATATATGTATGCACAGCGCATAGTCCAGAGACATTTATTCGTTCCCCCGCATAGTTTAGGGACATTTCCTTACTTTGGGGACTGTCCCCAAAATTTTCGCGCCTTTTCATACATCTAGCGTTTAAGATGAGGACAATTTTTTCTATACGCCGCATATTCCGGCGACAATTTTGGCCATGTCCCTAAAGTATGCGCTACGCATACATATATATATATATATATATATATATATGTATGTACACCGCATACTCTAGAGACATTTATTCATTCCCCCGCATAGTTTAGGGACATTTGCTTACTTTGGGGACTGTCCCCAAAATTTTCGCGCCTTTTCATACATCTAGCGTTTAAGATGAGGACAATTTTTTCTATACACCGCATATTCCGGCGACAATTTTGGGCGTGTCCCTAAACTATGCGCTGTGCATACATATATATATATATATAATATATATATATAAATATGTATGCACAGCGCATACTCTAGAGACATTTATTCGTTCCCCTGCATAGTTTAGGAACATTTGCTTACTTTGGGGACTGTCCCCAAAGTTTTCGCGCCTTTTCATACATCTAGCGTATAAGATGAGGACAATTTTTTCTATACACCGCATATTTCGGCGACAATTTTGAGCGTGTCCCTAAAGTATGCGCTGTGCATACATATATATATATATATATATATATATATATATATATATATATATGCATAGCGCATACTTTGAGGACATTTTTTCGATCTAGCGTATATTTGGGGACATTTGCATACTTTGGGGACTGTCCTCAAACTATTCATATACCTTGCGGATACTTTGAGGACAGTGATAGTTTGGGGACATTTTTGTATATTTGTAGATTTTAATTAAATATCACTCCTACTTTATTATTTTATCCAATAAAACAAACATTTTTGTTATATACACTCTTTAAAGGTATTATTTTCACGTTTAAAGGTTGACCGCATCTTCGCAGTGCTGCCATACTAGTTCATTCATATCCGTCGTTGACGCCGTCAAAATTATGATTGGCATACAAGTTAATTGTGCGCGCCAAAACAAAAAAAAATTGCGCCAAATTATGTTCACATTGAATAAGTGATGACATCAATTCTTTATTTAAAAGCGCTGAGTTATTTGCATACATAATAAATTGTACATTTAATACAATGTACAAGTGTAATATAATAAATTTAAAACTGCTTGATTAAATTAACTTTTGATACTTGTTTTCAAAATAATTTTGGTACGCTTAACACGATTATTTTGAAAACACTTGAAGGACTTACAAAATCGCTGAAAAATAAAAAAGCACTTCCTTAAAATTCACTTTTGATACATGTTTCCAAACTTCGGGATATTAATGATGTATCTTTGTGACGACACACGACATTGAAATGACACCAAAATCTCTAATATATTTTTCGCATACAACATCGATTTTTCCTCGTATGCGCATTTTTGTTTCTATTTCGCAATCCCTTCAAGCAATTTCATATGTTTTGACTTATTTGTATTCAGCATACCAAAACTAGTTAAAAACATGTATCATTACTGAATTTTAAGAAAAATATAATCTATGTACTTTTAAGTGTTATATTCGCAATCTCTTCAAGAGATTTAAAATATTTTGACATTTTCGCGTTCAGCATTATTAGTTAAAAAACATCTATCATAAGTGAATTAAAAAAAAATGTTTGTACGTACTTTTAAGCGATTCAAGCGATCGCATACGAGAATAACTTGATAAACATGTATCATAAGTGAATTTTATGAAAAAATATTCTCTTTACTTTAAAGTGGTTTTTGCATTTTTAGCGATATTTCGCAATATGTTCAAACGATTTCAAACATTTTGACAT
Source organism: Delia radicum (assembly GCA_021234595.1). NCBI lineage: Eukaryota > Metazoa > Arthropoda > Insecta > Diptera > Anthomyiidae > Delia > Delia radicum. The sequence continues at coordinate 167,836,860 of CM037854.1, read as the reverse complement.
ATTCGTGTTTCGCATTTAAGAATAAGTAGAAAAGCATGTATCATAAGTGAATTTTATGAAAAAATATTCTTTTTATTTTAAAGTGATTTTTTAATTTTTAGCTATATTTCAAGCGATTTCAAATATTTTGACATAGTTGTGTTTTGCATACCAAAATTAGTTTAAAAAACATGTATCATAAGAGAATTTTAAAGGTAAATTCGTGTATTTTATTAAATTTTCAGCGATAGTTCGCAATCGCTTAAACAATTTTAAATATTTTGACATTTCCGTGTTCAACATACCAAAATTAGTAAAAAAAAATATGTATTATAAGTGAGTTTTAAGAAAAAAATAATCTATGTACTTATAAGTGTTATTTAACTATATTTGCAATTCCTTGCAAACGATTTCAAAATTAGGTAAAAAACTTGTATTATATGGGAATTTTAAATTTTAAGAAAAAAAATAGCCTTTGTGCTTTCAAGCAATTTTATAATTTTTAGCGATGTTTCCCAATTCATTCAAGCGATTTCAAATATTTTCCTATATTCGTGTTCAGCATACAAAAATTAGTTGAAAATCATGTATAACAACTGAATATTAAGAAAAAAATAGCCTTTTTAAATTTAAGCGTTTTTTTTTTTTAATTTTAAGCGTTTTTTTAATTTTTTAGCGATATTTCGAAATTGCTTCAACCGATTTCTAATATTTTGACATATTCGTGTTCAGAATACTAAAATTACTTTAAAAACATGTCTCACAAGTGAATTTTAAGAAGAAAAATAGTCTGTACTTTTAAGCGTTTTTTTTATTAGTGATATTTCGCAATTCCTTCAAGCCATTTCCAATATTTTGGCATACTCGTGTTTCAAAATTAGTTAAAAAACTTGTATTAAATTGTAATTTTGAATTTTAAGAAAAAAATTTTTTGTGCTTTCATGCGTTTTTTTTAATTTTTGGCGACATTTCGCGATCCCTTCAAGCGATTTAAAATATTTTGCTATATTCGTGTTCAGCATACAAAAATTAGTTGAAAATCATGTATCGCAACTGAATTTAAAAAAATAGTCTTTTTAATTTTAAGCGTTTTTTTTTAGTTTTTAGCGATATTCGCAATTCGTTCATGTGATTTTAAATTATTCGTGTTCAGCATACACAAATTACTTGAAAAACATGTATCATAAGTGAATTTTAAGAAAAAATTTTTGTTTTACTTTTAAGCGTTTTTTTTTTTGTTATTTTTAGCGAAAAAATTAAAAAACCTCTAAAAAAATTATGTAAATGAGTTCTTCTTAAAAACAGCTTGTACTTTACTAAAAGAGCTAAAATGCGTTTTTGTGTTTTAGCAGCTGATCAAAATTGCCTGTAAAACTTTATTAAAACATTTTTTATAAAATTAAATAACACCAATAAACATTAATTATAAATTCAATATCTACGTCTGGTACCGTCAATCGGATTAACGTGTGCGTACACAAAAAGTTATAGGTAGTTCCATAGCCAACATTACGAAAAGTCCTTTGGGTTTGGACAAAATGTTGAGTTCTGATATTGGCGATGTTACTGTTAAGAACGATAACGCCAGCATTTTAAGTTTGGAAGTTTACCATCGTGCTACCAAAGTCTTAGGTGAACTGGCTTAATTACAAGATGATGAAATTGGTGCTGGTACCACTTCTAAAATTAAAAAACTATCATTTCTTGTTATATTTGGCTTGGAAAGAAGCCTACAAATATCTCGGAATATTTGACAGCTGCACTTGAAGAACTAAGCACTTAAGAGTTACTTTGATTAACACTGCCAAAACCTTCATGAATTCTAAAATTATTGATGATTCTGAGGCGTAGTTTTTTTTGGGATGTCAGTTAAACTTCGTTTAGCTAAACCGACAACGAATTTTGTCCACCATTTCCAATGTTATTAACAAATATTTTAAGAACTTTTTCTAGTTTAGAATTTTCTGAAATAAAGCAAAATAAACAAAATTCCAATAGCAGTATTCCAGTTACAAACTGCGTTAAACTAAGATTAAAGGTAATCTACATCCTAAAAACTAAGCATAAATCATTCTTAGACATAGTGGTAGATGCTGCTTAAGCTTCCAAAATCACTGCTCCTAAAGTCAATGCTACTTAGTATTTTAAATAGGTTGGTGTTCTAAAGGCCCATGGCAAGTCAGCACACGAATATTTATCGATCACTGGTTATTTTCAGATTTTTAATTGTTAATATTAAAAATTAAATAAAAAATATATTTGAATATAACAACCAAGCAACGTTTTTTTTTGGAATAAGTGGAGTTTAGTGGCATAGCCACGACTTTTTTACCACGGTTTAGTTAAACCGACAACGAATTTTGTCTGCCACTTAGGCCAAAGTCCAAGTTTACTAACATAAAATTTTCGGAACCACTTAATTTTGTTTAGAATTGTGGACTTTATTATAAAATAAATCACATTTTAGAAGCAGCATTCAATTTACAAATAATATATGTTAATAACGTTTTTATTTCAGCATATTATACACTTATTGAAAGCTTCAGGAATTGGCTATCAATTGCTTGCAACTTCTTACCTACTTACACAACGAAAACATAAAAAATTTTCCAGTTAAATGCGATAAAAATAAAGATAACTGCAATAAATGCCATCAACTAATGTTTTAGTAAAGAAAAACTTTTGTTCGGTTACCGTGTAAATTGAAATAAAGAAATTTGAAATTGTCAAGTATTTTTCAATAAAAGGTTTTAAATGAACAAATCCATTTTACATTTAATTGAATTTTTCTTGGTTTGAACAAAGTGCTGATAAAGAAAAAATTAAAGATTAGTTTTAGTTTTTGAGTTTTTCTTTTGAGAAAATTAAAATTTTTTTGTTAGTTTTTAAAGATGATGAGGAAATCTATGGATGAGTGATACAGTTAAATAAGAGGCTTGAAATCATGAGAAGAAAATATTAGAAGCTATGAGAAGAATTTAAAATACGGGTTTGTGTTCGTGTTCTTGGTTTTAATAGAAAATTTATAAAAATTGATGTCAAATTTTTTAATAATTACACTAAAATAAATAATGATAGCTATTCCTATTCTCACTTTCACCATTCACCTCAATTTTCAAATCTCATTTCCCGTGTGTTGATTATATGTCCCAATTTGATTTGTGATTTTTTAATATTTGTTAATTGTAAAGACGATTGAACAATAAAAAATTTCCAAATTTGTATTATTTGAGAGAAAATGAAGTTCGCAAACTGAGGTGAATGGTGAAGGTGAGAATAGGAATCGCTGCCATTATATGTGTTTTCCACAAATAATTTTCTCGGTTAATAATTGCTATATATTTATTCCGGAATTTTAACCAAATAATCGTTCTTATTAACTGACTTTTAGTTAAATATGTTGGCATAATTTTCAACTAACAATTTAGTTATATACAATTAATTTAAATTACTGAGCCTCAGTAAGGGCTATTTTACCTGAGACTCAGTTGTAAATAACTGAGACGTATAGACGTTTTTTTTAATGGGAAGCAATTTTCTTCAAAAAAAACTTAAGAGTAAAAAATACAAAAACTTAAAATTGGGCTGTATTGGATTAAGTTATGGGGATAAATGGAAAGATATATTAAAGAGATCAGGACAATATGTGTAACATATTATGTTACACATATTGTCCTGATCGGAAATAACAAAACGTTCCTTTTTTTGAATCAGCTTTAAAAATGATATTTAAAGTAAAATTTTACTAATGATTGGAGTTATGGCACTAAACTCCACTAAGGCCGTTTTTTTTTTAAGTTTTTCCAGGTAGAGAGGAGAAACAATTTCACCATTGGTGGAACATTTTTTTTTTTAATAACCTTAAAAAGTACCATATGAAAGCTCTCTAAAATATTTTTAAAATGAGATACAATGTCATAAATTAACCGATTGCAGCCCAGTTTCGAATTATTTATTTTTTACTCCAGTGGCATTTTATACCATTAATGATAGCTTAAGGAATTGGATATACATTTTTATACGCTTTTTGCTCTAAAAAAAATGGTGTAAAGAACAGAAATAACTAGAACTGGACTGCAATGGGCTAATAAATTAAGACTATTGTAGCCGAATGAAGATAGTGATCGGAACTGTATTTTTTTAGATAATTGAAAAAAGTTGTTCAAACTTTAATGCTCTACCCAGCTGAGAGGGGACGTAGCCGACAAAAAAATACTTTTTTACTAAGGGTAAAAATAATGTTACTACACTTCCAAGCTTTTGAAAAAAAAACACGTCTTTTATTCAAATATATTTTTGATTTTTAATATTTGTTAACAATTTAAAATCTAAGCAGGCAATCTTAGTATTGACAATTTTCTTGAGCATCTGTTGCGTGCTGACTTGCCATGAACCTTTAAAACATTAAATGTGCTTTAATAGAATAGGCAGCTCTGCCTCTAGAATCACTGATTTTGGCAGCTTGCACAGAATCTACCTCCATGGCTGAGAAGAAACTATCATCACCACCAATAATTTTGTAATTTTTAGAGGTTTTGGCAATGTTAATCAAAGTATCACAACACAGCACCCACTTTATCATTTTTAATTAAGAAAGCTCAACTTAGACAGAACGATTTCAAACTTCCAATTATTTAAAATGCTGCCGCCATCATTAGTAACAATAACATCGCATATATCAGCGACCAACATTTTCTCCAAACCCGAAAGAAACAGAACTTTTAAAAATGTTGGCAATGGAACAATCCGTAACATATTCTGTATGTACAAATAAACGCAATTGGCGGACAACATCCATAGATCATGCACTTTCAATTGTTGAGATTTTGTTTATTGGTTTTATTTAATTTCATTAAAAATTTATTTCAAGAGTTTTATTAAGCTACAAGGCAAAAACACATTTTAGCGCTTTTAATTGGGAACAAGCGATTTCATATATTCTCACATATTCGTGTTCAACATACCGATTTTAAATATTTTAACATATTCGTGTTCAGTATACCAATTAGTTAAAAAACATGTATCAAATGTGAATTTTAAGAAAAAAAAATCTATACAACGTTTCCACTGCACGTGTTTTGAAAGAAAACAGGAAAGATATTTCGCCATCTCTTCAAGCGATTTCAAATATTTTGACCTATTCATATTCAGCATACTAAAATTACCTGGCAAAGCACTGATTTACAACCCTCTGCCAACAATAAATAATAAAAGTAAAAATAATAAATGCACTGGTACAGCCCTGGCTTAGATCGCTTTGCAAAGTTTATAAAAATGTGCTTTGCCAGTACTTGTGAATAAGTTCTTTGTACTTTTAAGCGTTTTTTTTTTATTTAATTTTTAGCGATACTTCGCAATCCCTTCAAGAGATTTCGGTATTTTCACATATTCGTATTCACCATACAAAAATTAATTAATTAATTAAAACATGTAGCACTACCGAATTTTAAGAGAAAAATAGTCTTTGTCCTTTTAAGCGTTTTTTTTTTAATTTTTAGCTATATTTCACAATCCTTTCAAGCGATTTCAAATATTTTGAAATACTTATGTTCAGCATACCAAATTATGATTGAATTTTATGAAAAAACTATTCATTTTACTTTTAAGTGATTTTGTCGTTTTTAAGGATATTTCGCAATTCCTTCAAGCGATTTACATATTCGTGGTCAGCATACCAAAATTAGTTAAAAAACATATATTATAAGTGAATTTAAAGAAAAAAAAAAATGGTCTATACTTAAGCTTTTTTTTAATATTTTAAGCGATATTTCGCCATCCCTTCAAGCGATTTCAAATATTTTCAGAAATAGTTAAAAAAAACGTATATCATAAGTGAATTTTAATAAAAAAATAAGTTTTGTACTTTTAATCGTTTTTTAATTTTTAGCGATATTTTGCAAGCGATTCAAACGATTCCAAATATTTTGATATATTCGTCTTCAGAATACTGAAATTAGTTTAAACACATGAATCATAAGTGGATTTTAAGAAAATATAGTCATTTTAGTTTTTTTTTTAATATTTAGCAATATTTCGCAATTGCTTCAACGATTCCAAATATTTTGTCATATTGGTGTTCCAAAATTAATTAAAAAACTTGTACTATATGGGAATTTTGAATTGGAAGAAAAAAAGGTATATGCAGAGTTCGAAAATTTATGTACCACTAACATAACGTTGCTATCAAAAAACCCAATACAACGATCTCTATTGTTTCGTTCGTATTTATAAACACAACACAAGTGCTCAAATCGTTGTTTGTAATATAACAAACGGAACAAAACGAAAATGTTTCTTTCGTCAAACATTATTATTTCGTAGTGGTTATTTTTAGTGTTCATTCAACTTAAACATTAAAACGCGTTTTTAACGTTGTGGTTGCCAAAATAAAGAAATGCTTTTTTTGCATGTTATCAATGTTTTTTTGCATTAGTTTTATGAAATTTCACTGGAACTCCTCCGTTGAATCTTTTTATTAAACTAATGCAATTAATTATAAAATTCAATGCAATTTTTTTTCACTTGTAATATGACATAAACACTAAGAACGGTTTACGAATAGTTTTGTTGAGTTTCAGCAAAAAGCAAAACAGAACGATAGAAAAACGTTTGATTGTGTTTAAATTCGAACTCTGGGTATATGTGCTTTCAAGCAATTTTTTTAAGTTTTTCGATATTTCGCAATTCCTTTGAGCGATTTTGAATATTTCGAAATATGTGTGTTCAGCATACAAAAATTAGTTAAAAAACATGTATTATAAGTGAATTTAATCAAAAATAGTCATTTTACCCTTAAGCGTTTTTTTTAATTTTTAGCGATATTTCGCAATCGCTTCAACCGATTACAACTATTTTTACGTATTTGTGTTCAGCATGCCAAAATTAGTTGAAAAACATGTATCATAACTGAGTTCTAAGAAAAAATTTGCTACTGGTAAAATTAAGCATTTCTTTCAAAATGTATGGGAAAATTTTTTCGTTTTGTAGTTTCAGCTTTATTTGTGAATACGCTCTACAGATCTTACAATTAGACATGTATTTCACACGGTTTATATTACAAAGCACGTTGTCATCACTGATGATAATCAGCTTGTGTAGACTTGGGCAATCTAGTTCCTTTCAGTGAGCGTTCTTTCTAGGTAAATTGATCTTAATGAACTAAGTCGATCTTCTAGTTCATTCAATGTTTGACAATTTCTTTCAATCGTTTGTTTGATAATTTTCAAGCAAACTATTAATGCTAAACACTTTTTTTACTGCTATTAATTAATAACGATAAAAAATTCAATAAAACTAAATGTATTAATAATATAGTTGGTGGAAAAGTAAGTTGTCAGGTAGAAAATTTATATTTCTCAATAAATATATACAATTTTTTGTACTACACTGTACATTGCATACAAATAGTTTAAAAGAATTGTTATTAAAGAGATTTTATGTGTATTGTTGTTGCAATTAATTGTAAATTTCTTTAATTTATCAACAATGAAGAGCGTAAAATAATAATAAATCTATTCTAGGATGGTCATTAGCGCGTCCCGAATTTGGCTTTTTTTCGAATTTGAAAATGCTTGCCCCCCAAATGATGGGGGCAAGCATTATCAAATTCCTGGAGTAATTGGAGCAGTAGATGGTACGCATATTCAATTAATCAGACCTATAAGGGATGAGCAATTATATTTCAAAGGGACCAACATTTTCTCGGCCCACCTCCAGTCCCTGAAATACTATTTCGGTTTTTCCCGGCATTTTACCTTTATGTGGTGTTTATAATCTGGCCACACATATAAACATATGTAAATTTGAATAATACCAATCTATAAACCGACAATTGATAAATTGAAAACGTACTTTTTTAAATTTCGTTATATCATGAGTCGGAGGGCCAGCTGCATCCAAATCCAAAGACAATCTTGTAAACAAATCCTTGGACTTGCTTCTAGCATTCGCTACATTTAGGTGACCTTTAGCAAAATCCACTCCTTCAAAGATTCAACATCGTGAAAAAAAAAACAATGTTTAGTGTAAAAACATAAAACATTTGATGTTTTTTATTTTTACTTATTTATTTAACACTTTTTCTTATATTTTTTATACCGATACTTACATTTTAATTTTTTTTTCTTTTTTCGACAACAAATTAGCTCTCGAATAAAATACGAATGTTTTAACGTTTGTGAAATTCGCTTTCGTATTACATAGTTGCATTTACGAAAGGGTAATTTTTGTTTTCGAAAGGGGGATAAAAAACGGCCGGTTCGAAAAAAAGTTTCCGTGCGTTCGTAAATACATTTTCGAAAATCGTACTACAAAATACAATTCATACGAATTTACACATTTTTTCTTTCGAATCGAATTACATAATAACCCCCCAGAGTGCTTAACATTAGTGGACTCTATGCTAGATATACTAGGTAAATTACCAGCTTGTGACAATGGACACACTGGCTACTAAAGTTTTGACAACTTACTTTGTCAACCTAAATTTGTTTTGCAAATTTAGTGTTTTATTTTAACTAAGAGAAAATGTGTTAATTTAAATAAGTTTTTGTCTAGTTTAAGAATAAATTGGTAGCGATTCCTATTCTCACTTTCACCATTCACCTCAATTTTCGAATCTCATTATTTCCCGAGTGTTAATTATTAGTTCTATTTTGATTTCAGGTTTTTAAATATTTGTTTATTGTAAAGACGATTGGACAATAAAAAATTTATAAATTTGTATTATTTGAGAGAAATAAGGTTCGAAAACTGAGGTGAATGGTGAAAGTGAGAATAGGAATCGCTACCATTATCTGTACAAAATTTTTTTAAAAGAACTGTGTCTGTACTAATAAAAAATGAATGCTAATAAAATGTTGCTGTTGACAACTTATTTTTGCCACCTACTGTAACTATAAAAAACTTAATAAAAATATATTTAAATAAAAATATAGAAATATAAGTGTGGTAAAAATACTTTATAGGTATGCATTTCCATTACTGGAATTTTAAATATTACTTTACAAATTAGGTCTGTTGAAATAAAAAAAAAAAACAGATAACTTGTGCCCTAACGATATTCTAATTGAACTAGAAAAGCTAGTAATAGTGATCTAGGTCATATCGTTCATTCGAGTGAGTAGTTGAATTGAACTAGTTCGTTCACGAACTGCACAAGTGTAGTTTTGTGCGTATTTTTTAAATATTAATTCACAAATACTAAAGTTCAGTTTTCTCGGGACGCTTTCAATGATTTCGTTGAAATCAATAATGAACCAGTGAGTGGTTCATATAGTTCCTATTGAGGTAATTTAAAGGCAGGTGCTATCAGCTGTAGTGGCCAGCAGAAAAGCTATAGCTACACCTGGGATGGGTAATTTAAATTAGTTTTTAAAATATGAAATGAGTTAATGTTTTCTTCATTATAGAATTTATTCCGATGTTGCTCAATTGGAAAAAGACGGTTTCTTCGCAAATCTAGTGCTCCCTTACAAACATTGTTCTGTGGTTTTGTTTTAATCTTTGACACACCTGTGGGTTGTGCATTCTTTGGTCAAAAAATGTAATCTTTCAATTTTAAATATAAAAAAACTACAATCTTTTTACTCGTTAATCTATTTAAGGTTGATAGTTTAGAAACAAAAGTGCACAAATCTATTAAAAAGAAAAATTGTAATTTAACTCAAGTTTGGTTTAACAAAGTCTTGTAAATATCTCTTCCCAGTCATCAATTGCTTTTCTCAAACAGTACCAGCCATTAAGACTACAACACCTCATCAACTTCAAATTGTTAAATCCTATTGTGTAAACCCTGATATCTACAAAATTGTTTGTTAATAAACTTAATTAACAGAAAATGTCTTAACAGTTTTTCTATAGGAAAAAGTTTAGTATCTGAGACTTTCTATAGAAAAAAGTTCTCAGTATCAGACTTTTTCTATAGAAAAAAGTTCTCAGTATCAGACTTTTTCTATTGGAAAAAGTTCTCAGTATCTGAGACTTTTTCTATTGGAAAAAGTTTTCTATTGGAAAAAGTTCTCAGTATCTGAGACTTTTTCTATTGGAAAAAGTTCTCAGTATCTGAGACTTTTTCTATTGGAAAAAGTTCTCAGTATCTGAGACTTTTTCTATTGGAAAAAGTTCTCAGTATCTGAGACTTTTTCTATTGGAAAAAGTTCTCAGTATCTGAGACTTTTTCTATTGGAAAAAGTTCTCAGTATCTGAGACTTTTTCTATTGGAAAAAGTTCTCAGTATCTGAGACTTTTTCTATTGGAAAAAGTTCTCAGTATCTGAGACTTTTTCTATTGGAAAAAGTTCTCAGTATCTGAGACTTTTTCTATTGGAAAAAGTTCTCAGTATCTGAGACTTTTTCTATTGGAAAAAGTTCTCAGTATCTGAGACTTTTTCTATTGGAAAAAGTTCTCAGTATCTAAACTTTTTCTATTGGAAAAAGTTTTCAGTATCTGAGACTTTTTCTATTGGAAAAAGTTCTCAGTATCTGAGACTTTTTCTATTGGAAAAAGTTCTCAGTATCTGAGACTTTTTCTATTGGAAAAAGTTCTCAGTATCTGAGACTTTTTCTATTGGAAAAAAGTTCTCAGTATCTGAGACTTTTCTATTGGAAAAAGTTCTCACTATCTGAGACTTTTTTCTATTGGAAAAAGTTCTCAGTATCTGAGACTTTTCTATTGGAAAAAGTTCTCAGTATCTGAGACTTTTTCTATTGGAAAAAGTTCTCAGTATCTGAGACTTTTTCTATTGGAAAAAGTTCTCAGTATCTGAGACTTTTTCTATTGGAAAAAGTTCTCAGTATCTGAGACTTTTTCTATTGGAAAAAGTTCTCAGTATCTGAGACTTTTTGTATTGGAAAAAAGTTCTCAGTATCTGAGACTTTTTGTATTGGAAAAAGTTCTCAGTATCTGAGACTTTTTGTATTGGAAAAAGTTCTCAGTATCTGAGACTTTTTCTATTGGAAAAAGTTCTCAGTATCTGAGGACTTTTTCTATTGGAAAAAGTTCTCAGTATCTGAGACTTTTTCTATTGGAAAAAGTTCTCAGTATCTGAGACTTTTTCTATTGGAAAAAAGTTCTCAGTATCTGAGACTTTTCTATTGGAAAAGTTCTCAGTATCTGAGACTTTTTTCTATTGGAAAAAGTCTCAGTATCTGAGACTTTTTCTATTGGAAAAAGTTCTCAGTATCTGAGACTTTTCTATTGGAAAAAGTTCTCAGTATCTGAGACTTTTTCTATTGAGATAGTTCTCAGTCTGAGACTTTTCTATGGAAAAAGTTCTCAGTATCTGAGACTTTTTCTATTGGAAAAAGTTTCTCAGTATCTGAGACTTTTTCTATTGGAAAAAGTTCTCAGTATCTGAGACTTTTTCTATTGGAAAAAGTTCTCAGTACCTGAGACTTTTTCTATTGGAAAAAGTTCTCAGTACCTGAGACTTTTTCTATTGGAAAAAGTTCTCAGTATCTGAGACTTTTTCTATTGGAAAAAGTTCTCAGTATCTGAGACTTTTTCTATTGGAAAAGTTCTCAGTATCTGAGACTTTTTCTATTGGAAAAAGTTCTCAGTATCTGAGACTTTTTCTATTGGAAAAAGTTCTCAGTATCTGAGACTTTTTCTATTGGAAAAAGTTCTCAGTATCTGAGACTTTTTCTATTGGAAAAAGTTCTCAGTATCTGAGACTTTTTCTATTGGAAAAGTTCTCAGTATCTAAGACTTTTTCTATTGGAAAAAGTTCTCAGTATCTGAGACTTTTTCTATTGGAAAAAAGTTCTCAGTATCTGAGGACTTTTTCTATTGGAAAAAGTTCTCAGTATCTGAGACTTTTTCTATTGGAAAAAGTTCTCAGTATCTGAGACTTTTCTATTGGAAAAAGTTCTCAGTATCTGAGACTTTTTCTATTGGAAAAAGTTCTCAGTATCTAAGACTTTTTCTATTGGAAAAAGTTCTCAGTATCTGAGACTTTTTCTATTGGAAAAAGTTCTCAGTATCTGAGACTTTTTCTATGGAAAAAGTTCTCAGTATCTGAGACTTTTTCTATTGGAAAAAGTTCTCAGTATCTGAGACTTTTCTATTGGAAAAAGTTCTCAGTATCTGAGACTTTTTTCTATTGGAAAAAGTTCTCAGTATCTGAGACTTTTTCTATTGGAAAAGTTCTCAGTATCTGAGACTTTTTCTATTGGAAAAAGTTCCAGTATCTGAGACTTTTTCTATTGGAAAAAGTTCTCAGTATCTGAGACTTTTCTATTGGAAAAAGTTCTCAGTATCTGAGACTTTTTCTATTGGAAAAAGTTCTCAGTATCTGAGACTTTTTCTATTGGAAAAAGTTCTCAGTATCTGAGACTTTTTCTATTGGAAAAGTTCTCAGTATCTGAGACTTTTTGTATTGGAAAAAGTTCTCAGTATCTGAGACTTTTTGTATTGGAAAAAGTTCTCAGTATCTGAGACTTTTTCTATTGGAAAAAGTTCTCAGTATCTGAGACTTTTTCTATTGGAAAAAGTTCTCAGTATCTGAGACTTTTTCTATTGGAAAAAGTTCTCAGTATCTGAGACTTTTTCTATTGGAAAAAGTTCTCCAGTATCTGAGACTTTTTCTATTGGAAAAAGTTCTCAGTATCTGAGACTTTTTCTATTGGAAAAAGTTCTCAGTATCTGAGACTTTTTCTATTGGAAAAGTTCTCAGTATCTGAGACTTTTTCTATTGGAAAAAGTTCTCAGTATCTGACTTTTTATTGGAAAAAGTTCTCAGTATCTGAGACTTTTTCTATTGGAAAAAGTTCTCAGTATCTGAGACTTTTTCTATTGGAAAAAGTTCTCAGTATCTGAGACTTTTTCTATTGGAAAAAGTTCTCAGTATCTGAGACTTTTTCTATTGGAAAAAGTTCTCAGTATCTGAGACTTTTTCTATTGGAAAAAGTTCTCAGTATCTGAGACTTTTTCTATTGGAAAAAGTTCTCAGTATCTGAGACTTTTTCTATTGGAAAAAGTTCTCAGTATCTGAGACTTTTTCTATTGGAAAAAGTTCTCAGTATCTGAGACTTTTTCTATTGGAAAAAGTTCTCAGTATCTGAGACTTTTTCTATTGGAAAAAGTTCTCAGTATCTGAGACTTTTTCTATTGGAAAAAGTTCTCAGTATCTGAGACTTTTTCTATTGGAAAAAGTTCTCAGTATCTGAGACTTTTTCTATTGGAAAAAGTACTCAGTATCTGAGACTTTTTCTATTGGAAAAAGTTCTCAGTATCTGAGACTTTTTCTATTGGAAAAAGTTCTCAGTATCTGAGACTTTTTCTATTGGAAAAAGTTCTCAGTATCTGAGACTTTTCTATTGGAAAAAGTTCTCAGTATCTGAGACTTTTTCTATTGGAAAAAAGTTCTCAGTATCTGAGACTTTTTCTATTGGAAAAAGTTCTCAGTATCTGAGACTTTTTCTATTGGAAAAAGTTCTCAGTATCTGAGACTTTTTCTATTGGAGAAAGTTCTCAGTATCTGAGACTTTTTCTATTGGAAAAAGTTCTCAGTATCTGAGACTTTCTATTGGAAAAAGTTCTCAGTATCTGAGACTTTTTCTATTGGAAAAAGTACTCAGTATCTGAGACTTTTTCTATTGGAAAAAGTTCTCAGTATCTGAGACTTTTTCTATTGGAAAAGTTCTCAGTATCTGAGACTTTTTCTATTGGAAAAAGTTCTCAGTATCTGACACTTTTTTATTGGAAAAAGTTCTCAGTATCAGAGACTTTTTCTATAGGAAAAAGTTCTCATTATCTGAGACTTTTTCTATAGGAAAAAGTTCTCATTATCTGAGACTTTTTCTATAGGAAAAAGTTCTCAGTATCTGAGACTTTTTCCATAGGAAAAAGTTCTCAGTATCTGAGACTTTTTCTATAGGAAAAAGTTCTTAGTATCTGAGACTTTTTCTATAGGAAAAAGTTCTTAGTATCTGAGACTTTTTCTATTGGAAAAAGTACTCAGTATCTGAGACTTTTTCTATTGGAAAAAGTTCTCAGTATCTGAGAATTTTTCTATTGGAAAAAGTTCTCAGTATCTGACACTTTTTCTATTGGAAAAAGTTCTCAGTATCTGAGACTTTTCTATTGGAAAAAGTTCTCAGTATCTGAGACTTTTTCTATAGGAAAAAGTTCTCAGTATCTGAGGCTTTTTCTATTGGAAAAAGTTCTCAGTATCTGAGACTTTTTCTATAGGAAAAGTTCTCAGTATCTGAGGCTTTTTCTATAGGAAAAAGTTCAAAGTATCTGAGACTTTTTCTATAGGAAAAAGTTATCAGTATCTGAGACTTTCTATAGGAAAAATTTCTCAGTATCTGAGACTTTTTCTATAGGAAAAATTTCTCAGTATCTGAGACTTTTTCTATAGGAAAAATTTCTCAGTATCTGAGACTTTTCTATAGGAAAAATTTCTCAGTATCTGAGACTTTATAGGAAAAATTTCTCAGTATCTGAGACTTTTTCTATAGGAAAAATTTCTCAGTATCTGAGACTTTTTCTTTAGGAAAAGTTTCTCAGTATCTGAGACTTTTTCTATCGGAAAAATTTCTCAGTATCTGAGGCTTTTTCTATAGGAAAAATTTCTCAGTATCTGAGACTTTTTCTATAGGAAAAATTTCTCAGTATCTGAGACTTTTTCTATAGGAAAAATTTCTCAGTATCTGAGACTTTTTCTATAGGAAAAATTTCTCAGTATCTGAGACTTTTTCTATAGGAAAAATTTCTCAGTATCTGAGACTTTTCTATAGGAAAAATTTCTCAGTATCTGAGACTTTTTCTATAGGAAAAATTTCGCAGTATCTGAGACTTTTTCTATAGAAAAAGTTATCAGTATCTGAGACTATTTCTATAGGAAAAAGTTCTCAGTATCTGAGACTTTTTCTGTAGGAAAAATTTCTCAGTATCTGAGACTTTTTTACTATATGAAAAATTTCTCAGTATCTGAGACTTTTTCTATAGGGAAAATTTCTCAGTATCTGAGACTTTTTCTATAGGAAATATTTCTCAGTATGTGAGACTTTTTCTATAGGAATAATTTCTCAGTATCTGAGACTTTTTCTATAGGAAAAATTTCTCAGTATCTGAGACTTTTTCTATAGGAAAAATTTCTCAGTATCTGAGACTTTTTCTATAGGAAAAATTTCTCAGTATCTGAGACTTTTTCTATAGGAAAATTTCTCAGTATCTGAGACTTTTTCTATAGGAAAAATTTCTCAGTATCTGAGACTTTTTCTATAGGAAAAATTCTCAGTATCTGAGACTTTTTCTATAGGAAAAATTTCTCAGTATCTGAGACTTTTTCTATAGGAAAAATTTCTCAGTATCTGAGACTTTTTCTATAGGAAAAATTTCTCAGTATCTGAGACTTTTTCTATAGGAAAAATTTCTCAGTATCTGAGACTTTTTCTATAGGAAAAATTTCTCAGTATCTGAGACTTTTTCTATAGGAATAAGTTCTCAGTATCTGAGACTTTTTCTATAGGAATAAGTTCTCAGTATCTGAGACTTTTTCTATAGGAAAAATTTCTCAGTATCTGAGACTTTTTCTATAGGAAAAAGTTCTCAGTATCTGAAACTTTTTCTATAGGAAAAAGCTCTCAGTATCTGAGACTTTTTCTATAGGAAAAAGCTCTCAGTATCGGAGACTTTTTCTATAGGAAAAAGCTCTCAGTATCGGAGACTTTTTCTATAGGAAAAAGCTCTCAGTACCTGAGATTTTTTGTATAGGAAAAAGCTCTCCGTTTCTGAGAATTGTCTATAGGAAAAAGTGCTTAGTTTCTGAGACTTGTCTATAGGAAAAAGTTCTGTTTATGAGACTTTTTCAATTGGAAAATCTGAAAATCTTTTCCTATAAAAAGTCTCAGAAAGTAAGAACTTTTTTCTATTGAAAAAGTTTCAGAAACTGAGAAATTAAAAAAAAAGAAAAAATCTTAAAAGCTAAAAACATAAAACTCTGAAAAGCAAATTTTTTTTTTATAGAAAGTCTTAGAAGCTATACAAAATTTCAGCGACCTAGAACTTTTTCCTACAAAGAAAGGTCAGAAGCTGAGCAATTTCCTACAGAAAATATTTTGTAAGCTTAAAACTCTTTCCTATGGTAAAGGTCGCAAATCTAAATGTTTTTTTCTATAGAAAATGCGTCTGACGCTGAGTACTTTTTTCGATAGAAAAAAGTTCAGATGATGAATACTTTTTTCAAAAAAAAAATTATTTAAGGCTAAGAAAAGTCTTCTAAAGCTGAATATTTTTTTGTTGAATGCTATCTTCGGAACTAAAAATTTTAAAAGCTAGGAAATAGCCTCAAAAGCTGAGAACTTTTCCTATATAAAATTTCTCAAATACAAAGAACCAGTCTAGTTCTCAGAAACAGTTCTTTATACGTAATGGAAAATATTATATGGGAAAAGTTCTACGCTTCTAAGAGTTTTCTATATGAAAAAATATGTTTTTGAGGTTTTTATATGAAAAAAAAAAAAAATACAGTATCAGAGACTTTTTCTACACAAAAAAAATTAGTTTTTGAGGCTTTTTTTAAAAAATATTTAGTTTCTGAATTTTATTTGAGCTCCAAGTTTTCTCTAGGGCAGTTATTCATTAATTATGAAAGCTTTTATATACGAAAAAGTACTCAGGTACCGAGGCTTTTCCTATAGGATAAAGTTTTCAGTTCTAGAGACTTTGTATACGATTAAGTTTTCAGCTTTTGAGCCTACTTCTTCTGTGGAAGGTTTTTAGCTTCCAATACTTTTCACAGCTTCTGAATTACTTATTGAAGCAAACTTTATAGCTTCTGAAACATTTTCTATTGAAACGGTTTCCTATAGAAAGAATCTTGGAAGCAAATAATTTATTCTAAGGTAAAAAATGCATTATCAATTTAAATTGATCTTATAGAAAAATTCTTAGAATGTGGCACTGGAGCTAAGAACTTTAGGCTATAGAAAAGTCTTAGTTCAGATTTTTGTCTTAAAAGCAAAACCTTTTTCTTATAGAAAAAGTTTTAGAAGCTGAGAACTTTTGCTTATTGAAATGTCTTACTACCTGAGAATGTGTTTTTATAGAAAAAGTATTAACTAGCTTGTTTTTCTTTAAGAAAAGTCTTATCGGGAGTTTTTCTATAGGAAAACGTTTGGGCCTTTAAAACTACTTTGTAAGCGAATTTTTTCTTTATGAAAAACTCTTTAAAAGAAAAAAAAGAGTACATTTTCAGCTTGTGGACCTTTTCTGTAGGAAAAATGTCAGTTTCATAAACTTTTACATTTCAAAATATATCTGGTAGTTAGACTTTTTTGTACAATAAAATTCTTTGTTTGCTGATACTTTTACAGGAATACAATATATCTCAGCTTCTGAAACCGGCTAGATATAAAATTTGGGTTTCTGAGGTTTAAGAAAAAGTTCATTTAGTTTCTAAAATTTTTGTAGAAAAACTTGTTGGTTGCAGACTTTTTTTAACTTTTGCTCCAAAAAATCTTTGTTGCACTTTATCACACAGCCAAAGCAAATCACACAGCATATTGCTTTATGTTTCCATAAGTTCCTAATATACTTATAACTTATGGAGTTTTACACCAACATTTTTAAGTGGGGAAAATGCAATGGATGAAGTTCCTTTCATTGTTGTAAGAGTGATGCAGTTTGACCAAACAAAATCTTCATTCTATATAGTAAATAAACGTATTTTTCGCTAAAAAATATAAAAGTATTAATTTAATTTATATTTAAAACAATTACTTTTTTAATACTTTCCATTTTTTCCTTAAAAATAGTAATTTTAATAAAAAAAGCAAACCAAGATATAACAAAACCAGAAATTAATTTCACTATTACTTGGTGTTGCTGTTACGCCACTATTTTGTGGATTTAGCGCTTTATTTATTAAAACTGACCGTAAACAACGAAAAATGAGTTTATTTTGTTAAACAAAGTTATTAGCATCACTATAAATAAATGTATAACGACATCCAAGTCGATTCGCTTTTGTAATGTAACGCGCGTAAAAAAAACGGTACAATCTGGTAATTTCTTTTGCCATATACGTACCCGTATATTTTGAGGACATGTCCCCAAAATAAACTGAACGTATATGAGTGTCCTCAAAGTATACAGTGTTTACTAATTTGAATTATTTTATGGATTTGTTGAAATTTTAGAAAAAATATCATTTGAAAATAGTAATACGATTGATAATTTACAAAATTCAATGAAAAAACGTATGAATTTTTACGGTCCCCAAAGTATGCGCTGTGCATATATATATATATATATATATATATATATATGTATGCACAGCGCATAGTTTAGAGACATTTATTCGTTCCCCCGCATAGTTTAGGGACATTTGCTTACTTTGGGGACTGTCCCCAAAGTTTTCGCGCCTTTTCATACATCTAGCGTATAAGATGAAGACAGTTGGTTCGATACACCGCATATTTCGGGTACAATTTTGGCCATGTCCCTAAAGTATGCGCTACGCATACATATATATATATATGCACAGCGCATACTTTAGGGACATGCCCAAAATTGTCGCCGGAATATGCGGTGTATAGAAAAAATTGTCCCCATCTTAAATATATATATATATATATATGCACAGCGCATACTTTAGGGACATGCCCAAAATTGTGGCCGGAATATGCGGTGTATAGAAAAAATTGTCCCCATCTTAAACGCTAGATGTATGAAAAGGCGCGAAAACTTTGGGGACAGTCCCCAAAGTAAGCAAATGTCCCTAAACTATGCGGGGGAATGAATAAATGTCTCTAGAGTATGCGCTGTGCATACATATATTTATATATATATAAAATAATGTATTATTTTATACAAACGTTTAAACTCGGGAAATTAAAAATTTATAACCGTCCAAAAAACTACGTATTTATACTTAAAAGTTTCAGATTTTGCAGACAAATTAATATGCAAATATCCTATATAAATTGCATGACACTTACAAGATGCTTTTCCGATGGGTTCCATTTGAACTTAATAGAATTCGGGGAGGTGATAAAGGAGCAAAAAATATGATAAACGTATATTTCAGCGGCACATATTTATATTTGTATGAAAATATGATTAAAGTTTAGGAAATTTTGACTTATTTAAAAACAGCGTTAAAATACACGAGAAAACACACATATTGAAATCCATTTTGGCACTATGTCGTTTACTCAGGCGGTCACTTATTTGAATTATTTTAAATATTGGTGAACAAATTATTCACCATTTTTTCGGAGGGAGCCCATCTGAGCTTTACTCCGTGTCTTGTATTAACAAAATCGTAAATTTTCCAATGAAGCGCTTGAGCTCGGCGTTTGTGTGATTGTACTCTGAAAGAAATAATGATAAAGAAAAAATATACAATTGAAAACTTAAAAATATACCTGACCTCACCCATTTCTTATTTAAACTAAATTATGTATTTTCAATTCACTTTGATTTACATTTTGTTTACGATTTCAAATGCTTTTTAAGCGTTCTTGTGTGTTTACCCTTCATTTTTATCCTTTTCGTCAATACTTACAATTTTCTTTAAAATCTTTTAAAATTTCTAAAAAAAAAAAAAACATCGTTATAACACGAAGACTAGTTTGGCTGCTTAATTTTAAAATGTCGCATTTCAAGGAGCGCCGACTGAAATTTGTTTACATTTAGTCTAAAAAAAAATTGTGAAAATTTGAGTCAAATTGGCACACGTAAACTTAAGTTTGCGTCGTAGTGGTATCTCTAATTTTAAAATGTCGCATTTCAAGGAGCGCCGACTGAAATTTGTTTACATTTAGTCTAAAAAAAATTGTGAAAATTTGAGTCAAATTGGCACACGTAAACTTAAGTTTGCGTCGTAGTGGTATCTCCGTAGTGTTATCTTTCGTTTTAAAGATTATGTCAAAATACACAGAAAAAATTATTGTCCAAAAAATTTTAATTTAACTTTTGTTAATATGTATTAACTGTTTAATTAAAAATGAATTTCGTATAAAAAAATGTCAAGTTTTTATAACGTATAATATAATAATGCAAAAATTTTAAAAAATCAGCAAAATTACAAAAATCGATTAAAGCCAGAGTAAACAATAAATTTTTTTTATATAAATAAAAGATTTTTGGTCTTCAATGTTTAGTAACGCCATGATGCTTGTTAGGAAAAGACCCTAACCACGTGCTGGATTACGAAGTAGACAAGAATGGAGCAAAATTGATGATTAATAGATTTTTTGTTAAAGTTCTGCCTATTATGGAGGCTCTAGCTTTTCTAAAACTCCGGGTTCTGATGAGATCTTTAGCCAGATCGAAATACTAGTATCAACCAGGCTAATATGTTTGATTTGCTTTATTTTTGTAAATATACGGAGGTTGAAAGATCGTTATAAATTGAAAATAACATAAAAATAATCTTGATGTATATAAAAACAAAAAACTAATATAACTGTTGTAAATAATTCTCTTTTTTTTTAGTTTAGCGAGTTTTTTTTCAACTTTAGCAATTTTGTTATAATTTTAGAGATTTTTTTGAATTATATAAAATAAAGCAAGTGTAAAAGTGTTAAATAAAACAAAACAAGTGTAAAAATAAAAAGTAGAATGAAAACAAAAAGCGTGTATTGTATATCTACCAAAGGTAGAGCTTGCACATAACGAAAAAGTTTTCAATTTATTTTTGATCAATGGTGATAATCTTTAACTTTAAGCTCATATGTTTGTTCTCATTTAGTGGGATAACTAGCCGGTCCTGCGTGGTATGTCCTCCCTTTACCAGTCACAGGATTGGTAATTTTAGGACAATTGACACTGCTTAACCCACTTCAGTATTAAATTATACCAGTCCTGTGATAAGTCACTTTTAGGTCAATTGACTCCTCTTTCCCCATAGGGAGGTTATATGAATGTTTGAGGGTTGCATGGGGTTGTCACTTCTTTTAAAACGTGTTCTGAAGATGGGAACTTAGAAAATTCTCAAATAGCTATATCAACACATTCCTGAATTGGCAATTTTTTTTTTAAATTTTAATTATTGTTTTAATAGTATCTACTAAAAATTTTTTTGAAATAAATAACAATATTCAATAAAATTTTTAATAGATATGAATATAATTATAATTGAATTGTGATTTAACATAACAAATATCTCTTGAAATTCTAATAACAAAGTTCCCTGAAGATTTCCTTGGGCAGGAATGAAATCCGGATAGGGACACGCCTACATCAGATTGTTTTTCACAATTTGTTAAATAAGTTTTGGGACTTTAGCACATTTAATTACTATAAATGAAAATAATATCAATTATATAGTTAAAAATTATTTTAATTGTTACTACAACTACAACTAAAACTCAATTTTAGTTTCTTCTGTGTAGATATACATATATAATTTTTAGTTTGCATTGTCTGAAGCAATTTTTTGATTATATTTTAAGGCAAATACATTGAAATCTCTTATGAAATTACTTTAATTATTGCTTTTTTTTGTCGAAAATCAACTCTAACAATGATAGCCGCACATTTCCAGGCGATGTTTTCTAATCAGCGAATTATTTGTTTAGTTAATAAACTATTTGGAATTTCTTCATAATAGCAGCATGAATTTGTCGATCTTAACCAGAGTTCGAAAATTTATGTACCACTAACATAACGTTCCTATCAAAAAAAACCAATACAAACGATCTCTATTGTTTCGTTCGTATTTATAAACACAACACAAGTGGTAAAATTGTTGTTTTTAATATAACAAACGGAACAAAACGAAAATGTTTCTTTCGTCAAACATTAGGTCCATTCGTTTACACCAAAATTTGCACAAATTTGTACTGGATTTTACTGAAATGCGTTCGCGTACACATAAATTTGCAAAAGAGAGCATCTACTAAGAGAGTAAAGTAACAGTTGTCAGCAAAAAACCTGCAAATTTTTACTGGACAAATTTTTGCCAGTAAAATCCAGTAGAAAACAAAAACATATGATTAAATTAAGTAAACAAACAAAAATAAGCATACATTTAGTAATACAGTAGTTTTGATTTAACTGACTTTTACTTACGTGCACTTTTCACATAACTGCACAAAATTTTGGTTTCGTTGTTATTTTACAAAATTACGTATGCAATTGCCTTCATTAAGTGCACTGTGTATACCTACGCATTTAAAATAAGTGCCTCATGTTTTTGGCAGTTGTACATTATTTTCATACAAAAGATCGCCGTTAGCTGCCTCTTATGTTTTGCTTACTTAGTTAGTTTGGTTAGTTAACGCTTGTACCTACATAAATTTGTATGTAAAAACCTTATAAAATTTTTTATGAATGTTTTTTTATTTTCGTTTTGTTGTTTTTTATATAAATTCTATTATATGAAATAAACAATTAATAAAAATAAATTAAATCATATCTGGTCTTTGCAGTTTTCAACAATTTAGTTTACCTGCACTTTAAGGCAGGTAACCAATTTGAGTTAGCACTGCTTTTGGCTTACCTGCACAAAAATTCGTGCAGAAGTTGGTTGTGCAGCTAAGTCAAAACTACTGTAAAAACATTTAAAAGATTAAAAGCTGAATTAAAAGTGCGGCAAAAACTAAAAATAATTATTTTCAACCTGAAACAAATTGAAGTAGTCAGTTACAATTATTATAGTAACAATTTATCAGTTTTCTAATATCTGTGTTAATTGTTTTTATTTACATTAATATATTAGAGATGTAAAGCTAATGAATATATGAATACTTCTTACTGCATATTATTCAGGGTACCGAATATCAAAAATGAAGTATTCATGTATTTTCGTATGTTATTTAACTAGAAACAAAATTAAAAGTCATGTACAAACTAAACAAGTCTAAAAGCTTCCACAAAAGTTTATTTAATAAATACAATTGCTACGAATTTATGATTATTAAAATGAAATGCATCAAGTACCAAAAACAATATATACTGGGTAGTCTAAATAACACATATTTTACAACACTAAGCTTTTTAGCGCTCATATGTTTGAATTAACCTGCACGTTTTTGCAATTTTTCCGTTCGTTTACTTTTTTGTGCAAGAGCCAGTTCTGAGAGTAAAATTTTCATTTTGTCCAAAATTTACTCATCTACTGGATTTTACTGGAAAAGTAAACGAATGAACCTATTATTATTTCGTGGTGGTTATTTTTTGTGTTCATTCAACTTAAACATAAAAACGCGTTTTTACGTTGTGGTTGGCAAAATAAAGAAATGATTTTAGACGATTTGAACCGATTTGCATCATTCTTTAATTTTTGGAATTATTGAAAAATATAAAAATTAAAAATAATAAATACAAAACATCGAAAAATTAAAAAATAAAATATTAAAATAAATTTTAAATAAATCGAAAAATTTTGAAGAATATAAAATTTAAAAAATGTTGACAAATTTAAAACAAATCGAAAATTAAAAAGAAAAATCAAAATATTTTTAAAAAAATCGAAAAACTTTAAAAAAAATCAACAATCAAAAAGTTTTACTCAGACTTTTACAAATTTTACATGTATAATTATCTCCTATTTTGAAAAAAAAAAATATTTACAATATTATTTCCAAATTCTTTCCTTTATATTACATATAGATAATGTAAGGATTCGGTATTACAAAAAATTTATATTTCGCTAATTTTAAAACAAATAAATATATTTTCAAAATTACAAAATACATTCTAAACTTTATGATTATTAAGTTTTTTGCCACTTTTATTACTTTGAACAATACATGAAAACTCAAGACTATCTGAGTTTAAGGACGAATGAAAAATTTATTTTTTTTGCAAAATAAAAATTCATTTATCTCCAAATTTAATGTTACTTCAGAAATGCATGCCCATCACATTTTCACTTTCACTCACTCCAGTTCCCGTATACAATTTTTAAAAATTAGAAAACTAACCATTTGTATTTTATACGTTGAAATATTTATTTTAAATTCACTGGAACATATATGTAACATTTTACAAAAATTAAAAGCAAATTGGTTCATACATATCTAAAAAAATGTCTTATTTAATAAGTGAGATCTAACTTAATATAAGATTTGAGTCCGGTAAAAAATTTAATCTTCGTATTCAAATATTTCATTGGCTTTCACCTTCAAAATGTGTTCGACATTAAAAGCTGTTAATCTGTTACGTTGGATGGATAGTATATATTTTAGAGCTGAAAACAGTCGTTCCACACTGACTTGTGTAGATAGTATTGCTAATATTATGTCAGCTATTCCGGTTAAAGTGTTTTTTTGTGCAGACCAATATTCGTTAATATTTGAATAGAGAGCTGATCTTGGTTGTCGATCATACATTATGAAATCTGCTTCCAAGTGCGTGAGTGAAGAAGAAATGGGTTCAGGGCATTCAGGATCTAGATTTTGTAAAAATTCTGAGAATGATTTTGCTAATGTGTGACTGCTAGTGGATGGACCATCTATATTTTTCTCTTCATTAAAGATATCAATAGTTTCGGAAGCCATTTCTATCAAATATAACAATAAAAACGATTTATCTTTTTTAATAACAAAATTTATATGAGCTTATAAAAATGGGAAGTGTATTATTTTCAAAAAAATTAAAATGTTCAAAACTGAAATATAAAGGATTTGTTATAAATGCAATAATTCATTCATTTATTGTTTTTTTACTAACTTTATTTAATTACCTTTTAAAGAATTCATCCGTTTACATAAACATGTTATATATTTTTTTGCTCTCTCTTTTTGCTCAGTATTCATGCAAATTTTAATGCGGGTATCCAAAAATACAGCTGCATTAAACAATTCAATGTTAAATAGTTTATCTTTTCGCTTTTCTATTGAATTCAGTAGCAATTTCGCCATTTCGCTAGATGGAAGACTTTCAAGTTGGAATTTTATGTCCATTATTATAATATAAAATTCACTAAAACATAATTGTTCTAACTGCAGTTTATTTGTAGCAATGTATGTATATGGGTTTAAATGTTTCAATGAACTCTTCTACAAAATCCCATTCGTCAGGACTCAGGTATACGCTGAAATTTTCTGAGCTTAATGATTCAATTATATATTTTATTTCCAATAATAACAAACAAATGTTGAATTCCATCCAATAATGGTTTTTTGTATCGTCTATTTTTTAAAATATTTAAATATGTTTGAGTTCTAAGTTTTTTTACAACAGATCTGCACTTATCCAATATATTTTTAATTGTTGTGATTCTTATGACATCATGCACACAAAACTGAAGGGTGTGTGCACCGCAGCGAACTCCAGTTATACTGTATGAAGAGAAGTTTTCTTCTCACTAAACCTGAGTTTGTCGTCATCCTCTTCCATAATTTGCACCACGCTTTCCTCTATCGAATTTTGAAAGTCTTCATTTAAATCTCTTACAGCTTTGAGCATGTTTGCACAATTATCGGTAGTTATTGTTAATATTTGATTTATATTAATGGATTACTCTTTTAGAACTTCTTGAATTATGGCTTTTAAATATTAACTAGCGTGACTAGATTTCAGCTCCTTAACAGCCAATGTCTTAATTTGAATACTTTTGTTTTTAATGTACTGTACATTTATACCCAGTACGCTCGAGACAGGGTTGCTGCATCAATTTTTAAAGACAGCAACTTATCTTTTAGATCACCGATAATTTCCGTTTTTATTTTTTTGGAAAATGCTATAATTCTTTCATGTATATTGTGTTCATTGACACATATACCTAATGCACTAAATACGTGTTGCACTAATATTTTAAATGCCTTATCTTCAGCCATATGTAAAGGACGCCCGTTTTTTTGTAAAAAGTTCAACAATCGCCAATTCTGTGTTGTTTCTGTTTAAATCGCCAGACACTTCTTTTGCTAATAAAAGTTTCGATTTTTTTTAATACTTTTTTTGCATATATATTTGGATGATGAACTCATTCCAAATTTCCACTATGATTGTCCAGTATTCTGGAATTGCAATTTTTATTATTGCATACTGTTTTATTTTCTCTATTTTTGTCAAGCAAATTGTACAAAAGATTATTCTTTGGCCCCGGCATTTTTTCTCTTGTAATATGACATAAACACTAAGAACGGTTTACAAATAGTTTTGTTCTATTCCATAAAAAAAATTAAACTGTTTGAAATATTTTACAAATGGAACAAAATCGTTTAGTTTGGTCTCTCATCGAAAAATAGTTTGTGAAAGAGTTTGTGTTCTGTTTACAAATCAAAATGAAAATAAAGAAATTTTGTGTTTATGTTTACTATACACAACAAAATGATTGTGTTGAGTTTCAGCAAAAAACAAAACAGAACGATAGAAAACCGTTTGCCTGTGTTAAAATTCGAATTCTGACCTTAACCAATCCTTTGTCTGTTTGAGACTTGATAATGTTGGCACATGTAGTCTGTTTCTTTCCTTAGTTTTTACTATATTTTGAAAAGAAAAAACTCTTTCCACATTTACAGACGAGTGTGGAATGGATAAAATTCCAGCAACGACTCTAGAAATGTCTGGATACATATTGACATTCAGTTTATTTTGTAAATTAGCTACTATCGACCAAAAACTACAAATGTTTTCATTTTTTAACGACTTCAGAACAAAAATGTTAGCCTTTGTAAAAATACATGCGTTAGCGCATCTACTGATTGCATTTATAAATTAACCATGTTAATAATTTTAAGTGCATATTGCATAAATAAAAAATGCAATTTAAAAGAAGGATTTTTAAATCCTGATGAGAGAAACAATAATTTTTCGTTTCTGGCATCCGCCTCAAAATTTTCTAAGGTAAAATAATATTGTAGTGGCGTCCATTGTTCCACAATCCGGTCAACGACTTCTTGAGGGACAGTCATCTGGTTGTTGCATATTTAAAAATAATATGAATATCTGTCCCGAAATATTCTTGGAATTTAACAAAATCGTTTCTTCGAAATGTATCTTATAAATTTATCAATTTCGTTCGGGATTCTCAATTTTGCCGCTGCCAAAGAAGCTAAATTTAAAATGTGGCAAATACATCCATTTGAAAATAATTCAGGCACTAAGTTTTCAAATTTAATTTGAACTCCATTTTGAGATCCCATCATGACCGTGCAATCCGTTGTAATGCCAACCATATTTTGAATGGGAATATTGTTTTCATGTAGCGCTTTAATGGTACTTTCATATATACCATTTGCAGTACACTCAAAAAAAAAGTTTGTAAAGTCAGCAAAAAATTTTGCTGAGTCAGCAAAATTTTAGTCAGGAGGATGCTAGCAAAAAAATTGCTAATGTCAGCAAAATCTTTTGCTGAAAATCAGCGAGCTGATTTTTAGCAACAAAATAAGTAGATTCAGCAAAAGTTTTGCTAACACTTAGTAGATTACAAATAAAAAAGCGTTGGTAAAAATTAATAAATTTTTTGCTGAATTTTAGTAGACTGAAAAAAACGCAAAAAAATTGTAAAAAAAAATTGTAATTTAGTTAATATATTTGCTGAAAATCATAAAACATATTTTTGTGATTCTTTTAAAAATAATTTACAATAGTTACGAAATATAAAAATTTTCATATTCCCACATTGACGGCATGAATTAATTTAATATCTGAAAATATATAGAAATAAATATATATATATATCATAAAAAATTTCTTTCAACTACTTACATCAATGGTTGTCTTAATGATGCTATCGTTTAAATGATGCTATCGCAACTGCCGAAGATAATTCTAGAAACAAAACGAAAAAATAAACAAAAAACAAACGAAACGAAAAAAAACAACCCTTTTTTTTGCAATAAGAAAAAGGAACCATACAAATCTACCTAAGATGTGTTTCTTCGTCTTTCGCTTTACTCTGTCTACATGTCTGTATATGTTTTTTTCATTGTTGATTTTTTTACTTGTCTTGTTAGAGTTGTACTTTTTAGTATCATTTTCCTCTTCTCTACTACATCTTGACATGCCGCGACTTCTGCTTATCAGCACAATTTTTTTTAGCAAAATTAATTAGTAAAACATTAGTATATTAGTAAAGCATTAGTATAAAACAGTTAAGTGCTGAATAAGTATAACAAAAATTTTAGCTGAAAACACGATTTTAGCAAAAATATTTGCTAAAAAATAGTATACCTGATTTACAAGACGTTTTACTAACTTTTCTACTAACTTATTTTTTTGAGTGTAGAGTCCTCTAGCTGCACCACATCTAAAAACCTGTCTCGGCATTGACCATCAAACGTTCGAACAACTATCGCTAAGTTTTTAGAAATGCTACAATCTATACTTTCATCTATAACTAAGGAATAGTAGTTGTTTTTGCAGAAACTTGAAATGGAAGTGGTATTTTCAGGCCCAGTTAGATTTGTTATTATTTCCTGCAATTTTTGTCTGTAAATATTAATTTTTTTAGTAATCTGTAAGTCGTTTATACCATTTTTAATTATGTGGTTAAGTTGGTCCAATGTGGCAAACGGAAAGTTGTGCTCAGCTACAAATGCGCCGAGCATTATTTCTAATTTTCTAGTCGACTGTGCTACAGGATATCTGTCTTTTGCCTTTTCCGTCTTTTTCTAGCCATGAAAATAATTTTGCCCAATCTTCACGAAATGGTACAAAGTACGGGTTTGTCTGCTTGCTTGTTCTACAATAAAATAAAATTAACTTTCAAATACCTTGATAATATGTAATATCGTACCCAACTTCATGGAAATCCATTTCTAAATATAATTATAAGCAAGTTTCTTAATTTAATTTTCACTTCTTCAGTATTTTAATAAATTCGAAATAAAAGTGAACTTGTCTGCACCAAGTATCAATATATGTAAGAGCTCTATACACCACAATACCAGTCAAAATTTACCTGACACCTCGCCAGATAAATTTTGTGAAAAATACTCAAATTTCCGATATTTAAAAAAAAAATCCCCAATTTTATTCTACAAAATCATCAAAATTATGATAAATCGTCAAAACTGGAGGATATGGTCGCATATATTTTAAGCGCTCATTACATAAAACGAATAAATGCAATGAAAAAAGGACACAATAAGAATTTGTTTGCTATACTAAAACTTCAAAAAGGGGAAAAATTATATATTTTTAAATTGTACCAAATAAGTCGCGGTAGTACTATGGTACTTTAGAAAGTCAAAATGTACCAAAAAAAAGTATAATTGTACCAATTTTAACATCGGTGTTATGCATGCTATCAAAGTATACATAACATTCGTACACTCAAAAAAAAAGTTTGTAAAGTCAGCAAAATTTTTTGCTGAAAATCAGCGAGCTAATTTTTAGCAACAAACTTAGTAGATTCAGCAAAAGTTTTGCTAACACTTACTGGGTTAGAAATAAAAATGCCTTGCTAAAAATTAATAAATTTTTTGCTTAATTTTAGTAGACTGAAAAAAATGCAAAAAATTTGTAGAAAAATTGTAATTTAGTTAATTTATTTGCTGAAAATCATAAAACATATTTTTGTGATTATTTTAAAAATAATTTACAATAATTACGAAATATAAATATTTCATTTTCCCACATTGACGACATGAATTAATTTAATATCTGAAAATATAGAGAAATAAATATATATAACATAACAAAAATTTTCTTTCAACTACTTACATCAATGGTTGTCTAAATGATGCTTAGGACGCAACTGCCGAAGATAATTATAAAAACGAAACGAAAAAATAAACAAAAACAAACGAAACGAAAAAACAACCATTTTTTTTGCAATAAGAAAAAGGAACCATAAAAATCTACCTAAGATGTGTGTCTTTGTCTTTCGCTTTACTCTGTCTACATGTCTGTATATGTTTGTTTGCAATTTGACCACACTAGATAATTAATCTATAAATATTTAGTTTAGAAATACATATTAAACTTAAATATTTTATTTTGTCTTTTATTTAATTAAAAGACAATTATTTTCACAAGCCGGTGACAACGCAAAATTTAAGTTGTTTTAATCCTCAATTTTGTTTTATGTATGAAAAACAGATACAAAAGTCTTCCATGGTTGATTTTTTTATAAGTCTTATTAGAGTTGTACTTTGAAGGGCCGTTATTACAACTTGCCTTTAAAGTAAATGTTAGTAAAAAAGTAACTTTAGCTAAAGTGAGGAATAAAGTGAGCTATAATGTTTTTCGTTATTACAACTTCCCAATAAAATAAAATTAATGTTTTTGATAATGTGGCAGCACCAAACTAAAAACCGATTATTGGTTTATGAATTGGTTTATAAAAAATACGTAGTGGCAACGTACTTTTATTTATTTGTTTACAAACAAACAATAATTTGTGAAATTCGGTATTTTCTTCTTCTTCTTTATAGAGCAGAAAATGTGGCAACTTTAAACAAATAAACCTCACGTTTAAAGTTAGAGGCAACTAATATCTTTCCTTTAGCTTATCGGTCACTTTTAGCTTAAAGTATACTTATAATAACGAAAAACTAATAATCTGTCAGATAACACCCGAACTTTAGCTATTGGCAAGTTGTAATAATGGCCCTAAGTATCATTTTCCTCTTCTCTACTACATCTTGACATGCCGCGACATCTGCTTCATTCTGCGTATATCTTTCAATCTGGGTGTCGTCCACACTACCAATGTGCTTATCAGCACAATTTTGTTAGCAAAATTAATTAGTAAAACATTAGTATAATATTAGTAAAACAGTTGAGTGCTGAATAAATATAACAAAAATTTTAGCTGAAAACACGATTTTAGCAAAAAATTTGCTAAAAAAATAGTATACCTGATTTACAAGACGTTTTACTAACTTTTCTAATAACTTAGTTTTTTGAGTGTAGCTCGAGATATGATTTGTCAAGTGAAAAAAGGTCGAAAAAATCAAAAAATTACAATATCTCAAAAACTGTTCTATAAATTAATGTACATGAAAAAAATACATTTTGTAAACTAGTGTTATTTGTATAGGCTTTAAAAACATGCGAAACTTCCACATTTGATGTGAAACAAAAATTAAATGAATTAAGAAATAAGAAAAACGTAGAAGTAAATAATTCTATAATATTATTTAAAAGTTGTGAATGTTTATAGAAAAAAGTAAATTAGATTTAAGTTCATTTGTTTGGTATTAGTTATTGGCAGTCCTGACCCAATTGACTTACTATAATGGCTTAAATATGAATACCTCACCAAATGTAAATTGTACTAAAATTTATGTTTTTCAACTATAATTTTAAATGGAACAATTTTTTCAAGCGAATTTATTCGAAATCCATGTATTTAATTAAGTATCATACTTTCAAATTCTAAAATTTTCCCATAAAAATCATTTATTGTGTTTTTATATCAAATTTTGCAGAAATGTAATTTTATTATTGATTTTGAAATATTGTTAAAATAACGCTAAAATATCGAAACACCGATTTATAACGGTATTTTGTAGATATAACAAAATTTAAGTTGTAAAATTTTTAAATAAACCCTTTGATATTAGCAGACACATGCCACTTTTGAAATTATAGTTTAAAAATTTCATATCGGTATTGAGATAGGCGTGTCACTTATAATGAAAGGGGAGTGTTTGTCAACCATGACTTTAAGCCAACAAACATGTTGTTAAAAGCATAAAAATTCATTAATTAAAAGTACCACTGTTAACACATCTTTTTCGAAACTCTCTTAAAACCAGTAAGGTTTTTAGAAGAGATCGTTGGAAACGGCTTGCTTAAACAAACGAAACACCACACCCTTATAACATGCGTAATGGATTCTAAACTTTAAATTTTACAAATTAAATAGTTGCTTAGTTCCTCTATAGTCAACTGATCCTGTTTTGTGGTGAACAAAATAGTTATTTTGAACAGTCTGAAATTGCTGAAGTACTAAATATGGAGATTTATCCTTAAAAAACAAAATAACGTATTGATCCAAAATATCGTATTGATATCGACCGTATAGCTATTATTTTTAATTATTTATTATTTCTGCTCTTGAAAAAATCTGTAAATCTTCTACTAGAAACTTTTGCGAACAAAGAATTTGATTTTCTCCATCGGTAAATTTTGTTTTTTTTTTTGTTTTACCAGCGTTTTAAATTTATTATATGTTTCAACTTCGGGTTCATAAAAAGCATAAATATTTAGATTTAACATTATTATTTAAAATTAATATTTATATGTTTTATAAATGAATTACAAGTAGTACTTAATTAGATTAAAATAAAAAGTACTGATCTCTAAGACATTTAAATTTTTTTTTAATATTTTAATTAAAAAACTTATTACAAAATTGTATCAAATTATATATAATTTTATCATAT
Source organism: Delia radicum (assembly GCA_021234595.1). NCBI lineage: Eukaryota > Metazoa > Arthropoda > Insecta > Diptera > Anthomyiidae > Delia > Delia radicum. The sequence goes on along the minus strand of CM037854.1, from coordinate 167,804,638 downwards.
TTGATAGACACATTTTTCGAATCAAACTATATGAGATTAGATACCATGAGATCAGCTTATGTATGAAATTTTTCGGACCTGACGTGATATGATGTTTAGTTATATATTATACTATATATAATCATATATATAATCATATATCGGAACTTTTTTCGTCGGGGAGTTATTTGAGACGAAAAAACCGGATTTTGCGAATAACTCGAAAACCACCATTTTGTTAAACCGAAAAAATAGAACAATTCAGTTTATTGAATAATTCGGAAACAATTCTATTTCCCTCGTTTTCTTTTTTTGTTCCCTTGTTCTCCTTTTTCCTCGTATTGCTTTTTTTCTTTTTCCTTTCCTTTTCTTTTACTTTTTCGTTTTTGATTTTGCTGAGGGAGGAGAAATTTCCCTATCTCCCCCCACCCCTTGGAACCACGCATGCTACTACCATATTACAAATATGTTAATTTTTTGAAAATCGGGTTAGAAACAAAAAAATTCCGATCACTCAAAATTTTATATGTAAAAAGTTCCCTAGACTGGGTGGTCATACTTGCCACCCCGGGGGATTTTAGTGTTCAAAGTCAAAACTTAAGCTCAATATTACGTCGCTTATACCTGTTCCAAATTGCATTGCAATCGGATCACTAAGTAAGAAATAGCCGAATTATTTCCAAAAATGTTGTGATATATCCCACTGTGCACAGTAATAAATAATTCAAAAATGGTTAAAAACGCAATTTTTCGAATTTTTATTCGCGGTTTTCTCAAAATTGTGAGCGAGACAAAATCTGTTGAAAATGTACTTATTCGAATTTTGTGACTGTGTGTATCCATCCTTTAATATATTTTGAATATATTTTTAGCTTTAAAATCCAATTCATAGTTTCTAAAATACAATTAATAATATCTAACTATTAATAATTCTTGAAAAACAATTGAGAACTTATTAAATATAATAAATAATTTCTAAAAAAAAAGAAATTAATGGGGGCTTTCATAATACGGTTTGGTTTTGGTGTATAAGTACACAACGCGTATTTGCAGCAACGGAAATTATCAACTCTTCCTTCGTTTCTTATCAAATATCGCATTTATTTCTTTCGAAAAATATTCCTATATTTATAAATTAGAATATTTTATTACAAAACAGTCGAAACTATTTTTTTTACATTTTGTTTAAATTTTTGAAACATTAAAATAAGAATACAAAATAAATTTTATAATAAACTTTCTAGAATTGGAAAAACATTTATGACATTAATGTTATAAAAATACGATGTTTACGCTATATATGTACAACATTACCCTCGAAAACGCAAGCCATTCCAATTCATAAAGGCATTTTTAACGATATTTTACCGGAAATTTTTTTGCAAGATAAGATGATAAATTATGTTAGTAAAGTGAAAAATATTGGTTTTGTAATCAACACTGAGCTTAACTGCAAGGATCACATTAATTACACAATAATAAGAATGTATAATGTCCTCAGGAAACTTTGCCACTCTGCATCATATGTTCCTAATGATACTAAACTTAAATTGGTGAAAACCCTCATTATACCCATCATGACTTATAGTGCTATCGTATTTGGTAACCTTGACTCAGTGTCTAATAATAATTTACAATTGGTTATTAACAATTACGCTCGATATGTCTTTAACAAAAGAACATTTGATAGCATATCTCATTACTCCATACGAATTTTAGGAAGTAGTTTGACATCGTATCTTAACATCTGTAATTAAATATTTTTACACAAGATTATTTACAAGAAAGAACCTACGTGTAATATTAATATACCTGATTTCAACTATTTATCGTACTCAAGAATGTTCTTCGTTAGTTCTGTGAAATTGCGGAATTATTTACTTAACCCACTTAAATCCGATCCCCGTGAATTGGTTTTCAGAGCGGAGGTTTTAAAACTTTATAAGTAGCAATTATTTTTTTAAATTTCACTTTTATTGTTATTGTATTTTTAGGTTTATAACATGTTATATATAATTTTATACATCGATATTATAATGTTTGAGGTGCCTTAAGAGACTCTAAGTCTTATTTGTACCAAAAGAAAAGAATAAATAAAATAAATAAAAATAAATGACATGATAGTGCTATCGTATTTGGCTAATATTGATTATTTCTGAAATACAATAGAAATCTTCCTGAAAAACAAGTGGTCATTTTTAAAATGCAATTGATAAGTTATGAAATGCAATTGTTAAATCTGAAATGTAATTGATGATTTCTGAAAAACAATTAATAAATTCAATTATCATTTTCTGACAATTGATAAAATTAAAGTACAATTGATAGTTTTTAAATTCAATTGATAAATTCTGAATTCAATTTATAATTTCCGAAATCCAATTAATAAATCTGAAATATAACGAATAATTTCTGAAGTAAAATTATAACTTCAGAAAAACAATTGAAAATTGTGTATTTATCTTCCGAAATACTTCCGTAGAGTCAATATTTTATGCTTGTGGTACCTTAATTTCTGAAAAACATTTTTTTTTTTTTATTAATCGTAATTTTGTAAATAGATGAGCCGTTTTTGACACTTTTTTAAATATTTTCAATCAATTAAGAAAACTCCGCGTGCCACTAGTTTCAACTAGTGCCACTATGACAAGTTTTGCCAGCCCTGTTCTTGGCCTTAGTATAAAAAAATTACTTACCCTTTGCTTTGATAAATCCACAAAACGTAATCCAAAATAGTCTTTTTCCTTTATCTTTAATTGTTCACATATGAAATCCACAAGATAACTTCCTCTATGGAATGGCTGAAAAAAGAAAATTTTATAAAAAAATGTAAGTACATTACAACTTTTAAGTACATATACAAAATTGTTAACCCTTTGACGACTTGTTGAGATCGACAATAGACAGATGTGGCTTTTTAGCGATGCCTATATACACTACGTTGCATAACTATAGTAACAAAGGATTTTCGCTGTGTGTTCTTATATAACAAACATCTTTTAAAAACTTATAACTGATCTTAACAGGGTGCTTACTGATCTCTTATTGTATAAAATTTATGGATTACTTAATTTTAGTTAAATTTTCTAAAAATTTAAGACAAACTTTACTAATTTAAACACAAATTTACCTAATTAAAGTAAATGGTTTTTACTTATTTTTAAGAAAACTGTATACTTGATTTGAGTTAAATCTTCCTTGTAGCCAAATCATTCCCGAATTTCTTAAAATTTCATTCAGATTACTTAATATTTGGTTAAAAATTTTTTTTTTGAGTGTATAATTACAAATAACAGCAAAGAAAGAAGAATAACAAATAAATAAAAATGAAAGAGTTGTTTTTGTTTTTTATGCAATTTTAATCAATTTGCAATACAATACAAAAATATCTTAGTGTTTTTGAAAAAGAGCAAATTTCAGCCTATTTAAAAAGATTTCTTAAGTTTTCGCGAAATTGCTAGAAAAATAAACCGTTTACATGTGGTTGTCACAAATTTTGAAAATAATCCGAGTGCCTGTGGTAAAAATTGGAGATGGGCACGTCAGCAGACGTTCGCGTGATTTTCGTGAATCATGCGTGAGTGTTACTGACAATTATTTTACTCAAATGAGCGTGAGTGAGTACGGGTAGGAAAAAATTCTTTGTGAGGGAGTGTGCGTGAGCCAAATTTTGCGTGAGTGAGTGTGCGTAAGAAGAATTTTCGAAAACAAAATTTTTAATCTTTAAATAAATCTTTTCTTTAATTTTTTCTCCGATTTGCCGTTTTTGGGTTTTTAAAATACAAAATTAATAACAAAATTGCATATTTAGAGAAGCTTTGAGATAAACATTCACAATTTACATTAATTTTTACATTTATTTTTTTCTTCGGTTATATTTTGTTTCGAGAAATTGTGTAATTCACTTGAATCGCGCGTGATCACATGTGAGTGTGAGTAAAATCTGAAGTTACTCATGTGAGTGAGTGTGAGTAGTAAAATAAATCTAGTGAGTGTGGGTCAAAATTCAACCAAGTACCTATCTCTAGTAAAAATAAAGGCACAAAAGCAACGGTGCCAGCAACTCAATGAAGAGTCTCAATCAGATAATCAATGAATGTAAGGTAAACGTGTAAAAATTAACCATAAGTAGGCTCTAAAAGGATTCCCAAAAGTTGATGTCTGTGCCAAGATTATTATCCCGCCACAAAACTGCTCGACTTGACATCGCAAAAAGGAATTTACAAACCAACTAGAGAGAGGTAAGTAAATAATCGCTGTTGTTGGTACACAAAAAAAAGTCTGTAAAGTCAGCTACATTTTTGCTGAAAGTTTCCTTGCAGAAAAATTGCTAATATCAGCAAAAAATTTGCTAAATTTTGCAACATTTTGCTAAATTTGTTGCTGACTTTACAGACTTTTTTGAGTGTAGGACTACTTAAACACAAATTTCTTTTCAAAGGCGATTTTTTCTGATGATACAGATGTTTTTAACAGCTATTGGAGAGACCTACGTAAGGAACCACGATTTTTCTCAAAAAGGAATTTCGGAGGCAGATCCTTAATGGTTTGGGACGCTTTTTGTTTCGACGGTGTGGTAGATTCAGCATTTCCAGGCACCAGAAAAAATTCTTCTGAGCACATTAAAGTATTAGAAGAGAATTTGGTACCATTTATTGAAAATAGCAATGAAGAATGTGAAAACGTTTTTCATCTAAAATATGCAGTTATTGATGCGTGGAGATCTACAATCTTCATTAAAACTGCTGCTTTTAAATATTTTTCTAAAATTTTTGTAAATTTTGATACATTAAGTTAAGTGTATTTATAGTTATGCAACACTAATTGTTTTTGTTATTCCATTTAGTAAAATAAAAAGTAAATGAATTGTTTTTTTTTTGTGAAATAATATTAATTTTCAATGATTATACATTTATGCAGGTTAAACTCTTCTACTTTTTTTTAACTTACGACGTTTAGTGAAATTAATGTGTAATTATAGTTTTGCAACGCAGTGTATTGCTGCCTAATAGTTTAATTTTCTTTTTTTTTTATTTAAAATTCAGTTTTAAGTCTTCACAAAAATAATTATTATTTTTGGATTAGGCATACCTTATAGCAAAATAAAAAATTAAAACATGCACAAAATATTAGCCCATTAAGAAGCGACAGCCCATTAATGATTTAGCTTTAGTACTTTATTACGTACTTCGATAGGGGTAGCAGTATAGCGTCAAGAGCAGAACAAAAATTATTTTTAGTCATAGCCCAAGTCTCCACAAAGTTTCATCAAAAAATCTGCAGCTTCTTAAGTTCGGTCGTCAAAGGGTTAATTCATAAGTTAAAGTAGTATGAGCAAGAGTTTTTTTAACTTAATTTACGACGTCAAAACCTCAAAAAACGAGATTTTTTTAATAAAATTATTATTAAAAAAAAAATATATCGGTCATTAAACCGAAGACCGGCCGAAAAATGTAATATTTTGACCTTGGGTCCTCCGATTTCAATAAAATGTTGCATTCAGCATTTTTTTAAACGAGAAATATGGAAAAAGTGTGCAAGTTTGAACATTCGCATTTTATTTCTTAATACTCATCGTAGCATCACCATTTAAGTTGCATTGTAATGGTAACCTCCCCTTCTTTTATATTGCGGAATGACATTTTGTTTCAGCGTGAAAAAGAATTGAATTTTTTTAAATAAACTTTTTACAAATTTTGCCACTTTCTATTTAAAAAAATATGCATGTTTGCAAAAAATTAGATTTTTATTAAAAACCACATTTTTGTTTTTTTAGGTCGTGGGGTTAATATATTATTAATTAATTATTTAAAAATAGTTGGTGTAATTTTTCCATAGAATACAACAATTTGTTATTTTTTTTTATTTTTCAAAATTGAAAATATTAAATAAAAAAATGCAGTTTTAAGACGCCGTTAAGGGCATCTCTTTTAAAATCTACACATTTATAGCATGTTTTTATAAGAAGAATGCCTTATTCGTTTCGTAGAAATAACGAACAAACAGTAATTTTCATCTTTGTAAAGCTAAAGTCAACAATAATGAATAAAAACGTAATGATTCGTTGGGTTATTTGGTTTTCACAATCTATATACATATATATAAATTGAATGTGTGTTTGTTTATTTGTTTGTTTGTACCTTATAGGAGACCAAACCTCTTTACCGATCTTCCTGAAATTTTCACAGCATTTAACTGGGACTCTGGCATGATTAATAGGGTACTTTTTTTCGACCAAGCCCACTTTTACGCCCACTTTTTTAAAATTATGTAATTGCTCCCATATAGTTTTTAACAGATTTACGCCAAATTTTATTTGAAAGTTTTAAACTTTTTGTTCTCTGTACAAATTTGTTCCTTCCAACGGATTTTTTTTTATTTAGTAGTATATTGCTCTTAATACTGTTAACGTCGCCATATAACTTTGAACCACGCCCACTTCACCGCCCCCTTTTTTTTAATTCAGATACTTACTTATACCACTAACAATGTTTGCTATACAAAATACTTTTTTTGTAATATGTATTTACCTAAAGTTGTATACACTTTTTATCTACAGGTAGCCATACATTTTTTTATTACCAAATCCCCCTTTTTCGCCCCATTTTACCCTAAATTATAATTAATCTGCTTTCAATCTGTGTGTTTGTTTATTTTTTTGTTTGTTTGTTTGAACCTTATAGGAGACCAGACCTCCGCACCGATCTTCCTGAAATTTTCACAGCATTTAACTGGAACTCTGGCATGATTAATAGGCATGATCTCGATCACGCCCACTTTTACGCCCACTTTTTTTGAATTATGTAATTGCTTCCATATAGTTTTTAACACATAAGAATAAATACTATTTCACCAAACGGGAGCTATGTTTGCAGCCATTCAAGTTTCAACTTTGATCGCGTCTATTTGACTAATTACAACAACGATTCTGATTGGCAGGTTAAAGAAAAATTATTCTATTTTAGCAAGCGGGAGCTTTGCTTGCATGCCTTGCATTTATTTAACTACACAAACACTTTTTATTTCATTTCATAATGATGGGGGTAGCGAAGCACACCGGGCTCAGCTTTTTATTATAAAAAAAATATATCATTGACACGAAATTTTTACTTAATTTTGTAAACTTATTTTTAATGTATTACACATTTCAATTATCATTTAAAACGATCATATACAAACTAAGGTCAGCTAACTTATCTCAATGTAGTCAAAGTTTAGTGATAACTATAGTAAGGAATGTTAAATTTTTACGAAAATATCTGTGGTTAATTTAACTCGGCTATTTTTAGAAAAGTTATTAGCCTTAAATAAAATTTTAGGCAGGGCAACGTCTGCCGGGTCAGCTAATTAATACAAATAAAATTTGAAGGCAAAACAACGTTTGCCGGGTCAGCTAGTATGACATAAACATCAAAATCAGACGAATGAAAATTATCAATATATATATAATTATGTCCTGTGGTTCCTATTGGGAACAAAGGGCCACTAATTTAATCGTTTAAGTTAAATTTGAAAAAGGTAAGCAGACACGTAGCTAGGGGGGTGCCAAGGGGCTAGAGCCCCCGAAATGATTTAACAAATTTAAAAAAAAAACTTAATACAAGTCGTTAGGAAGTCCCATTGTTATTGATAAATTGAATATAAAAATATTTATTTTTTGACTTGGATCAAATAGGAAATGCCTGTTAGTTCGTTAGTTCAGTAGTATATGGTTGGAATCATCAAATTTCATTAGAGAACATCGCCTGCAAATGGGCGGCTATCATTGTTAGAGTTGATTTTCGACAAAAAGCAATAAATAAAGTCATTTCATAATTGATTTCGATATCTTTGCTTTAAAATAAATACAAAAAATTGCTTGAGACAATGCAAACTCAAAAGTAAATAAGTCTACACAAAAAAAAACTAAAATTAAGTTTCAATTAAAATATTTGTTGATTCAGTTAAAAGTTTAATTGAATTCGGTCCTATTGAGGAGATTGTAGTAACAATTAAAATAATTTGTAACTATTTAATTGATATTTTTTTCAATTATAGTTTTATTCAATTCTATTAAAAATTTAGTTTTTGTTTTTTATTTCAAACAAAATTTAAGTAGATAAAACATTAATTAAAATTAAAAAAAAAATCGCCAAAAATTGGGAAAAACAATTGCTTAAATTAAAAACAAATCGCCAATATTACAAAATTTTAAAAAATTCACCAAAATTGTTAAAAAAAAATCGCCAAAATTTAAAAAAATAGAAAACATTTGAAAAAACCACCATATTTCCGCATAATTGTTTAATTAAACTAAAAAATAATATTTAGATAACATTTTAACGTAATAAGACATTATACCTGAAATCTGGTTTAAACCGGATTTTGGTGACAATCTGGTTATTAAACGTAATTTCAAACCATACAAATTCATAACTAGATTGTCGAAAAATGTGGTTTAAAATTACGTTCATAATTAGGTTGTAGCAATACAACACTGTTGTATTGCTACAACCCTATTTTTGTAGAGCTATTTGAAAAATGTGACATTCCCTTGTGGGAAAAATGTAAACAAATAAAAAAAATTATTTAATTTAGGAAAATTAAATAAAACTAGTGTTAAACCCAATAAAATAGCATTGTTTATTGAAAGAAAAATTCAATTCATCATTTAGTTACTTACTTTAGTTTCCGGCGAAGAAACATTGATATGGTAAACGACGACATTGACCAAACAACATTGATATCGTGACCAGAAGAACAAAAAGAAATATCGTGCTTCCCAAAAGTCGCCACTAATAAAAAACACATTGTTTCGTTCATAATCGCTGCAAATTTTGTCTTCCGCTGTAAATTGATTACTTTTTAGAAAAATGTTCAGTTTGGGGTTATTTTATTTATTTTGTTTTTAATGGATTTGACTCCATTTTTAACCAGATTTAGATCTCGTATCTACATTCTTTCCGACAGTCAGGCGGCATTAAGGGCTTTAATGTCCTATGAGGTGTCATCTGGTCTGGTCATGGAATGCATTCTGGCTCTTAACCGACTTGGCAGGCGCAACTCGCTTACCTTAGGGTGGGTTCCTGGTCACGAGGGGCATGAGGGCAACGAGAGGGCAGATTGTCTTGCTAATTGCGGAGCCCGAAGGCCCTTTATTGGCCCTGAACCATTCTGTGGTATACCTTTGGGGTATGTTAGGGAGAAGCTCGGGTCGTGGAGGGAGTCAGAATTCTCTCTCTATTGGGAAAACTCTCTTGGCCAACGACAGGCTAAGAGATTGATTTCTTTTTCAGTGCAGGATCGAGGAGACTCTTGTCCCTCGGGAGGGGTGACTTGAGAACCCTGGTGTCTTACCTGACTGGACACTGCAATCTCAGATACCACCTGCTCAAAAGGGGTCTTTCGGACACGGATGAGTGTAGGTTTTGCGAACTGGTAGCTGAGACATCAGAGCATGTTCTTTGCGAATGTCCGAGGCTATGTGAAAGGCGTGCCAAGTTTCTTGGCAATCGCTTGTCTCCCCTTCGGACATTATGAAGATTTTGCCTAATAGGATTATTGGCTTTATAGGTAGCTTGAATCTTTAGGGTAACTTTAGGCAGCACAAAAGACCTAAGTTGGTCGCGGTGCATAGTGCCATATAATCTAATCTAATCTAACCAGATTTCGTGGAAGTGTAAATTCATTATTAAAAATGAAGCAACAAAAAAATATTTTTAAAAAAATATGTTAAAGCTGAAAACAAAATTTTGAGGAGAAAAACTTTTTTAATGTAACAAATAATTTATGTGGTGAAAAAACATTTTTGGGGTGGAAAAATATTTTTGTGGTGAAAAAAATTTAAGGTGAAATAAATATTTGAGGTGAATTTTAAATATTATTCACCTCTTGGTCTTTACTCTTTGGGTGGTTTTCAGTTGGAATTAGTAGATAATATTCTAGATTTGGGTATTCTCTTAGACCCAAAATTGGATTTTAAACGTCATATTTTATTGACGATTAATAAAGCTCGTGGCACCTTAGCTTTTATAAGGAATTTACAGATTCCAATGTAACAAAACAATTATATACATCGCTCGTGAGACCAATTTTGGAATATGGATCTGTGATTTGGGATGCATTATCCATTGTTCAAATTGGAAAAATTGAATCAGTGCAAACACAATTTTTGCTGTTCTGCTTACGAAGCACCTACCCTAATACCATTAATAATCTACCTTCATATACGACCAGACTAAACCTCGTTAAGCTTCCCACTCTGAAAAGTAGAAGGACAATGCTAAACGTTACATTTTTATTAAATTTGATTAAAGGTGATATATGCTCCGATTTCCTGTTAGAAAATTTTGTACTTTTCGTTCCTCCAAGATCAACACGTAATTATATTCCATTATATACTCCATTCTATCGTCAAATGTATGCTGATGCTGATCCGTTTATAAGAATGTGTAATGATTTAATCTTTATAATTTGTTAGATTTTTCTTCAAATGTTAATATTATTAAACGCAACATCATTTTGTTTTTAAATTCTACTATTTGAAAAAAAAAAAAATATTGTACTTATATTAATTTATAATTTTGTAATTATTATGTTAATAGTCTGTAAGGATTTATTCCGTAGACTTAAATAAATAAATAAATATCGCGAATAAAAAAATATCTTAGCATCTGGTAGAAAAATACGGCGTTATATTTTATACTCGAGACGTTACTATGAATATACAGTGTATTACACAACACACTTAGAGGTACCTTAACATTTTCTCTCATAACTTCTGAACCGCTGGACAGATTTTTATTTTTGGAGTCGCCAGAGTAAACAGATTCCATATTCAAACATAATATTTAAAGGAATTTGATGAAAATTGTGGCCTAGGCGAACAACTACGCGAAAAAACTCTAGAAAACTCGACCACTTCCATACAAATGTATGAAAATAGCCAGAATGTTTCGAGTAGTAGTTCATAGAATTGCTCTTAATTTTTGTAAGCGATGTATATTTTTATGTGCGACTTTAAAATGTACAAACTGGTTTCAAAAGCTTCATAAATATTTCCGCAAGTTTACATGAATCTTTAAAAAACTTTATATTTTCTCAAATTAGCATGGTTGAGTTTTCTCGTGTTTTTTTTTTTTTTTTTGAATCCACAATTTTCATCAGATTCCTTTGAATTTTTAAATATGGAATCTGTTAATGTAGGCGACTCCAAAAAATAAATGTTTGTGCCAAGATTTTCTTAAAAAATTTGTGTAATACATAAAACATATGTTTAAAATCTGCATAATTTCACACAATCTTCGTCGGATTGCCACGAAATTTTAAACTTAGATTCTATTAAAGTATAAAATGGCATCAAACTTGAAAAATAGCATATTTCTACAATTTTGTATAGAAATGGTCGAGTTTTTTCGAGTAGTGGTTCGTCGACTGCGCAATTTTTATCGAAACATTTTAAAATTTTAAATGTGCTACCTATGAATAAAGTAAATTCATAAAAGTTCTAAATTTCAAAAAATAAGTAAAAAGTAGTTAGCCCAGGACACAATGTTCACCCGAGTGAAGTGAGAATATTCTTTGGAAATTTACCTTTCCAAAAAGTATACATATATTTGTTATACTTACCTTTAATGTTTACCCTTTTTTATGAGTCCACAAAAAGTTCACTTTCGGTACTCTATGGGGTCGAGCTACTCGAAAACGGGGTCCCTGCTTACATTTATCTAGTATCTCATTCATATACTTTCAGAGATGTTTAATTTTAGAAATATTTTTTTGAATTTTGGCCTTACCTTTGCAAACTCTGGCCGAAAATGTTGGCCGATTTTTTTTTTTGGTAATTAATTAATTTAATTTGCATCGTAAATAAAAATTTTATTAATACACTAAAGAAAATCTGAATGCAAAATCTTGATTAAAAAACTCCACCTGTTGAAAATTGAAAACAATCTTTATTTTTGTACTTTTTTTGTCAATAAAGTACCAACATTAGTTTGCCTCCATAATTTGTTGTTTTAAAAACATACAAAGTATTCATACTTTTCTGAAATATAACGTAACGTAGATGAGATTAATGTAAATTCTGCCAATTTTTTAAAAAATAGTAAATTTAAACAATATTATCTAACTTGAATAATTTTCATTTTAATTTTATTTTCATTTAAACAATATTTTCTCTGAGTACATGTCTCGGAGTAGAAAATTGAAACCACATATATCTTCATAAAAATCGTAAAATATTCTGGTATTAGGCCTGCCTGATCCCCGTATAAAATGTGGACACAACAGCCAAAATTTGATAAAATCCAGTTTTGGAAATTTTCTGTATATTTTTGGGAATTGTCGGATTGTTTACGAAAAATTTCAAGATATTTTTTAATTCGTTTATTTCCTCGGTATGAGCTTAGTACGTTAAAAATTTGATAGCAATAAGTTAATTAATTAAACACAGGTAAATAAAAAATTAACTTATCAACAAAAATTAAATTTTTTATATTAGCCGGAGTCATGTAAAGGCGTCCATACACGACACCAGCATGCATGCGCAATCAAATGATTGTGCATGCCGATTGACCGTGTGTGGGGTTGTGGTGCGATTGCACATGCCGATTGAGCAAAATCAAAACAAGTTTGATATTTTTATGATTGTACCAGCATGCATGTATCGTGTGTGGTGAAATTAGCTCAGTTTTTAAAAGTTTTCAAGCAGTAAACAAGAAAATGAATGCAAAGGAAAATTAAAAGTGCAGAATATTGCAATCGGGATTTAAAAAGCCAATGTTATATTAAAATGATTGATAAATTAAAAGAAATTGATCCAGATGCCAACAGAGACAAAGTTGTAAAAAAAATTAATACTTTTCGAACCAATTACAAGCGAGATTTAAAAAAAGTTAAAAAAAACTACAAAATCTGGAGTGGGAGCAGACGATGTATTTGAGTCTTCCTTGTGGTATTACGACAAACTCCAATTTTTGGAAGATCAGGAGTGTTCCAGAGAAGGCATATGTACCATGGACACTGATTCAGTCCAGGATTTTGAAGAACCGTTATACTCGCCTCCGCCTTTGCCTGTGCAGACAAAGTCAGTTTTTAGACCTATTGTCCAAAACAACCGCAAACTTTTTCCCAACTATCAAGTATTAGCAAACGAGACAATGCAACCAACGCATTCTTCAATTGCGCAATTTGTTGCCAACTTTGTTGAGGAATAAATAACTATAATTAAAATATATAACCATTGATTTTTGTTTTTTTTAAATTCATTAAATACCTGATATTATACCCGTTTTCTTTACCGGTCTTATGGTATATCCAGGTGGACGGAAAACCGAGTAGACCGGTCTACTACGGTCTAATTAATTTTTTGTAAAAAATCATTTTTCCAAAATAGAACATTTAAAAAATCCTAAACTTTATCAAAAAAGTAACGTATTTTTTTAGTGTTTTTTTTAAATAGTATTTTTTTGAAAAAGAACATTTAAAAAAAGTAGTTTTTGACTAAAGGTACTTCTTTGGCTTGGTGTCCTTTTGAAAAATGTGGTTTCTTTGAAAAAGCTACTTTTTGAAAAAGATTAGTTACCATAATCATTGTTCCTTTTATCTTAAAAGTCAGGTGGAACAAGTCAGGTTTTGACTTAATTTTTCAAGCAAAAATAAAAATTTTTTATTTACTTTTATTTTTTAAAAACTTATGGTAATTAAAAGCTTCCCTGAAGGTAATTTTGATAGGGGTTTCTCACCTTTTTAATCATTTGTTATGAGTTTTTTATTTTTATACATTTTTGTAAAAAAAATTACTTTTATTTTTGCTCAAAAAATAAAATTAAAAAAAATATGTATATTTTTGCTCAAAATAATAAAAGTCAAAAAAAACTTTTGTTTCTTGCTCAAAAAAATAAATTTAAAAAAGCAGAAAACCTTCAGAATGTCTTCTCCAAACAAGAATCAATATGGTATACTTAAATCAGTTCTCCGACATTTACTTCTTTATGCTTTTTTTGTTTGAAAAATCAAAAATAACTGTTATTTTCGTTTCCTGAAAAAGATTCTATTTGATTTACATTAAATTTTTTGAAAAATTAAAAAACTTACTTTTTTGAAAAAAGATTTTCTTTTGACTAAAGGCCAATTCACAAGCCCTTGACTATGGATATCTACTATTTTCCCCTATTGGGGATAACGAATGTCATTTTCAAAAGAGAATTTACAATAATTTGACAATTTCTATCCCCAATAGAGGGAAATAGTAGATATACATAGTCAGCGTGTGAATCCAGCTTAAAGCTGCTTCTTTGTTAATTGATAATCTTTTGAAAAATGTAGCTTTTTAGTAAAGGTATTTTTTAAAGAAAAATAAAACTACTATTTGACTAAATGTTGGTTGGTTTAAGTGGCAGCTCACGCTACTCGTGAGCATCAAGTAGAGTCAAAAAGCGACTCCGTTTTGAAGAGACCACACTACCCGTAAGGAACTAATATCCGGAGTACTAGACCCACCCCGTTCGGTTAATATAACGTATGTGATCACCGAATCCCACACGTGATATTACCGAGAGGTCGTCCAGTATATGGTCACCCAAGATCCGGAGTCGAATATTCTGCAGCGCCGGACAATCGCAGAGAAGATGCTCCACAGTCTCCTCCTCACCCGGTATGCCGCAGCTGCGACAATGCGAACCGCGTACAATCCCAAGTCTAATGCCATGCCTACCAATCAGCCAGTGACCGGTCAGAACAGCCGTCAGCCTCGAGACATCCCTCCTGCTCAGGAGATAGTTTGTACGCCCTAGGTCGTAGTTGGGCCACGTAAGTCTCGCGGTCCTACAGGTATCCAAATTATGCCACCTGTCCCCCGCCCTGCGAAGATAGTGCCGGTATTTTTTAATTTTTCATTTAAGGTATTTTTTAAAAGCTTCAACTTTGATTAAATGCAATTTTTAAAAGCTACTCCTTTGACTAAAGGTAATTTTTTGAAAATTGGAACTTGTTTTGAATAAGGAAGTTTGTTAAAAAAAAATCCTTGAAAACGGTTATATTTTAAAAGTAAAAAGAATTTTAACACTCAACCAATGTTTTTATTGAAAATTAAATAAATTTATAAAATAAAAATTTCATTCTTGCTGATTACATCTTGCATTTTGCCATGGCACAGTTCCTACAGTGTTGAAATATTCACAAAATTTTTCTCTGATGTTTTTTGCTTGATTGCTTGCATTTCTTATCGTAGTCGAAGCTAAGGTATCTAGATTTTTATCATCACTGTTCGATGCTAACAGTTCCATTTCATCTGCTAAACTGTTCATATTATTGCAAGTACTTTTTTCTTGAAAAAGTTGTGTAGATAACAACAGGTTAACACGATAGTTGTGACTTTCTCTGGTGAAAGATTAATAGTTTGCAATAGTATCCTGAACTTTGCTGTCAAAATTCCAAAAGCGTTTTCAACTATTCTTCTTGCACGCGATAAACGATAGTTGAATATTATTTCCACTTTTTCATAGTCGAATGACTATATGGCTTCATTAAGTTTTCCATCAGCGGAAACGCATCATCACCTACAAATACATATGGCATGTTTGAACTAAAACCAGGCAATGGCTCCGGTTCAGGAATATGTAAGTCATCTTCCTTTAACTTAGTTAAAAACAGCAAGTCACCAAAAAGGCCAACATCAGATGCCCTACCATTCGTACCTACGCCACAGTGGAGTGAATTAAAAAAAAGTGGTAATAAATATAGAACTACTTAACTACTGGACCGATTAAGACCAAATGTATATGTAATCGTTAAGAAGGAGTATAGCTTTTAGAAAATTAATTTTGAAGTCACTGTGGTAACACATAGTGAGCACTAAGGTGCCAAAGTAGACCACCTCGAGTACAAAAAACTTTTAAAATGCTGTAACTTCTACAATTATGAACCGATGATTTTAACTTTTTGGAATCCGCTCGATGAGATTAATAAAAAAACATGCTTACGGTAATATGTTACCTCTTAAAGTTTAAAAGTTGTGTGATGTTGAACATTAAAATTTAAATTTTTTGACAATTTTTTTTTAGGTTTTAAGTTAATAACTCCTTTATAATAAGTGGTAAGACATTAAAAATTTTTTGTATTACCACTTTTATCATTAATGTTGTGCTTAAAGTTTCATTTAATTATCTGTAACCGTTGAGCAAAGAAAAATCTGCAAATTCAATTTTTTGAAATAGGTCAAAAAAATTGTAAAATTTTTGAGCTTCACTCATAC
Organism: Delia radicum; assembly: GCA_021234595.1. NCBI lineage: Eukaryota > Metazoa > Arthropoda > Insecta > Diptera > Anthomyiidae > Delia > Delia radicum. The sequence goes on along the minus strand of CM037854.1, from coordinate 167,788,425 downwards.
GTTTTTTATTATAATCTAATAAAAGAAAAGTAAATATTTTTTTAAATATTCGAAACGAACAGGCTTTGAGAATAGTTTTAAATGAAGGTATTATTAATTTTGGATATGCACCCTACACCCAGCATTGATCGAAAATGACCAATTTTGAAGCAAAATTTCAAGTTTACATACGTGGGAAAAAAATGGCACGCCCATTTCTTAACTTTTTAAAACGCAATATTATAGACTAATAAAATGTTAATTATTCTTTATCATGTTTGCCGCCGGGAAATGAAAAGTGGGGTCGTGGGAGAAGTTTTTTTTAAAAAAAGTCAAATTTTGAAATTAGATTTTTTCGCTTTTTAAAAAATCATATTTAGATCCAATTTTTTTACTTTCATTTATTTTTTATTCATTAACGACAATATAATCTTTAATTCATATTAAAATTGTTTACATATCATAACACCTATTTAGATATTAGTTATCAAAGTTAAGTTGTTATAATACAAAAAACACTATTATATATATTTTTTTGTTTTTTTACTTATTTGTTCTAGAAATTTTTTAAAATTTACAATAAATAATTTTTTTTAAAGCAGAGGTTTTCACCTGTTCAACGATGTATAACATGTCTGGTGAATACGTTTATAAATGTCTGAAAACTTTTTTAAAATGTGTCAACTCGACCAAAAATTTTATCTTTACTCAACGCTTACCGATAATGAAATGAAACTTTAAGCACAACATTAACGATAAAAGTGGCAATACATAAAATTTTTTTAATGTCTTACCACTTATTATGTAGAAGTTATTAACTTAAAACCTAAAAAAAACTTGTCAAAAAATTTAAATTTTAATGTTCAACATCACACAACTTTTAAACTTTAAGAGATAACATATTGTCGTAAGCATGTTTTTTATTAATCTCATCAAATCGGTTCATAATTGTAGAAGTTAGTTACAGCATTTTAAAAGTTTTTTGTACTCGAGGTAGTCTACTTTGGCACCTTAGTGCTCACCCTGTGCTAACACAGGGTGACTTCAAAATTAATTTTCTAAAAGCTATACTCCTCCTTAACAATTACATATACATTTGGTCTTAATCAGTCCAGTAGTTGAGAAGTTCTATATTTATTACCACTTTTTTTTTGATTCACTCCACCGTGCTACGTGAACCATTAGAAATTTATAGTTTGCATTAACAAGTCCCATCAAAATTATAGAATAATTTTTCTTATAATTGAAATAATAGGAGCCAGATCCAGGATGTTGTGTAATGTTGACATGTTTTCCGTCAATTGCACCAATACAATGAGGAAAGATCCAAATTTCACCAAACGCATCAGCTTCTGCTTTCCACTTTTCACTATTATTGGGAAGCTTGCTTTATTTTTCTTCCAAATTTACTTACCTTAATGTAATCTTTAAGCACCTTATTTAGGGCTTCACATGTTTCAATAACAATTTTTCCAATTGTTTGTGGAGCGATAGCCGTCAGGAACTTCAAGTCCTCAAAGGAATTTCCACTTGCTAAAAACCACAAAGTGATTGCTAGCCGATCATATGGTGAAATTGGTTTCCTCATCATAGTTGTTTGTTTTATAATTAACGGCGTTACTTTATTTAACAATTCATCAAAATCATTTATTTCAATTCTAAAAAAATTCTGTAAATCATCTAAGGCACTGATTGTCAACTCTTTTAGTAGTTCAGTGTGGCCTAGTTCTTTTTTTTTCTTTGTAGCCATTTCTTCATCCAAAGACGCTTTGTTTTATTTTTCTTTTTCTTTTTTTTAAGAATTGTTGCAATAATAATTGCAGCACAAACTTTATCAGTATCCATGACGACCTATTCTACACACTTTTTGTAAAGAAATGAAAACTGCACCAGCATGATGGTCTGGTGTATGCTCAAAAGCTCAATCACACAATCACTTAATTGTGCATGAATGCTGGTGTCGTGTATTGGCGCCTTAACGTAGTATAAAGTGTAAACATCGTATTTTTATAACATTAGTGTCAAAAATGTTTTGCCAACCCTGGAAAGTTTATTATACAATTTGTTTTGTATTTTTATTTAAATGTTTCAAACAATAAACAAAATTTTTAAAATGAATTATTGTTATGATTTTATCCTTTTGGATGAAATAATTGAAAGTAAGACAATGTAGTTTTATTGCAAATTCTCATTTACCTTAAATTCAATTTTATTGTGTAACGAAAACCCTACATGGGAGTATATAATTATTTATATCATGCAACATTTAATATTTTCCCACGCTCTGCAGTATGTTGTCTTAAATCTCTCAACTGTAAATCTCACTTTTATTACTTTTTTTTTTGGTAAGTGCGTATTGATTAAAATATCAATTAGTTGTTGTTGATAAGCGTAAAAGAGATCACATGTTTCTTTCTTTAATCCCGCTTATTTTCGATTTTTTAATACATATTGGAATATGTTCTAGTCAATGTACTATATGTGAATAATTTCTGATCTTATTGGCATCACGCAATATTCTTTAAACTCCGCATGGTTATAAGTGAATTTAAAGTGGTCAAGTAAAGTTGAATATCGCAATTTAACTTTTCAATAAGTATAATTAATTACCGGTGCTATACTTTTTTTATTAAGTTAATAGTGTTTTTTTTTATATTTCAAATTTTTTTTTATAAATAATTAAAGGCATTTATGAATTTTCTTTTTTTTGATAATATAAGGAAAATCTAAGTTCATTTTGAGACCCTGGTTTTACCCACAACTTAATTGTCCCTAATTCGTCATAAAATTTCTTTGGAACATCTAATAACCTTGACAACATGTTTGGTCACCAGCGTGATTAGTCACGCAACGTGGTTGCTCACTCAAATTGATTGCCACGCAGAGTGCTTGGTCACTTAACTTGATTTGCCATGCAATGTGTTTGGTCACGTAGCATTGCTTGGAAATAGAGTTATAAATATAAAAGAAATTTACGGAAGAAACGTTCAATTAACGACGTGTCTGAAATTGTTTCTGAACGTGTTTTGCAATTCCACGTGGCTCATTAACGTGCCGAAAGGCATATTGGACTCCATTGGCTATGAAGCAGACGGAATTACCCTATTCTACGCAATCCGGAATTACCCAACATTTTTTTTTACAAAACTATTCGACGTACCGTATTAAATATAGGTTTGGAATCTTCAAACAATTAAGTATTGAACATGCTTTTTGAATTATATAAAGTCCCATATTTTCTAACTATACAGTTATTTAAGATTATTTGTGGGAAGTCATAATTTTCTATTTAACTTTATTTTCTTAACTAATAATTTTGACATTACTAAAAATAATCCAAATCATTATAGTTCAAATATTTGTATCTAAATTAGGAACAAAGTTATACTAATATAAGGATAAACATTAAATTCTTCCTATTTTCCCAAAATAATCAAAAATCTAAAATTTTTTTTCTTCAGCCAATTTACAACAATTTAATTTTTTTTACTATCATTGTTAATCCACCAAATATAATTACACTCAAAAAACTAAGATAGTAGAAAATTTAGTAAAAGGTCTTGTAAATCAGGTATACTATTTGTTAGCAAATTTTTGCTAAAATTCTGTTTTAATCTAAAATTTTTGTTATACTTATTCAACACTTAACTGTTTTGAACTAATGTTTTACTAATATTATACTAATGTTTTACTAATTTATTTTGCTAAAAAAAATTGTGCTGATAAGCACATTAATAGCGTGGACTACAACCAGATTGAAAGATAAACGCAGATTGAAGTAGATGTCGCGGCATGTCAAGATGTTGTAGAGAAGAGGAAAATGATACTTAAAAGTACAACTGTAATAAGACATATAAAAAAAAATCAACCATGGAAGATTTTTGTATCGTATTTCATACATAAAACAAAATTGTGGATTGAAACAACTTAAATAAAAGACAAAATTAAATTAAAGATTAAATATGTATTTCTAAACTAAATGTTTATAGATATTAATAATCTAGTGTGGTCAAATTGCAAACAGTTTGTCTACCTAAAGCGAAAGACAAAGAGGTAGAGTTTTATGTTTCCTTTTCTTATTGCAAAAAAAGGGTTGTATATGTTATATTTTGTTATTTTTCGTTTGGTTTCTATAATTCTCTGCTGCATTTGCGTTCCTTTAAAAGATAGCCTCATTTAGACAACCATTGATGTAAGTAGTTGGAAGATAATTTTGTTTATATTATATATAATTATTTCTATTGTTTTTAGATATTACATTAATTCATGTCCTCAATTTGGGAGTGTGAAAATTTTTATGTTTTGTAGCGTATTGTAAATTATTTTAAAACGAGTCACAAAAATAATGTTTATGATTTTCAGCAAATAAATAACCTAAAGTATAATTTTTCTACAAATTTTTTTGAGTTTTTTTCAGTTTACTAATATTCAGCAAAAATGTTATTAGTTTTTAGCAAGGGTTTTTAATTTCTAATCCACTAAGTGTTAGCAAAATTTTTGCTGAATCTACTAATTTTGTTTTGATTTTGCTGACATTAGGAATTTTTTTGCAAGCATCCTCCTGACTAAAATTTTGCTGACTAAGCAAAATTTTTTGCAGACTTTACTAACTTTTGTATTTTACTAACTTTTTATTTATAAATTAAATAATGAATTAAAATTCAATATTAAAACAGCTTTCATATAGAACAAGTACACTCAAAAAAAAATAAATTAGTAGAAAAGTTAGTAAACCAATTTGTAAATCAGGTATACTATTTTTCAGCAAATTTTTTTTTTAGTTATACTTATTTAGCACTTAACTATTTTGAACTAATGTTTTACTAATATTTTACTAATGTCTTACTAATTTATGTTGCAAAAAAAAAATTGTACTGATTAGCACATCAATAGTGTGAACAACAACCAGATTGAAAGATATACGCACAATTAATTACATTCACGGCATGTCACGATGCAGTAGTGACGAGGAAAATTATACTAAAAAGTACAACTCTAGTAAGACATAATATAAAAAAATCTACAATGGAAGATTTTTGTATCTGTTTTTCAAACATAAAACAAAATTGTGGATTAAAGCAACTTAAATTTTGCGTCGTCACAGGCTTGTAAAAGTAATTATCTATTATCCAATTAAATAAATAGTCAAGCTCGAGGTCTTAGATTTTAATAAAATTATTTTATTTTTATTTTCAATATATTTCTCCATCCATCGGATGGCATCTTCAGGAAACTTAAATTAGAATATACAAAATATATAATACACAAATTAATATCATGTCGAACAGTGTAACACAAAATAAACAAATAAGTAACAAGCATAAAATATAAACAAACAACGTTTATACTTACACTGAGTTACAATATTCAAAATAATCCAACAACCACACGGTTAAGTATTTTCTATTGCACTAATTATTTTTAAGCTTTGTCTTGTTTATTATATGCCTATACGTCTGTGCACAGTTTTCAGTGTCACTCTTATAGTTAATTCTCTTAGCTTGGGGTATATTAATTATATGTAACATTTCTAAAGTATATCTTCTATTATAATTCTCTTCTCTTTGCAATATTTCTACATTATCAAAGTCTGGCAAATGACCGCTATTTACACAGTGCGACGCAAGTGCAGTTTTCTGCATTGTAAAATTATTTCTACATTTTATATCTGATTTATGTCCGGAAATTCTCGTCTTTAATTTGTTTTTTGTTGTACCCACATATTCTTGTTCACATTTATTGTTATTGTCGCCTGTACATTTTATTTTATATATTAGATTTGATTTGTCCATTTTATTAATTTTACTTTTTGTGTTAGAAAAAAGTGTTTTTAATGTGTTTTGGGTTTTGGGCGCTATTTTAAATTTTTCTTTATTATAAATTCCGGAATTTCAATACGCTCCGATATTTTTGGTACGTAAGTCAACGATTTGTATCTCATCTGTTCTACTCTCTCCGTGCTGTTTTGAGTTTTTTTGGTCCTGTTTATATTTATAAGTCTGGTAATCAAATTTGTTGGGAAACTATTTTCTTTCAATATTTTTCTTATTTTTGCTATGTTTTCTTTATGAAACTGTTTATCACTTATATTCAGCACCCGTCTAATAAAATTACTCAGCACCCGTCTAATAAAATTACTCAGCACCCGTCTAATAAAATTACTTTTCCTCTACCGTAAACTTTATTCGTTGGTGAAATTTATTTAACTGATGAAGCGTCTCTTCTATTGCAGATTCTTTCACGATACAGAAAAGGTCATCCACGTATTTTGTCATAAGTCTTGGCTTACTATCAAGTTTGTCAAGGCAATGTTGTAAAAGTTTTTCCATGACTATATCAGCTACAACTGGCGATGCTGGTGATCCCATAGGAAGTCCCTTGCACTGGGTGTACATTTTATCTTTATATCTAAAATATCTGTTATCTTTAATGCAAAATTTCATTAATCTTAAAAATAATTCTTTTGGTATAGTTGTGTTTTTCTTGATTTCTTCCCATCTATCTATAATCACGTCAATTGCGTATTCCACTGGAATACTTGGAAATAAAGAAACAACGTCAAAAGATATCAGTTTTTCGTCGTCAAATATTGCACTATTATTTATCCTATCTCTAAATTGCACAGCATCCCTTACATTGAAAACCGAGATCACAGTGAGTTCTTTTAAAATGTTAGTTAACATAGCCCACTGGATGGAGAGTTCACGGATGAACATATTGGTCTTAAGGGGAAATCTTCTTTATGAATCTTCGGTAATCCATAAATTCTCGGAGCAAAAGCAGTGTCAGTTTTGAGTTTTTTCTCTCTATCACAGATAATATATTGCACTTGTGGAGTTCTTCTACTAGGTCATTATTCTTTTTCTGTAGTGACGATGTGGGATCTTTTTTAAGTCTTTTATACGTAATCATGTCACTGAGTATGTTGTTCATTCTATTTTCATAATCTTTTTTCTCCATAGCCACCGTGACATTTCCTTTGTCACCATTTATTTCCAAGTATTCCAGTGGAATACGCAATTGACGTGATTATGGATAGATGGGAAGAAATCAAGAAAAACACAACTATACCAAAAGAATTATTTTTAAGATTAATGAAATTTGCATTAAAGATAACAGATATTTTAGATATAAAGATAAAATTTACACCCAGTGCAAGGGACTTCCTATGGGATCACCAGCATTGCCAGTTGTAGCTGATATAGTCATGGAAAAACTTTTACAACATTGCCTTGACAAACTTGATAGTAAGCCAAGACTTATGACAAAATACGTGGATGACCTTTTCTGTATCGTGAAAGAATCTGCAATAGAAGAGACGCTTCATCAGTTAAATAAATTTCACCAACGAATAAAGTTTACGGTAGAGGAAGAGAAAAATGGCCGATTACCATATTTGGACACAATAGTGGTAAGAAGAGACAACAAAATAAAAATAGATTGGTACCAAAAACCAACGTCGTCAGGAAGACTAGTGAACTTCTATTCTTGCCAACCCAAGACGATAATAATGAACACGGCGAGTAATTTTATTAGACGGGTGCTGAATATAAGTGATAAACAGTTTCATAAAGAAAACATAGCAAAAATAAGAAAAATATTGAAAGAAAATAGTTTCCCAACAAATTTGATTACCAGACTTATAAATATAAACAGGACCAAAAAAACTCAAAACAGCACGGAGAGAGTAGAACAGATGAGATACAAATCGTTGACTTACATACCAAAAATATCGGAGCGTATTGAAAATTCCGGAATTTATAATAAAGAAAAATTTAAAATAGCGCCCAAAACACAAAACACATTAAAAACACTTTTTTCTAACACAAAAAGTAAAATTAATAAAATGGACAAATCTAATCTAATATATAAAATAAAATGTACAGGCGACAATAACAATAAATGTGAACAAGAATATGTGGGTACAACAAAAAACAAATTAAAGACGAGAATTTCCGGACATAAATCAGATATAAAATGTAGAAATAATTTTACAATGCAGAAAACTGCACTTGCGTCGCACTGTGTAAATAGCGGTCATTTGCCAGACTTTGATAATGTAGAAATATTGCAAAGAGAAGAGAATTATAATAGAAGATATACTTTAGAAATGTTACATATAATTAATATACCCCAAGCTAAGAGAATTAAATATAAGAGTGACACTGAAAACTGTGCACAGACGTATAGGCATATAATAAACAAGACAAAGATTAAAAATAATTAGTGCAATAGAAAATACTTAACCGTGTGGTTGTTGCATTATTTTGAATATTGTAACTCAGTGTAAGTGAAAACGTTGTTTGTTTATATTTTATGCTTGTTACTTATTTGTTTATTTTGTGTTACACTGTTCGACATGATATTAATTTGTGTATTATATATTTTTGTATATTCTAATTTAAGTTTCCTGAAGATGCCATCCGATGGATGGAGAAATATATTGAAAATAAAAATAAAATAATTTTATTAAAATCTAAGACCTCGAGCTTGACTATTTATTTAATTGGATTTTAAAACAAAAGGTCGAAAAAACATAAACACTATGTAATTATCTATTAATTAAATGAAAGACAAAATTTGTAAACTAAATGTTTATATATAATAATAATCTTGTGTGGTCAAATTGCAAACAAATATGCAATAGGTAGAAAGACTAAAGCGAAAGACAAAGACATACATCTTAGGTAGATTTTTCTGTTTCCTTTTTCTTATTGCAAAAAAGGGTTGTATATGTTATATTTTGTTATTTTTTCGTTTCGTTTCTATAATTCTCAGCGGCATTTGCGTTCCTTTAAAAGATAGCATCATTTAGACAATAATTAATGTCAGCAGTACAAAGATAATTTCGTTGATGATATATATAATTATTTATATTTGTTTTAGATATTACATTAATTCATATCGTCAATTTGGGAGTATGAACATTTTTATATTTTGTAACGTATTGTAAATTATTTTAAAAAGAATCACAATAATATGTTTTATGATTTTCAGCAAATAAATTAACTAAAGTATAATTTTTCTACAAATTTTTTGAGTTTTTTTCAGTCTACTAATATTTAGCAAAAATTTTATTCATTTTTAGTTTCTAATCTACTAAGTGTTAGCAAAACTTTTGCTGAATCTACTAATTTTGTTGTTAAAAATCAGCTAGCTGATTTTCAGCAAAAGATTTTGCTGACATTAGCAATTTTTTTGCAAGCACCCTCCTGACTAAAATTTTGCTGACTTTACTAACTTTTTATTTGAATGTATATATAGTTATTTCTATTGTTTTTAGATATTACATTAATTCATGTCGTCAATTTGGGAGGTATTTTATTTTAAAAAGAATCACAAAAATATGTTTTATGATTTTCAGCAAATAAATTAACTAAAGTATAATTTTTCTACAATTTTTTTGAGTTTTTTTTCAGTTTACTAATATTCAGCAAAAATGTTATTAATTTTTAGCAAGGGTTTTTTTAATTTAGAATCCACTAAGTGTTAGCAAAACTTTTGCCGAATCTACTAATATTGTTGCTAAAAATCAGCTCGCTGATTTTCAGCAAAAGATTTTGCTGACATTAGCAAAATTTTCTGCAAGCACCCTCCTGACTAAAATTTTTTTAACTTTTTTATTTGAGTGTATGATGGTTTAATAAACAAATTAAACATTCTAAACAAACTAACATTTTGCTTTAAGTTTAAGCCAACAAATACTTAAACTGTTACTAACTAAAATCATGAATTACAATTCAAAATTACATCAACCTTTTTCCATTTCTTATAAAGCAAACTTGATAGTTTGAAACAGTTTAAATACTTTAAAACAACAAACATTTTTCTATTATCCTATAAGTTTAAACTTACAAATATTAATATTTTATAAATTAAATTCATACCAAAATTATCTTTCTACATTTCAAAGAAAACAATCATGATGCACTCAAATAAAAAAGTTAGTAAAGTCAGCAAAAAATTTGCTGAGTCAGCAAAATTTTAGTCAGGAGGGTGCTTGCAAAAAAACTGCTAATGTCAGCAAAATCTTTTGCTGAAAATCAGCAAGCTGATTTTTAGCAACAAAATTAGTAGATTCAGCAAAAGTTTTGCTAACACTTATAAACTAAAAAACTCTTGCTAAAAATTAATAAAATATTAAATTGCTGAATATTAGTAGACTGAAAAAAACTCAAAAAGTTTGTAGAAAAATTATACTTTAGTCAATTTATTTGCTGAAAATCATAAAACATATTTTTGTGATTGTTTTAAAAATAATTTACAATACGTTACAAAATATAAAAATGTTCATACTTCCAAATTGACGATATGAATTAATGTAATATCTAAAAACAATATACATAATTATATATAACATAAACGAAATTATCTTTGAACTACTTACATCAATTATTGTCTAAATGATGCTATCTTTTAAAGAAACGCAAATGCCGCAGAGAATTATAGAAACGAAACGAAAAAATAACAAAATATAACATAAACAATCTTTTTTGCAATAAGAAAAAGGAAACAGAAAAATCTACATAAGATGTATGTCTTTGTCTTCCGCTTTAGTCTGTCTACCTATTGCATATTTTTTTTTTGCAATTTGACCACACAAGATAATAAATATATATAAACATTTAGTTTACAAATACACATTTAATCTTTATTAAATTTAAATATTTTATGTTGTCTTTTATTTAATTAATAGACAATTACCTTCACAAGCCAGTGACGACGCAAAATTTAAGTTTTTTTAATCCACAACTTTGTTTTATGTATGAAAAACAGATACAAAAATCTTCCATGGTTGATTTTTTTATATTATGTCTTACTAGAGTTGTACTTTTTAGTATAATTTTCCTCGTCACTACTACATCGTGACATGCTGCGACATCTAATTCATTCTGAGTATGTCTTTCAGTCTGGTTGTCGTTCACACTATTGATCTGCTAATCAACACAATTTTTTTAGCAAAATAAATTAGTAAAACATTAGTAAAATATTAGTAAAACATTAGTTGAAAACAGTTAAGTGCTGAATAAGTATAACTAAATATTTAGCTTAAAACATAATTTTAGCAAAAAATTTGCTGAAAAATAGTATACCTGATTTACAAGATGTTTTACTATTTTTTCTACTAACTTGTTTTTTTGAGTGTTGTTTAAAAACAATTTAATCATCTTAAACTACCATATTTTTTTAAATTTTTATATAAGTTTAACATTTCAAAAATTAGCCATATTAAATTAAGCTATCGCTATAATTTTTAAACCTTAATAAATACTTTTATAATTTTGTTTATTTATATATAATTTTTAATTTTAATTTAATTTTATTTTAAATTTTATAAAATTTTTTGAATAAATATATACATACATCCACTACTCCCATCAAGTACCACCTGTTAATAGACTACTGTCAAATTTTGAACAAATTCCGTCATTTACTTTGCGTTTAACAGCTGTTCAAATCGTACAACCTTGTGGATTTTTTTAAAAATGGAAAAAAGTGAATTTCGAGTGCTCATTAAACAAGGAAAAGCGCGATAAATACTATGGGGACTCTGCACCTTGGATTTCAATGGTAATAAAGTGGTTTACTGACTTTCGTTGTGGTCGCACAAGTACAAATGACGCTGAACGTTCTGGACGGCCAATTGAGGTTAATACACCCGAACATGTCGAAAAAATCCACGATATGGTGTTGGCCGATCGAAGAGTAAGAGTGTGTGAGATTGTTGATGCCATAGGTATTTCATATCTCAGTGTGGTTTCGATTTTAAATGATCAGTTGGGTTTAAGAAAGATGTCTGCAAGATGGGTGCCTCGTTTGCTCTCAATTAACCATAAACTTAATCGTGTGACAACTTCAAAGGATTGTTTGTTGTTTAACCGCAATTCGAAAGAGTTTTTGCGGCGTTTTGTAACTGTGGATGAAACATGGATCCATTACAACACTCCGGAGACCAAGCAACAGTCTAAGCAATGGGAAGAAGGTATGGCAACAGTTTTTTGGGATGCACGCGGGATAATCCACATCGATTAAAAACAATAAAGGGAAAAACAATAAACGGCCTATTTCCAAACCTAAAGAAATGGCTCGGTGGAAAGAGATTTAGCTCCAACGATGAAATTATTGATAAAACAAATGCCTATTTTATGGACCTCGAAAAATCCTATTTTTGGAAGCGATACAAAAATGGAGAAAAGTTGGACTAAGTGTATTGAGCCAAAAGGAGATTATATTGAAAAATATTTTTTTTTTTGCAAAAACAAAATGTGTTTTATTCAAAAAGTCTAGGACTTATTGATCCACCCTCGTATATTTTTGTAATTATTTTTTACAGCATTTTCACAACTTACACCTTAAGCATTTCATCACATAAAATGCAAAAGGACGTAACTAACATATTTAATTTTTTTCAGGAGAAGCAAAAATCGTCTACAGATATTTTAACAATATCGTTAATAAAACTGATAATCATAGAACCAAACAATTTTGTGGAGAAATGTAGTTCGATGTTGTACTTCATTATCAGTCAACCCTACTTCAATATTTTACAGGTCAATCAAAAAAATTAGTGAAAACAAAAGCATAAACGATTCGAACTTTATTTATAAAACCGCTATTTTTTATCGCAGAAGTCAAAAATGTTGTGTACGCATGCAGTAGCCAAATGAATTAAAATCATCAATAGCACCGGTTTTGTAAATTTTTTAGGTGACGATTTGTTCTTTTCTGAAATATAATATAACACAAATAAATAAAGTAAAAAAAAATCCTATTTTTAAATTATTCTTCCCCAGGCTCTCTCCGAATTTAGCCAATTTTTGTTTAACAAATATTAATTTATGCAATTATTTCTATGGGTGCATACTTGCGATTGCTAAATAATTAACATGTGTAAATACAATTATGTCTTCAAAAATAATCCTTGCCTCAAAATAGACAAAAAATTTTAAAATATACCATTGTTGGAAATTTCGTTAATTTAATTTTTTTTTTGGGAATTACGGGATTTTGTTTATCAAATTTAAAAATTTTAATTTTTTAGTTTTCTCTTTGGTACAAACTATTTTTGTAAGCAAAATTGTATCGTAATATGTTGCATTTTAAACAATTTCTTGCATAATGAATTTTAAACTCCACTTATTAACCCTCAAACTGGCCTAACCTTGTTTGCTATAAAATTTATACCACTTGTTCGGCACGAAAAATAAACAATATTCTCCAATACCAAAACTGTTTCCGTTGTCTTTTTTATGCGTTCGAGTCTCAGGAACTAATCCATAAAAATTATTAAGTTTAGGCATAAATTACACTTCTCGACAAGCATCCTTGGTTTGAATGCCGATATGTAATTTATATACTCCTTGATGTCCTGATTCCAAATCAGGCATCACGTCACAATTTTGAGAAAACCGCGTTTAAAGTAGCCAAAAATGGATATTTTGGTCTTTTTAAGGATTCAAAATAAATAAAATTGATTGTTGAAATAGCGTAAAGATAGATTTATCAAATGCCTTTTATAAAAAAAATATGGATATTTGAGAAAAAAGAATTACAATTTCGTACAAATTCAAAGATAGCTTATATTTGAAATGCAATTTAAACAAAGTTGGTGTAATAATTTTAACGTTTTTTGCCGAAATTAAAAAAGTAAACTTCAAAGATTATATCGTGACCATAAAAATGTAATGTTTTGTATTTGTTTTGATGGAGTATTTTACAAATGCAATTTTTACCTATAATAAAAAACAATTTTGAAACGCAGGTTCCCTCATCATAGAGAATAAAGTTCAAAACATTCGGAACTGAGATTGCATTTGAGCTTTTAATTGATTTACTTTCTTTAAATGGTTTTTGTTACAACTATTTCTTATTATCTAAAGTTTAGAAACTGATTCAGTTTAATTGCAACAACAAAAATTTAAAGTGTTCAAAACATTTGCAACTGTCATTTCCCCAGCTCTTAACGAAGTAATTAACACTAACAAATGCTTAGATATAACGGTGACCACATTATTTTTAAATATTTTATATTCTTATATTTGCATTTTATTAAATATCTTATTAAAAGTATTGCTTATTGTTAATTAAAACTATTGATATAAAACTATTAACTAAGTGATTGAAAGTAAACTTAATAATAAAACTTTTTGAAAAAAATGGCTGGAATCAAGTATAATTCCGTTTTTAAGAAAAACGTTTAAAAGGACTTTTAAAAAATAAATGTCTATAAAAGTTGACTTTTAAGGAGTAACTGTCTATATTGATATTCATTCCCATATCAACGATTTGTCGCATAGTTAATAGTGGCAACATTCATCAAATTCTTAAAAAGGGAAACCCCGTGTAACAACTATAAGAAAATATAGAAAAATAAAGAATTTTGTTTACAAAATATCAAAATTGGATAGGTGGATTTCAGTCTTTACATCATTTAAATAAGAGGTTAACTAAAGTTATAGAAGTATTTACAAAAAAAAAAAACTTATGTGTCAAAGAAAAAAATAGAAAAATCTGTCTTGACTTTAATCGCGCATACTGAAATTTATCGCCACAACAAAGGAAATATCCGGGGATCAGAAGGAAGAGATTACGTTCGACGACCTCAAAGAGAAAAATTTAATACAATTTGCAAATATTTTGACCAGCACTATATCAATCAAAATTTCTCAAAATTGTCACATGATGGAAAAATTTGGAAAACAGAATTTTAATCAGAGAGATAAAATCCAGCTAACGTTTTTTTTTCAACTAGTGCTTATTTCGTGAATGGAAACACTTAGCTCATGTCTGATTTGACAGATAATTAGTTTTATCCTTCCGCTGAACGAATATGGTCCGTATGTTCGTTATCTTGTGAAAAAAGTGAAAGAAACTGGCATCCTCATCGATAAACCAAAGCGTGAAAAGCCAAAAACAGTGCGTACACCCGAGAATATTGCTGCTGTGGCAGAAAGTGTGCGTGAAGCGCCATCAACATCAATTCACCGTCGTTCTCAACAATTGAAGTTTTCGGAGACATCATTGAGACGAATTTTGCATAAAGACCTTGGTATGACGCCATACAAAGACCAATTGGTTCAGGAGTTCAAAAAAAAAAAAAGTAATTTACGGACCCTTTATATCGCGGTTCAAACCAAATGACTTTTTCAAATTTTGTGACTGTGTGTCATTCCTCATACCAAGATAAAACTAAACGCAACGAAAATGGTTTGGGCAACCATATTCGAAGAGCATCATACATTTTTGGATTTATGATTGCGACAACAATGTTACTAAAGTTGTGACAACCATACTCTTATATTTTTCTTAATCATAATATGATAATTAGACTGCCATATTATGGTTATGGAAATGTTTATAAATTATCATAGTATGATTCCTACATTATTCTCCCAGCATTTTCCTGAGTTAAAAAGTTATGTTTTTTTTAATAGTGCAAACGTATATTTATTTATTTAATAATTTACACATTAAAATAAACTTATTTAAAAATAATTTAAGCAATCAAATTATCTTTGCGCTGACGAATAAGATTTGTGTTATTAAGAAGTTATATAAATTATTATTTTGTCGCTATGCGATGTTTACATAAAATTTGATTTTAGTATATAAAAAATCAAAACAATACTTTCTCTTTTGAAGCTCAAATGTTATTTTGTCAGGAAAAATATAATATAATAATGGAAACATGTGATTACAGCATAAATACGCATTCAAATATTGCTAAAAATACAATTCCACAAAACATTTGTAATGATCATAATATGTTTGTAGCAATCATAATATTTGCACTATAGCCATATTGTAGTCCTAGTTATTACACACAGAAAAATAAAGTGCCAACCGAATTGAAAAGTGTATTTTGGTGGCTACAACCAATAAATTCGGTTAGTACAAGCATATTCAAATGCGATTTCTGAATATTTTTGGTGTTGCAACTGAAATTCAGTTGTGTTGACAAAATTTTGGTGTGAAAACCAATATTTTATTGTACCAACCGATTTCAGTAGTATCAGCCGAATTTTAGTTGGCAAAGGACAAATTTTTTTTCTGTGTGTACATTATGATCAAGGAAAAGAATTTCGTCATCACCATATTATGATAATTTTTTTTTTAAAAAAGAGAGGCAACACTCAGGAAATACTTCCTATATTTAGCGTGTTGCTTTCTTTGGAAAGGGATAGTATAGAGATGAAAGGTGGAAAGTGGGGAAAGATGAAGGGCTTCAGACATGGCAACACTGTAATTGCGCGAGATGATAGTCTTAGAACAGTTGTTGCTCACCACCTGATGGAGAGTTGTCGAACTTATTGAAGCTTTTTGGTTCATAGCCCTGATTCATTATTTTACTTCGGTGGGGTTAATTGCTATGGGAACACCGAAGGTGGACATTGCGATACGTATGAGGGATAGAAAAAACTCATACATATTATTTTGATGTTGCCGGCACCGAGGATCGAACCCGGGACCTTCTGTGTAAAAGTCCAAAGCGCTAACCATTACACCACAACGCCCACCACAGCACGTGTATTTTGTTTAAATTTTTCTTTCCTATTTCTTTAGTTTTTTTTTTACAATTTATTTTGCGTGAATACAACAAATTTAAAAATAAATCATTTATTATCACTTTTTATTTAATTTATAACACTTTTATGTATAATAAACAATTTAACAATGCGTGTCAATTTAACTTTTTCCTAGGCTCCCATGGTAGACAGGGTTGAGACTACCAAATTATTCCTTCTTCCACTAAAAATATCACCATTACAATTAACAACACTGCGTTGTTTTTCTATTTTTATATCTTTCTGTTTAATATAATTTAATTTCTTCGTGAGCTTCGTTTTTCGAAAAACTCGAAATTGTGCGAAAATGCACCTAAACTTCAACACAATATTATATTGATTCAATTTAAAGGCTTGGATAATACTACTAAATATAATCTTTCAGCCAAATTTTATTAAAATCCTTTCACACATTTTCAAGTTAAGGCGATATATTTTACAGGTATGCTATTGGGACTATGCATATCATTGGACCATAATTAGCTATATTTTGAAATGTTTAAGCTTCAATCTTACTTTGTGTTATGTATCAACGGATTCTAGGCCACATAAATGTAAATGCTTTACTTTTAAATTTAAAAAAAAATAAAACCAAAAGTTTATACAAGTTTGATATAATTTTTATTAAAAATAAAAATTATTTTTTTTTCGACCTTTAATTGTGCAATGAAAATGAAAATTATTCAAGTTCGAGGCCATACTCTATATTTCTTTATTAGGATATCGTCCTAAATTAGGCATTTGTTTTTGGATTAATATAGGATTTTTTAAGTTTGCCTGCGAGAAATACGATTTATTAACTCATTAAGGGCCCGTCATAGATCCGCAAGAACTTTTTTAACCAAACTCTAGATATATGGAACTTCATTAACCCATTTTACGCTGCCGTGGCTTTAAAGCAACACCTACATTTAAGGTCCGAGAATTTTTGATAGGAGGAAGATATAAAAGCGCAATAAAAGGCATGTGAAAATCTGAGGTCTTTACTATAGAAATAATTTAAAAAAAAAAATGTTAAAACTATTATTACAAGGTTGCCATACACATATAAAAAAAATTGTAAATACAAGGTGGCGCAAAAATAACCTTCCGATGTTTTTTGGCTGTAATTTAAAAAAAAAATGATAAACTTTGATTCTTCTTGTGGATTATTTTTATTTGGTATTTTAATTTTTTTTACATCAAGTCGAGAATATGATGTCATGTAAATGGCCGCCGCCACAGTTGATTGTCATTTGAGCCCTTTTTATGGCATTTTCCATCACTTTGGCCAAAACTTCCGGCGATAGGTACTCACATTCTTGACGGATATTGTCTTTAAGAGCTGCAAGAGTCTGAGGATTGTTGACATAAACCCGCGACTTCAAAAAGCCCCACAAAAAGAAGTCTGGAGCGGTCAAATCAGGCGATCTTGCTGGCCAATGCAAATCGCCAAAACGGGAGATTAGGCGCCTGGGAAATGCATCCTTCAGCATATCGGTTGTGGCACGTGCAGTGTGTGCCGTTGCACCGTCCTGTTGGAACCACATGTTTTCCAATCCCAATTTATCAAGTTGCGGCAAAAAGAACTCGTTGATCATTGCTCTTTAGCGCTCACCATTCACAGTAACCGTTTGGCCCGCGACGCCTTCGAAGAAAAAAGGTCCGATGACTCCTCCAGCGAAAACAGCACACCATACAGTGACTTTGAGCGGGTGTAATGGCTCTTTGTGGGTTACACGCGGATTTTCAGTGCCCCAGAAGCGTAAATTTTGCTTATTTACGTACCCGCTAAGATGGAAATGGGAATGGAAATTGTGCCAAAGTCACCGACCGATTTTTGGTCAAATAAATAGTCACCAATATTTCGCGTTCTGGAGCAGTGTAGCGTAACATTGTTTATTAACGTGTATTTCGCATGTGTTTACTACACAAATGTCAAAACAGAACTGACATTAGGGGCCAATCGCAAAATTTATAGCATTTTCTGATAGGAGGATTACTTTTGCGCCACCTTGTACAAACAAACTTTTTGTAAATACAAACAATATTTTACTTGAAATTGCTCCTATACTTGATCTTGTAAATACAAACAACATGTTTGTAGCTTGATTGTTAAATTTATTTCAATAAGATAGTCAACAAATTTTGTTGAGTTCAATTTCAAACAAATAGTTTGTTATATTAACAATGGTGATAATCTTTAAGTTCGAGCTCATATATTAGTTCTCATGCAGTAAGTAAACTAGTTTATATTAATGTTTGATGTTTGGCATGGGATTGTTACCTCTTTCAAAACGTGTTCTGATGATGAGAACCTAGAAAATTCCCGAAATAGATCTATCAACACATTCCTGAAAGGGTCAAATAATAAATTTGAAAACAAAAACTCTATAGATTATTTGTTAGGACAATATCCTAATTTAAGGTCGAAAGAAACATAATTTTTATTTATAATAAAAATTATATCAAACTCATATATTTTTTTTTCTTGAAAACAATTTATTTTTAATCAAAAGAAATTCATAAAAACAACATATTAATCATTTTAATGTAAAGTAATTCATAACATAAAACTCAAAAAATAAATATAAACAATAAAAATAACCTTTTGAATGCGACTACCACCTTTGGGCGATGTCAATTGCATTTTGCAATTGTTAATTTGAGTAATTTTCTATATAATTTAATTTTTTTTTCATAAATTTTACCATTTTCAAATTTTTTTTTTATATTTTCAATTTTTTTCACCGTTCGCGCATGTTTTTAACAAATATTAAATATATTGCTATCTTTCAGCTTGTTGATATCTCTTTCTTATGCGTATAAAGAATGACAGGTACGAGTGTTGCATATTATTATATTTCTAAACATTAAAACGCAGTAAAAATCTCTGAAACGCATACATACAACGCATATACTTTTAATGTTTTTCTTTTTATGTTAACTAATTTTGGTTATTAATAAATCAAATAAAATATTTCTTTATAAAAAATACACACTTTTTATTTATAAAACAAGTAAAATATGGAAAGTAATGTTAAAATAATCTTTTAATAATTTTACTCGTATTTAAAGGCACACAATGTAGTTGACAACATTGCTAGTGTTGAAATTTTTTTGGTTTAAAAAAACGTGATTGTTGAGACGTGTATTGAAAAAAAAACGGAGTTTTATCGTATCAACAAAATATTGTATTGACATTAATAAAAATGTTATTGAAATGAAAGTTGGATTTTAACAACTTCATTTGTCACATTAAATTTGGTGATATGTTTATCCGTGTATATTTAATTGAAAATAAAAGTTTCGACATTTCTTCATTGAACTTTTTGAAAAATTCTGATTTGATAAAGGACATATGGGAAAAATTTTTGAATGAGAAAACTTTGTATTTATGTAAAATTAAGGGATCGGATCAAGAAATTTCCGATCTTCTAAAATTTTTAAATTCAGAAAATAAATTCATTATCTTTTTTAGTGTAAAAAATTACCAATTTTCTTTTAACACACAACAAAATTTTAAAAATTGATTCGCCAATATTGCCATATTACAATTTTGAAAAATTATTTAAAAACACCAATATTTGTAAAAAATTCTGAAAAATCGTGAAAATTATATATATCAAATATTTGATAGATATTTGCTTTAACAACAAATACAAATTATAATTTAAAAATAATCTTAGCCCGTGAAGTACTCACAAAGCGTCAAAGCTAGAATCTAAATTGCTAATACCACCGCTAGAGGGCACAATAAGTGTACAAAAACTTACGAAAAAGCTTATTGAGACATCATTCCATCTTTCTATCAAATTTCGTCAAAAAATTCCCACGGAATCGATGAGTAGTATAAAATACATTAACAAATTTTTGTAATTTTTTTTAGCTTAAATTTAAACTGTGGCTAATAGCCACAGTTTAAATTTCGACAGAATATAAATCTTAAATATGGTGGTTTTTGATCAAATCTTAAGAAACAATATACAATCCACGAACAAATTTTTAGTACAGAAATAAAATTTTGTATGTTCAAACTCTTAAAAATCAACTTATTGGAACATACAACACTATTTGTATACATTTAAGTTAATTTTTACTATATTTTTATAAAAAATATTACTGCCAGTCAAATTTTCAACTTAATTAGATGAACTGGCAACTGTGGTATTAATTACCAGAACTAAACATAGCTTTATAGAAAATAAGTTCGCAGTAAATTTCGTCATACTCAACAAACCAAGTCACGTTACGTTTTTAACTTAACTAGTTGAGTTAAATAGATGATGTTTACCATTTAACACTTTAAGGCACGAAGAGTGTTGATGAAGGCCGTTGCGGGCTAGAAAGTTAACTCCATTCATGCAGGTGTCAAATAACTTTTTTCTGGTAATTAAAGTAAATTATCACAAATAAAATCATAATTTTTCTGTTAATATGAAAAAAAAAAATATTCATGATCTTAAACCGAACTAACCAACATCTCACACACAATTTATAGATCAACAATAAAAATTCAATATATTTAAATTGTAAAAAATATATTTAAAAATCAAGGTCAACAGTTTAACAACAGTTCTAACTAAAACGCGGTATTAAAAATATAATTTTAAGTCATAATCGAAAGATTTTTTTTAAAGATTTTCTTTTAAAGATTTTGTTTTAATTATTTCCATTAATTATTTTTTCCTTTTTCATTTAAACAAAATTAAAGGATATAAAAAAACAGCTTAAAGAGTTTTATCGAGAATAACTGGCTTTTTATATTTTCGATTCGATAGAAATGTAAAAAACCAACAAATTATGCAAAAGTATAACAAAACTCGGTTTCGATAAGCTGTAATTTTTGAAGTACAGTGGAGCACGGTTATAACGAACTCGTAGGGACCTGATAATTTAGTTCGTTATTATTTAGTACACGCAGAAAAAACTGGTCTGTTTTGATAAAAGCTTTTACTTGCAAAGTTTACTTAGTGTTGATGATCTTTAATACAAAATATGCTATGTAAAATTTACATTGACGAAATTTGGAAAATAAGCTACAAGTATATTTTTGTAATGAAAATGTTAAATTACAAAAAAAAAAAAACACTTAGTTTGACATACACACATCAATGTGGCAATATTTATTAGATATGGCAATATCGAACATAAAAGCATAATAACTTATATATAAATACAAAAATCTAAATACTAATTGCACTTTTTTTAGGCACAATATGTAGGATTTATTACGACACAGAATTTGGAAACTTCTCAAGACGTTGGACATCGTAAACACATCATGGTCAACTGCATCTAGATATTTATATCCGTTTTTAAGTTTATTTATTTAAAAAGTGTTATTTGTTGTTAAATACATTATTAATTTTAATACAAATATTATTTACAATATAATGGAGTATTTTTTATTTACAAAAATAAATAGTTTATTAAACGTCGAAAACGTTGCAATATTATACAAAAGACATCGGCTTATTTACATATATATCACTTCAAACATTTACCTAAGCGTTTTGGCAAAATTGTCGTTAATATTATGTAGTAACTACATTGTAGTTGTATAGTTACCACGAAACTTTGAAAACAATTACTCTATTTTTTGTAAATTATACACCTTTTTTATCTGCGTGTATGACATATGTTAGTAAATGCGTTGGGACCAGAAAAATCGTTCGTTATAACCGTGTTCCACTGTAGTAGGAATTTCAAGCTTAAATTATAAATGATATTCGCATGGACTAGTACTACGCTCATAAAAAAGTGAGTATAAAATTGAATTCGGTAACTGTTATGAACCCTCAGAAAAAACTGAGGGAATATTATCGAAGTGCTTAGTAATTATACAACTAGAACTTTTTAAAACTAAGCACTAATCACTTCGATAATATTTCTTGAAAGTAGTACACAGAGAGAATTTAGTTGGACAAAAAAAAAACAATAAATCAATTGAGACCTTATTGTAAAAACTCGATAAACCACATTTACAATTCTCTAGTTTTCACTGTTTTCTAGACATCCGTTGAATAAATTTTAAATGAAGCCTTGTTTAAACACTTGTTACACGTATGTAGAGTATAAAAGTCCTCTAATAGCCATATTTCCTAAATGTATTCCCTTTTTAAGAGGCGAAAACTAACCAAAAACTAAATGCGACTTATCTAGTTTTTACAATAAGCCCTTCAATTAAACTTTTCTGCACAAAATAAACGAAACTTTAAATTTAAATTTTACAGAGGTATAGAACTTTGAAATGGAAAAAAACAAAGATGATTTTTTTAAATTGACATGAAATTTACTTTATTCCAAAGATAATCTTCTGGCGTTATAATTAAAATATGACTTCTGGCATATGACCGCCACGGCTGGTTCGGACGTAGAAGGCCAATTTTTCATGGCCGTATATTGGCAATAACGAGGCGAATGTTGTCCTCCAAGTGGTCAATAGTTGCGGGCTTATCGGCGTAGACTAGCGACTTCACATATCCCCACAGAAAACAGTCCAGCGGCTTTAAATCGTACGATCTTGGAGTCCAATTCACGGGTCCGAAATGTTAAAATAATATCAAATTTACCATTAGAAAAATATTTTTTCCTAATATGAAAAAAATTCAGCTTATGTGACTCATCCCGTTCTAAAACCCGTTACTTCTTGAAAAACCGTTACTTAAAAAACCCGTTCCTTTTTTTAAAACCGTTAATGTTTTTCAAAAAACTTACTTTTTTTAACCCCCTGTTAAAAATCAACATATGTGTCTCCATACATGAGCACACATGCTTCATACATGTCCACATTCATTCATATGTGGTCATAAATGATTCATATATGTTCATATGTTGGACCATATATGTTCATTAAAAAATTGAGGTAGTATTTACATATATGATCACACATGTCCATACATGCTCATATGTGTACATTAACGAAAATTTAGGTAATTTTTTCATGTATGATCACATATGAACACCTATGAGCATATGTGATTCACATGTGGAGGTATATGGACATTAGGCCGGGTCGATTTGTATGGAGGCAAAAAAATCGCTCGACGTTCAAGGAAAATCGTATTCTAGGGATCAAAATAAGAAACTTTGCCAAGGGAACCATACCTCTGAAACAAATTCTGATGTCCCGACTTTTGACCCGTAGGGTCAAATTTTGAAATATTCACTTTGACCCATTTAGAGTGCCCCAATCGAATCCAACCCAATCGAATATAATTTATACATTCATCTGCTAGAGCGTCTTCCGGAGAAGAAATAGAGACCCTAATCTTGGAAAGACTCCTCCTACTTTCTGAAATATCTCTATCCCGAGATTTGTACATTTTGCTATAAAAACACGCCTAAAAAGGCCCTCTTTCAACTTAAATTTCAACCCCTTAATGGTCACCTAGAATGATGATTTATGTCCCCCTTAATGGTCACCTAGAATGATGATTTATGCATTAATCTGCTAGCGCGTCTCCCGGAGAAGAAGTAGCTCCAATGATCTTGGAGAGATTCCTCCTACTTTCTGAAATACCAAAGTAGGCTTTTTCAAAATTTGACCCTTTGGGTCAAAAGTCGGGACATCAGAATTCGTTTTAGAGGTATGGTTCCTTCGGCAAAGTTTCTTATTTTGATCCCTAGAATACGATTTTCCTTGAACGTTGAGCGATTTTTAAATCGACCCGCCCTAATGGACATTTATGAACTCGAATGTCTTCATATGTAAACATGAATCAGTTCATACATGTCCATAAAGGAATACATATATGTTGATTTTTAACCGGGATTATTTTTTTTTAAATATACCGTTGAATGTTGAATCACTCAGTCACGCCACTCTTATATAGTTATAGAAGATATAAAAAATCAGACTTAATTATGAAATTTTTTAAAAATGAATTTACTATTCAACCTATAAAAAAATCATCAGATATATCTGATATATCATATATATATATATATATATATATATATATATATATATATATATATATATATATATATATATATATATATGTATGTACACCGCATACTCTAGAGACATTTATTCATTCCCCCGCATAGTTTAGGGACATTTGCTTACTTTGGGGACTGTCCCCAAAATTTTCGCGCCTTTTCATACATCTAGCGTTTAAGATGAGGACAATTATTTCTATACACCGCATATTTCGCGGACAATTTTGGGCTTGTCCCTAAAGTATGCGCTGTGCATACATATATATATATATATATATATATATATATATATATGTATGCGTAGCGCATACTTTAGGGACATGGCCAAAATTGTCGCCGGAATATGCGGTGTATAGAAAAAATTGTCCTCATCTTAAACGCTAGATGTATGAAAAGGCGCGAAAATTTTGGGGACAGTCCCCAAAGTAAGGAAATGTCCCTAAACTATGCGGGGGAACGAATAAATGTATCTGGACTATGCGCTGTGCATACATATATATATATTTATATGTATGCACAGCGCATAGTCTAGAGACATTTATTCGTTCCCCCGCATAGTTAAGGGACATTTGCTTACTTTGGGGACTGTCCCCAAAGTTTTCGCGCCTTTTCATACATCTAGCGTTTAAGATGAGGACAATTTTCTCTATACACCGCATATTCCGGCGACAATTTTGGCCATGTCCCTAAAGTATGCGCTACGCATACATATATATGTATGCACATTTGGGGACAGTCCCCAAAGTAAGCAAATGTCCCTAAACTATGCGGGGGAACGAATAAATGTCTCTAGACTATGCGCTGTGCATACATATATATATATATATATATATATATATATATATATATATAAAACTATGCGGGGGAATGAATAAATGTCTCTAGAGTATGCGCTGCGCATACATATATATATGTATGCGTAGCGCATACTTTAGGGACATGGCCAAAATTGTACCCGAAATATGCGGTGTATCGAAAAAATTGTCCTCATCTTAAACGCTAGATGTATGAAAAGGCGCGAAAACTTTGGGGACAGTCCCCAAAGTAAGCAAATGTCCCTAAACTATGCAGGGGAACGAATAAATGTCTCTAAACTATGCGCTGTGCATACATATATATATATATATATATATATATATATGTATGCACAGCGCATACTCTAGAGACATTTATTCATTCCCCCGCATAGTTTAGGGACATTTGCTTACTTTGGGGACTGTCCCCAAAATTTTCGCGCCTTTTCACACATCTAGCGTTTAAGATGAGGACAATTTTTTCTATACACCGCATATTTCGGCGACAATTTTGGGCATGTCCCTAAAGTATGCGCTGTGCATACATATATATATATATATGTAGATAGATATATCCGATACATCAGATATACATATATATATCACGCAAAAATATTTATTTTTTTTTTTAAAGGTTAGAAAAAAGCCAACCAAAAATGACTCATTCTAAATCTAGACGCCGCCTATTTGGCCCACTTTAAAAAAAATAAAAATGTTTACTACTCCCCTGTACATTATGTTTTTAAAAACAAATGTACAAATAAAAAGAACGTATATTGAATATTTACCAAAGGTAGACATACACACAAAAAACAAGTTTTCAATTTATTTTTGATCAATGGTGATAATATTTAACTTCGAGCTCATACATATATTAGTTCTCATTTAGTGAGGAAACTAGTTTATATCAATACTTGATGTTTTGCAAGGGATTGTTACCTCTTTCAAAACGTGTTCTGATGATGGGAACCTAGAAAAATCCCGAAATAAATCTATCAACACATTCCTGAAAGGGTCAAATAATAAATTTGAAAACAAAAACTCTATAGATTATTTGTTAGGACAATATCCTAATAAAGAAATATAGAGTATGGCCTCAAATTTTAATAATTTTCATTTTCATTGCACAATTAAAGGTCAAAAAAAACATAATTTTTATTTTTAATAAAAATTATATCAAACTTTTAAAAAGATGTTTCTTTGTTTAATATAAAATTTAGTAGGACAATAATACAAAATAACTTTTGTACAGACAAATTAAGTAGTCTTTTAACATACACAGAAAAAGTTATGTGCAAAAAATATTGAATTAATCGATTGTTTGAATATAAATAGTGTTTTAAACTATTTTTTTAATAGATTTAATTAAAATATTTATTTAATTTTCTTGTAAATCTAACCAGTGTAGACAACACATTAACATAATTATTAAAAACTTTACCAACATTTTCTTCATTACTTTATTGTGATTAAAATGTCAAACGAACGTTTAATTATATGAATCTATTATTTTATTTGTAAATAAAAAAAAAATGCAAATGATTAACTTTTAATTAGTAGAATAGTTTAACGATTTGTATACACTCAAAATCGTAATTATTTCGGTAGAATTTGCAACACTCTTTTTTTAAAATAACATATAATGCATTTACCTGATATCTGTCTAATTCTTTTTTCAGTTATTTTTTTAAGATCGCACATTTCATAAAATAATATTAAAATTACGAATAGTTGAAACTGAAAACCTAATTCAATGAAAATTGTTATTGAACTCTGACAACTTTTAAAAGTGTTACTTAGTTTATAATTGTTTTAATACAAAAAAAAAACTTTGTAGTAAAAATTTTAAAAGAAAAGAAAATAAATGTGGGTATGTAAAAATAAAAGTTTAAGGAATAATAACTTTTTAACGGATAGTAATAGAAATAAGTATAGTATACAATTTTTCTCAAGTAAGAATCCTCTTTAAATGTGTATACGAAAAAATAATTAAAATGAAAGAATAAAAAAAAATCCATTTTTTTCGGACCACCCTATTTCTACCCGTTGCATTAAAAAAAGGGCAAAAACTGCTTATAAGCCTAATTTTTCATGTAGAATCGATTCGTGAAGTAAGATTTTAAATATATTTAGCGTTTTTTGTTCTACAAAGTAAGGTACCCAAAATACGCCGAACGGGAATTGAAGGAGTTTAAATGTTTCAAAAATAAAAACGCCATTATTTTTATTGTTGCAAAAACCTTCTAAAAAGTTATGATATCCCAAAATCAAAAAAAAAATTCAAACTTTGACAATGCAAAAAATTATGAAACAGGTCCTGAATTTTATTTGAAAAAATTTTACAATATTTTGAAAAAATAATAAAATTATATCCACAAAAGTGATTTTTCCTACATTAACGGTTAAAAGAAGAAATCTTCCAGACGAAACAAGACAAAATGACAATTTCAAGACTGTACTAAAATATGGCTTATTGGATATTGTCATAATTTTAAAGAATTTCGAAACGTCTTTTCAGGGTTCCTAATTTTAGCTTTTTAAGTAACGTTGTTGGCAATTTTTGTGTAAACATGGCGTGTTTCGGGTAAATAAATTTTGTTTTATTATAAAAGTCGAATTTATTTGCTTGATAAATTCGAAAATAATTCCACGGGAAATTCGAAAATAATTCCACGGGAAACGAAAACGTCCGGGAAATAGAAAACTCTAAACATAACCTCGCCATATAAGTTTTTAGTAACTCCGGAAAAGAAATTTCTCCTAGTTTAATACAAAAATAACAATCCAAATAATATGAAAAATTAAATTCTTGTTAATTAGCTTCTTTTTTTTTTTTTTAATTTTATTTATTTTCTAATAATACATAGTACATTTTTGTTGCCTCAGCGCCTAATAGGCATTGTTGTTATCGCTATAACATTTTTAACGTAATAAGCTCATACCAAGATAAAATTT
The DNA here is from genome assembly GCA_021234595.1 of Delia radicum. Lineage (NCBI taxonomy): Eukaryota > Metazoa > Arthropoda > Insecta > Diptera > Anthomyiidae > Delia > Delia radicum. The sequence continues at coordinate 167,760,206 of CM037854.1, read as the reverse complement.
CTTGAAAATTTTCATAAGCTATCTGACAATTCCCAAAAATAAGTTTGTTCGCTTACGCAAAAATGTGTACACATTTTTACTGGAAGGTGTTCGTTTACACAAATAATCAGTAAAAAATAGTAAAAAGTTAGAGTAAAGTAACAGGTTGATGCCAAAGAAAATTTTTGTCAGTAAGAATTTGTAAGAAGAAAAAACATATAATTGAAAGAATGAATATGCTTGTATTTTTAGTAAACAAAAACAAATATTAAATTAAATTATAGTTGTTTATGGATTTAAAGTGAAAAATATTAAAGAATTAATTATGGAAGAAGTTAAAAAAACATTCTAAATTATTTCTGGTCGACTATTTCAATTAACTTTTATCTTTTCCATAAGGACCAGTTGATTTTTTTAATATTTGGTATTTAAATTCAGCTGCTATGTATTTTACCAATTCTTAAAAATTCTCCGTTCATTCATTTTTTTTTATAAATTTCTCTTACTCTCTGTAATTTTGTTACTGAGTAATTTTTACTGGACTTTACTGGGAAAGTAATCAAACAGACTTAATGTATAGAAAATTTCCAAAACTGTGATTTTTTCGTATTTCGGCTTCTGTTTCCACATTTTAAACGGTATTCAGGTGGGAATAATACCATAACCTTTTAAGACTTTTATAAATATATATGTGGTTTTAATATTTCCAAGCCGAGACATGCACTCAGAGAAATTATTGATTAAATTAAATATTTTTGAAAAAAATTGTCCGACGTTTTTTACATTAGTCTCATCTATGTTACGTTATATTTCCGAAAATTATAAATACTTTGTATGTTTTTAAATAAACTAAATTTCACAGGCAAGAGAATGTTGGTACCTTATTGATAAATAACGACAAAAATTATGATTTGTCCATTTTTAAACTTTAAACAAGTGCCGTTTTTTAAGCAATCAAGATTTTGCATTCACATTTTCTTTAGTGTATTAATAAAATTGTCGTTTACGTTGCAAATAATTTTCAAAAAATCGGCTAATATTTGTGGCCAGAGTTTTCAAAACACCCACTAAATACAAGACAAAAATTCAAAAAAAAAATAATTTTCAAAGTTAAACAACTCAGAAATTTTCAAAGTTAAACAACTCAGAAATTTTCAAAGTTAAACAACTCATATATAGACCAGAGATAGCTAGTAAAATGCAATCTTGAACATCTGATCACATTTGTAACATTAGTTAGCTTTAAAAGTTTTTACTATATACACGAGGTACATCACTTTGGGGCCCTATGCCGCAGCTAGATAAATTAAACTCATTAACACCTTATTTATCACTATGCTAACTTGTATTGCAATCGAACCACACAGTAAGAAATGGATAAGTTATTTCCAATTTTTTATTTTGTAAATCCCCAACAGTGCGTTGTCATATAAAACTAAACAGGGGTTGAATTACGGCATTCGTGATCGTAATTTTTCTATCGAAATTAATTTTCTATTTCTAAAAATAAAGCATTTAAACAAAAATGTTTGATCAGGGATGTTGTAGTTCGGTCTTTGATGGGAAATAAATATAAGACTTGGTGCTTTTTTATTATTATTTTGTAGTTACTCATTAAAAAACAGTTTTGGACGTTTCAACTCGATCACGAATACAGTAATTCAGACCCATATACACTTTCAAAGATTCTTTTTAGTTAACTATTTTTTAAATAAAATGAGTCCCAATTTTTGGGAGTTATTTCAAAATTTAAAAATAAATCCCAAAAAAAATGAATTAACTCCCAATGAAATAAGTCCCAACAAAAATGAATTAACTCCCAATTTTTGTTTGTTTTGTTTTTCTTTTAGAGAACACTTTTTATTTCATAAGTATATGTAAGCATATACATAATATGGTGGAGTGCAATAATGCCATACGAAATAAGGCCTTTAAGGCTTTATTTCACTTTCAATTGAGAAATAAGGCCTTTATTTGCAAAAAGGCTTTATTGCACTTTGAAAGTGAAATAAAGCCGTAAAGGCCTTATTTCACTTAAATTTTTTTTAAATGAAGCAATTAAATTTCTTATTCTTATTCTTCTTATATTTTATTGAACAATTATAAAAAAATTTCATATTAACAAAAATTAATAGAACATTAATAATTCAACAAAAAATTTAACTGCAACAATATTGAAAATCTTTGCTTTATAAAGTTTTTCTGCGTGGCGGCATGCGGCCGCTCTTAGGGGTTTTCTCCTCCATGGGACGCGGCAGGTGGCTTCGCTGAATAAAGTTTCCCTGCGCGCGTCACACTAGGGAAGATAATGAGACGGGCGCAGGAAAACTGTATTCAGCGAAGCCACCTGCCGCGTCCTATGGAGGAGAAAACCCCTAAGATCGGCCGCAGGCCGCCACGCAGAAAAACTGAACAGTGTAACAAAAGAATCAAAAAATACAAAATAAAGGCTTTATTGCACCATTGGCTAAATTTAAATAAAGGCCTTATTTCACTTTCAAAGTGCAATAAAGCCTTTTTGCAAATAAAGGCCTTATTTCTCAATTGAAAGTGAAATAAAGCCTTAAAGGCCTTATTTCGTAAGGCATTATTGCACTCCACCACATAATATTAATAATAATTATAATTTGATAAAAAATTATTTAAAAAAAAATTAAATATTCATTTACAAAAAAACCCCTCCCCCCCCCACTAAACAAAATTCTAACAAGAACTGATGCTTACACTGTTTTATTAAGTGAAATACCTGATTGCTTTGAAACTACTTGTTTTAAGGCAGTTTTTAGAACCGTTACAAAACCATCAGAATTTACTGAAATGCAATTTTAAGAGAAATGAAATAACTCCCAACAAAAATGAAATAACTCCCAATCGTAAAATTGCGTTTGCAATTAAAATGAAATAAGTCCCAACTGCGATGAAATAAGTGCCAATGGTAACTCCCAAATGAAATAACTCCCAACAAAAAAACTGTTGGGACTTATTTTATTTGGGAGTTATTTCATAATGAATTAACTCCCAACAAAAAATATGAAATAAGTCCCAACGCATTGGGACTTACTTTGTAATGAAATAAGTCCCAATTTACATGGAAAATTTTTTGGGACTTATTTCATTTTTCCATTGGGACTTATTTCATTTGGGAGTTATTTCACTGTACCGTTATTTTTTAGACCGTTTGTTATTCTCCTAAGTGGATAGGTGTTACTGATTTTAGTCTAGTGTTTAAAAAGTTTTAAGTGAATATCCATACAAAATAGTACATTTTAGCAAAGGACTAATGTACCATTTTGAATGGAAAACTACGAGCTGTCGTAACAACTTTTAAAATGTAGTAACAAAAAAGTCTGAACTAACTTCGGAAACTTACTTTGTTTCGCGATGAAACCACTGAGGCTTACAATGTTGATTTAATATTTGTTGCACAGTGTAATACAAAGTTGGACATCAGATATGGGATCAGTAGTTTGAATATATATATTTAGTACTTAATTACAATAAAAGAAAACTATTAACAAAAAATAGAAAATAGAATTAGTTACAAAAGACGTTGCAGAAAGAAATTAACAGTTTTTTTATGCTAAATATTAGTAGGATAAGTATAGGATAAATAAATCCGTTGAATCTGCAAATATTTAGTTATATTTGAGCTAAATTTTAGTTACTTGAAAGTAGCCAAATTAATCTGCCAAAAAAATGGTAAATATTAGTAGACAAAAAAATCAAAAAAACGTGAAAATTTTAAAGTTTTTTATGCGAATACAATTCTGTATATCTGAAATCAGCAATCTAGAACGTTTTATCAAAAATATATACTGTCATTTGCATTATTATTTGTTTGCTGTTTTTAGTCTACAAATATTTACTAAATTTTACTAAAAACTTTCAACTTATTAACTAAAATTCAACTCGAATATAACTAAAATTTTGTAAAACAGAGACCAAAAATAAATATTATTTTTTTTTTAATCACAAAAATATATATAACAAATCTTAATTTTATATAATACAAATACATATTTTATACAAAAATGATTCATTATTCACACAAAAAATTCCTAGAGGGAATACGATGCAAGCATACTTAGTAAAAAATTTTTATTAAAATTCTGTGAATTTTATTAAGTTTTGTATAAATTAAAAAAATACAAAAAATACAACACAAAATAGTCTGTAAAATAAAATATGTATTAAATAAAACTTTATTTAAATATAAATAAATTAAATATTTTAAATAAAGGAGAAGTAGACGAAACAAAAATCTGAAAAATGGTTTAAGTTTATTTTAGTTATTTATTAAACAACTAAATTCTAACCCCAAATTAATTTTTTCTAGATAAAAGTCATTGCATTGGTGGAATTGAATAGCATATATTTTCTTGTGACTAATGTGAAGGAAGTGGTAATATTAATTAGAATAGGTATTATATAAAATTAATGTTAAATATATATTTTATAAAAAAAACAGCATATTTGATCGAAATATATGGGACAATTTATTAAACTATCTAGGGATTGTTATGAAATAGAATGGATAATATTATTACGATTGCTTAACTGTCATAAATCAAAGAGGAAGAATTACCAAGTTTTTGTGGTTAAATTACATTATTAAACTAATTATTATTATTTAAATTATTTTCCTAACTTGATTGAAAAACTTTACTGAAAATAGTTATTTGTTGAAATGCTTCTACTATAGTTGGTAATATAATAATCTTTTTTTGATAAACGTTTGCCTAGAATTTGTGTGTGTGTTGAAAACATTTAATACTTTAATTTTTGTTTTTGATTTTAAATAAAATTCGTCGAAAAACAGCAAAGACGTATATATACGTCTTACGCAAAGTGGGAAGCACAGCATTTTGTTTAACAAAAAATTATGATTTTTTTTTAATTAGACACATTTTTAATGAATTTTAGTTTACTAATGTTGAAAAATATAATTTATTAACTTTAAAATTATGTAAAGATAACTAATTCAATTCTTTCTAATGGCAATTACCATCTTAAATGTTTATATTAAAAATTAATAGCTTTTAGTAAAATAGTTAACAAAACGCATTATTTTGTGTGGTATTCTTGAAACAAGGTACAACGCAGAGAGGACCTCACATTTTGAGCACCAAAACGAGTCTCATTTCGAATATTTTTTTTTTTTTGATCATACACCACATTTCCGAGATGGAGTTTTCTTTTAAATCTCAAAAAAAAGAAACAAATAGATTATATTTAAATGAAAAATTTATTTTCATATAAATATTTTATTTTAAAAAAGTTTCTGGTGGTTTCCATACCAAAAATTATGTAAATAATTTATTTAATTTTTTTAATTATAAATTTATTCCTAACAATTTGAATTTAATGTAGGAATTTTAATACAAACACATATAACACATACAAACACATATAATACATACAAACACAAAGAAACATATAGAAATATATAGAAAGACACATTGTTAAATTATATGTGTTTTATTCAAAATCCCCGTGGAAGTCACTGGGACAAACGGCTGGCGTGCCTTGGTAACATTTTAAAATTCTCTTTGCTACTCCTGTGAACCTTGTTAGCAGTTTACATCAACCTGTTCCTGCGTCACCTTTTGCATCAACAAATTGCCAATCTCGCAGTAAGTATAAAATGTCATTACAAAATATAGAGGGTCAACAACAACATGAACTTGATCACAATTGCTCGCTTTGTCCCAATCCCCCTGACGATAAAATGACAATCTGCGTGGATTGCCACAAAAAGTTTCACAAAAGTTGTGCTCATGTCACAGTGCTCAACCATAAGACCAACTTCCCCCACTTCAAGTGTAACAAGCCGTTGCTCAATTATTCCGCAAACACGAAAAATTCAACTGCAACTTAAAAGGCTAGAAGAAGAACGTGAATTGAACAAAAAAATACCTTGATCAAAAGTATCAGCTTCTTGAAGAAGCCGAGGCTCTCGCTGACAGTTCGTCCACAGAGTCTCAGTCCGTTCATAATTGGTTAGCTACATCAGAACCTAACCCTAATTTACCTATAACAGTCATTGACCAACAGTCAAAACGACACCCTTAACCGGCAATCAACTTATTTGCCTTATGCATCAACAACGTTGCAAAATCGGGTAGATTTTTTCCCACAAACGGTTACCCCTGCTGCCATAAGCTCGTCGTTGACAACAATTGCTGTACCAAAATGTACTACGATCATCGCCACTAGCGGTGGCTATCAACCACGGATGCAGCATACACAGCCGAACGTCTTAACTCATCCTCATGGCGCTATACTTACATCATTACCAGCAAATAATGAGATGCCTTTTGAAACAAACCAAAATAATTTTCATCAACTAAATTTATTTAATTCTGTCCCACAACAATTTATTTAGTGGCATCCAATGTCATATACTACAAACGTTACAGATAATGCACAATCAAATGCGGCTACTTGCGCACCATCTTATGTTGCCCCACAGCAAAGACTGCAACAAAATCACATATATGCCCGACAATCACTTCCAAAAGAACTGCCGACATTTTCTGGGCTACCAGAAGAATGTCCCATTTTCGCGTCCACTTACGAATGGTCAACGGATGCTTGTGCCTTAACCGATACGGAAAACCTCATCCGCCTCCAAAAGGCTTTAAAAGGAGAAGCCTTGCATAGCGTTCAGCATATGCTAATACACCCTTCAAATGTTCCTGGTATTATACAGCTGCTTCGTATGTTGTATGGGCAACCTGAAAAGATAATAGGTTCAATAAAATTAAATTATGTCCAAAAGTGGATGAAACTAATTTAAAAACGCTTACCTCTTTTGCTAATGATGTTAGAAACCTTATTTCCACAATAAACGCCAGCAATTTATTAGATAAAATAAATAATTCATCTCTTCTGCTTGAATTGATACAAAAACTTCCTCCTTCATATCAAATGCAATGGGCAACTCAAAACTACAGCTGATACAACAAAACAAAAAACCAAATTTGTACGAATTTGACAAATGGGTTTTTAATATTGGTATAATAGCTAGCAGTATAACAGTTGATCAATCAACGAACAAGAATAGTAAAGAAAAGATAATTGCAAATACAATGCAAGCAACAACAAACAAAAAAGCTTTTTTGTTCACTCACATAGTGAGAACAAATGCATTGTGTGTGGTAACAACAATAATAAATGTTAAACAGTAGCTAGCTGCCCAACATACCATTCGATGGATCGTAGTGAGAAGTGGGGGTAGAAAGAAAAACAATTTATGTAAATATTGTTTGTCAAAGCATAGTGGTGATTTTAAGAGAAAAAATAAATGCGGTGAGGAGGGGTGTGAATTTTTTCACCACTCACCATTACATCGTTATTCTGTGCCGGTAAGTAAGCAAAATGAAACGTCAAATAATAATATAAAAAATAAAATTCAAAATCGAAGCTGTAAACAACAGCCACATTGCTGGAATTAAAGATTTTATATTGTTTAAAATAATACCTACTAAATTATATGGTAAAAATAAAGCAATAGAAACATTTGCGTTTATAGACGAAGGATCCGGCATCAGTCTAATGAATGAAAGTTTGGCAAAAGAGTTGGAACTCGGCGGTGTGCCAAACCCCTTATGTTTGCGGTGGACGGGAGGTATGGAAAGACGAGAAAATAGTTCTAAAAAACTTAAAAATTCCATTTCAGGCACTGATAAAATGAATTCGATTTAAATGTTCATACAGTAAATTCACTGCATCTCCCGGAACAATCGTTGGACTATGATATGTTTTCAAAGCAGTATCGCCACTTGCGAAAACTGCCTGTGGAGAGTTACACTGATGCTGTGCCACAAATTTTGATTGGACTAAACCATGTTAATCTAGGTGTTTCACGAAAAGTTCGTGAAGGTTCTCCATATGAACCGATAGCAGTCCACACAAAACTTGGTTGGCTTATTTATGGCTCTTCTGAGGAGAATAAAAACAAGGTATGAGTTATAATTTTCACGTATGCGAGTGCTCTGCAACCACAGGCGATGAAACGTTAGAACGTTTAGTCAGTAGCTTTTATTGTCTTGAAAGTGTAGGAATAGGTATAAAAGACCCCCTAGTAGCTGAAAATGACAAAAGGGCATTAGATCTTTTAAATAAATTTACAAAACAGAAAGAAGATGGACATTATGAGGTTCCACTTCTATGGAAGTATGATGCATTGGGCTGCCAGATAGTTATGAAATGGCACTAAAACGGCTAAATTGCCTGGAAAATAAATTGTTAAAAAATTATGATCTTTTTCAAATTTTTAAAGAAACAATTACCAAATATCTTGTAATGGTGCGTCAACATTTGATTCCCTACCTTGGGTTTCTTTTCCGGCGTTTTAAACGCCACTGGCAATAACTGCTTTTATATTTGCCGGCACTAAAGATCGCCAAGGCTAAGCAATTTTAAAGCGCTGTTGGTTTTTAAAAGATTAGAAAGAACAAGCCAATTGCTCGGCTGAAGTGCTGATTCAAACTTATCCTTTATTTAACATTTCGTCCTGCTTATAAACTAACATAACGGTACTTAAATCTAACTTATTCTATGTTCTATGTTTTAGTTTGCTTATAATTTTACTTATATCAGCTGTTTTGATTCGCAGTATAATCAGCTGTTATCATTCACAATAAAAAGTAATTAATTAGTGATGTGAGTGGTTATCGATCCACTACAATCTATCCAAAACAACATACGAAAATTAGATTCTTCAGAAATCGGTCGAGCAGATAGAAAAATTTGGTACCTACCAATTTTTGCAGTTTTAATAAAAATAAACCCGGTAAATCGCGTGTCGTCTGGGATGCAGCTGCAAAATCAAATGGTATGTCCCTCAAATCATATTAATTAAAGGGACCTGATCTTTTGGCCAATTTGCCTTCTGTTCTTTTTAAATTTCGTCAAAAATCGGTGACTGTCTGTGGAGACATTGAAGAGATGTTTCACCAAATACATATAAGACCTGAAGACCGTGATGTACAACGATTTCTTTGGTGCGATTGTTTACAAAACAAAACTCCTGATGGTTAGGTGATGGATGTCATGATTTTCGGCGCCACATGCGCTCCTAGTATTTCACAATATGTGAAAAATGTAAACGCTAGTAAATATGAAAACGAGTTTCCGAAAGCCGCTCAATCTATAAAAGAGAATCATTATGTTGATGATCTTCTTGATTCTGTCGATACACCACAAGAGGCTGTAAAACTTATTTCAGATGTAGAGAATATTCACCGAAAGGCTGGTTTTAATATTCGGAACTGGATTTCTAACAACAAATCGGTTATTAAATCCGATTCATTAACAGAATCTCTAATTGCCAAACGCCTTAACTTGACGGAGCAAAAACAAATTGAAAAAATCTTAGGAGTTTTTTGGAAACATGATGAGGACGTCATAACTTTTAAGATATCTACGTGGCTTATTGAAAGTGAAATATTTTCTGGTGGTAAGATACCTACAAAAAGAGAGGCTTTGGCAGACGTCGATAAAGATGAGCTTCTAAAAACGTTCACAGCTACAACAACAAAATGGAGTTTTAATCCACCGGCTTCGCCCCACATGGGTGGTTCGTGGGAGCGCCTTGCTCGCTTCATTAAAACAATTTTATATAAAATTATGCCTTCGAGTACACCCAGTGACGAACTGCTACAGAGCATGATGATTGAGGTAGAAAATGTTATAAATTCAAGGCCCCTTGCCTACGTCCCTATTGACGGCGAAACGGATAAAGCACTCACTCCAAATCATTTTCTGCTGGGAAGCTCCACTGGGCTAAAACCTCTGTCTACTTGTAACGATAGTGGCATATTACTAAAACGAAGTTGGCTTACGTCCCAACAATATTCAAATATTTTTTGGAAGAAGTGGTTGACTGAGTATCTTCCAACATTAACATGTAGGTCGAAGTGCCATGATTCCCCAAAACCTTTCAGTCAGGGGGACCTAGTGATCATAGTTGACTTCTCTTCCTCGTAACGTCTGGCTACGCGGAAAAGCGACGGTCATCTGTAATCTGAACTACAAGCAAAATTTATGTTCATATAAATATTTTATTTTAAAAAAGTTCCTGGTGGTTTCCATACCAAAAAGTATGTTTATAATTTATTTAATTTTTTTAATTATAAATTTATTCCTAACAATTTAAAGTTAATGTAAGAATTTTAATACAAACACATATAACACATACAAACACAAAGAAACATATAGAAATATATACAAATACACATTGTTAAATTATATGTGTTTTATTCAAAATCCCGTGGGAGTCACTGGGACAAACGGCTGGCGTGCCTTGGTAACAATAAGTCTTACGCAGCAGATGGGTTAACTAATTTTTCAGCTATTTTTACAGGTTTATTTCTATGAGTGTACAATTTGTATTTCAGAATCATTTGATTTGTAGCGATTTAATTTTTTCACTACAACTTTTTCCTTTTATAGCACTGTGCAGTAGAATCCGCGGTCAAATTATAACAGTCAACTGGGCATGGCAGTAGTTCTATCTTCTGACTTTGGCGCCGGATGTGATTACACACATGCAGACAAGAAAAGTAATATTATGTATCTTGAGTTAAATTTCCTATAAAAAACAATTTTTATAAATGCATTCTGTTACGCTGTTTACAAGTAACGGTACTAATTTTCAATGTATTTTTAAGCATTTCCGACCTTATCTTCAAGCTTTGCATTTGTTTTAAAAAATGTGGTACATTTACACACATTGTGTGTATTAATATCACACAAAGTGTATATCATTTTAAATTTACATACATAGAGTATTTGTATTGACATTATACATAGCACAGTGGGGTGTGTCACAAATACTTTGGAAATAATTCAGAAATTTCTTTCTGGCTAATCGGATTGCATTGAAACTTTACACAGCGATAATCAACCTAATTTCAAGCTTACGTTTCAAAGAAGAGTCCACGAGATACATCAGGAGCTGATCACTTAGACTCCAAAGTAGAAAACCTCAGGCATTACAAAATTTTTAGAGCTTGCCAAATTTATATTCATCGCCCGATTTTCAAAAATGACAAATTTTTGTAATCTGCTTGTAAATTCCAATACGCTTACTCATGTGGGTTATCTCTTAAAGTACAAAAGTTATCCGCATTGGAAAATCAAAATTTAGCATTTTTACAATAACCTGCACGTAGAAAAAAAGGCAAATGTTCGAAGTGATATATATGTAAATAAGCAGAAGTTTTTTATATAATATTGCAACGTTTTCCAGGTTCAATAAACTATTTATTTTTGTAAATGAAAAATACTCCATTGTATTGTAAATAATATTTGTATTAAAATTAATAATGTATTTAACAACAAATAACACTTTTTAAATAAATATACTTAAAAGCGAATAAAAATACCTAGATGCGGTTAACCATGATGTGCTTACTATGTCCAACGTCTTAAGAAGTTTCCAAATTTTGTGTCGTAATAAATCCTATATATTTTACCTGAAAAAAAAGCAATACAATTAGTAGTATTTAGATTTTTGCATTTATATACATAAAAGTTCCCAGTAAAATAGTAAAATCCAAATAACAGGTTGCAGAACAACTGATACTGCATTATACATGTTCTAATTGCTGTTCTACAACCGATTATTATATGGAGTTTATCCTATTTGCTATAGGTTATTTACCTCCAAACTAGAACAGGCTGCTTTAGAACCGGTTCTAGAACCAGTTATAGAATTGGTTCTGGGACAGTAAAACTTTACATTTTGACTCCCAGAAACCTGTTCTAGACTCGGTTGCATGTAACCGGTGATAAAAGAAACTGTTCTCGAAAAGGTTCAAAGGTAATATGTTCTAAAAAGTTTTGCTGGGTTATTACTTACATACTTATTATTTAATTAAATTGCATCAGAAATAAAATACTTACTCCACCTCCATTATACTTTTATGTTCGATATTGCCAGATCTAATAAATATGCCACATTAATTAGTGTATGTCAAAGTGTTTTTTTAATTTATCATTTTCATTAGAAAAACTTACTTGTAGCTTATTTTATTTTCCAAATATCATCTATGTAAATTTGATATAGCATGTTTTGTATTAATGATCATCAATGTAAATTTTACATAGTATAAACTTGAAAAAATTACCAAAAAAAAACAACTTATGAAATTTAACATAATACGCAGTTAAGCATATTAGCCAAGCATTTTCACCGTTATTTCAACACTAAGTAAAACACACACCAGTTTTTTCTGCGTGTGGTCCGGTTTTTAGGCAATGGAAAATGCAAATTAAGTCCGATTGCTTTGAAAAGTGTTGGTGATATTAACAAGTTGTTTAATTAAGCAAAAAAACTTCAATGTAGTTAGTATCTGGTTTACGCTTAAATAATATGCCTCTAATTATGTAAATTATAGAAATATGTGATTTTAGCAATTTTTTGGTCAAAAAATTAGTAAGACTCTTCTGCCTCCAGATTAAAACTTTCTTTCAGAATGCATATAGTATTTATATTTTTCTAAAAGACTACTAAATATAGTTGCGTGATATGATAATTATATTAATTCAGTGGGTTATTGTTCACAGAATTCGAACATTTTTTTACTCAAATTTCAATTTTAACCAACTTTTTCTCTGAGTGCACAACAGAAACTTCGTGATGTTAACATTTTTATTGTAACATTTTACGTGAAAGCTTGGCTTAGAACCACCAGAGCAACCGAAGCTCCAAATAATGATTTCAATATTTTGAAAGCGATTGCTGGTTATGCTTCAATTGAAAATATTGTGTCTTAACGATTGGTGAAAAAATGCTGTGGACATCTCTGCTGTCTCAGGGGTTAAGCTATTGCTCTTGCATTATTTGGTCCGAATATCCCCTGTGACATCAAGCGTCAAATGGCGAATGCAATTCGTATATTTGATAAAGAGAAAGAGGAATAGGAGGAAGATTTATCAGACGAGGAGATGGACTAATAGTCCGACGAAGAAAGCGAGAAAGAAGGCGACTTGCATGATATCTAGGAAGATGAAGACGAAGATGACTTGTAGAATAGCGGTGACAGTGGCAACCAAGCTCGCGCTCATCCAGTACATGTTTTTGGCTCCGAAGGCGTGAAAAGAATTACCTTGGTATCGAAACAAGTGAATCAAGAACTAATGTATAAAGATTTGAGCCATTACGTCACACCTGAGATATAAAAATTTTACGGACGCTTCGGATTGTCAACAGAGTTCATTGTTTTCAATCCAGAAACCTGGGAAGAGCGCGAATACTACATGTAAACACTATAAGTATTGCGTAAATTAGGAGAGGAAAAAATTATTTTGCTTCAGGTTGTCGCCGAAAATCGGAAAAAAGTCCTTCGCATGATAAAAAATTGACTCACTTTTTTAAAATATAAACATTATCTAATTATATTCATAAAAAATTCTCTTATTAAGGACACTAAATCGAACTTCTCGTTTCAAAAAAAAAAAAAATTGGGGACCACCTGAACCCTCTAACAGGTAAGGCTGCCTCAGGGTAGCCTTCATAAAATTTACCACAAATGCGTCAAATGAGCGTTTTATACTTGGAAATTAATATATTCCTATAGAAAACTAATTTTTCGTGTGCCGTTCACGGTTTGAAAGCGAAGAAGCTTCAAAATCAAAATTTCGTAAAATTACAAAAAAAAATAGTTTTCAAAAATCTAAAAAAACAATTTAAGTTGACTAAAATCTCTTTGTGATAAAACATAAATAAGATTGAAGCTTTACCTTAATAATAAGTCCTTACTTTAGTCCAAGGACTCACAGAATTTTATCAGGCTTCCTCTAAACGACATGGTCTTAACTTATAAACTAATAGACGGATTTTGTTTAAATTTTGCAGAAAGAAGACATTAAGTATTAATAGCAAAGCGTTGCAGTTTGAACAATATAAATTGAAGTTTAGATACTTTTTCGCCTAATTTCGATTTTTCCAAAAATCGAAAATCCCGATATCTTTTTAAATAGGAGCAGAAAAAAAATTGTTTTTCGAGCGTGGTTATTATCTTGATAAGAGAAATATTTTTTGTCCAAAACTTCTCTTTTATATGCTTTAGTTTTCAAAATGAAGCCTAAAATATTTTGGCTCATATTTTCGAGTGGAGGACATGGTATGAATTTCGTTGCAAAACATCGTTTGCCAGTTAGAGGGTTAAGGGTATATTCTGGGAAAATGTTGGCGATGAAAAAATATTTTGGGCACTTCAACCTTCAGTTCGTTTAGGTCTTTTCGTTCTTTGTTGGTGTTTGAGTAATAAAGGTTGTTTTTAAAGAGACCTTTGAAATGGAATAAAACAAAGATGAATTTATTAAATTGACATGAAATTTACTTTATTCTAAAGATAATCTTCTGGCACTATAATTTAAATATGACTTCTGGCGTATGACCGCCACGGCTGGCTCGTACGTAGTCTAATCTGGAGGTCTAATTTTCGATGACTTTTTAAACATTTGTGGTCGTATTTTGGCAATAACGAGGCGAATGTTGTTCTCCAAGTTGTCAATCGTTTCCGCCTTATCGGCGTAGACTAGCGACTTCACATATCCCCACAGAAAATAGTAATGCTGCAATTCACTGGTCCGAAAAGTAAAAATATGCGGTTACCAAACGTTTCCTTCAAAAAATCAATTGTGGCCAGCGGCGTACCCAGGATTTTGTTTCGGGGGGGCCCAATTTTTTTTTTTTTAATTTTTTTTTGTTTGAAAAGCATATAATTTTGGTTTAAATTTATTGATCTAAAAAACAATATATATTTTTTTTATTAAAACAAAAGTTCAGCTTCGGCTTCGGCCGAACATTGATATTATGGCCGAAAAAAATGAGTTCGGTCGGACACTAATATTTTGTATCTGTTAAATAAGTTTTGGATGGGAAAGTTACCATTGACGTTATACCCAGTTATGATAGCAATTTTGAAGCAAAAATGTTTTGACATGTCTTTGTTTTTTTAGTTTTTTTATATCTACAAACAAGTTTTTTTTTGAAATATTTAACAAATTTATGTATCAATTAAATAATTTTATTTTGATTTTTAAAGTGAGCTATCATATTAATTAAGATCCTTATATACTATTAACAAAGCTCTTAAATTTAATTCAACTATTTTTTTTATTAAAGTGTCAATGTCAAAAGTGTCAATGTCAATGTCAGGTTCAACCTTTTCTCCAGGGACCGTAAAAATTATTCCTTTTTTCATAAAAGTCAGATGATAAAAGTTATTTTTTGATTTTTATTTTTTCGAGCAAAAATAAAGTTATTTTTGATTTTTATTTTTTCGAGCAAAGTTATAATTATTTTTTGATTTTTATTTTTTCGAGCAAAAATAAAAGTTATTTTTTGGTTTTATTTTTTCGAGCAAAATAAAAGTTATTTTTTGATTTTTATTTTTTCGAGCAAAAATAAAAGTTATTTTTTGGTTTTTATTTTTTCGAGCAAAAATAAAAGTTATTTTTTGATTTTTAATTTTTCGAGCAAAAATAAAAGGTTTTTTTTGATTTTTATTTTTTCGAGCAAGTATAAAAGTCATTTTTTGGTTTTAATTTTTTTTTTTTTTACCAAAAATAAAAGTTATTAGGTTTGTAATTATGATTTTTCAGTGATGATTGATATACAGCAAATATTTTGCAATGTTATTTTTTGTGATAACTGTATAAATATATATTATTATACATTGTTTAAGTATCTAACTACATACAAGACAAACATCTCTATTTGTACGAGCAGGGCAACAATTTTTGGAAATTAAATTCGTCATCTTTAAACAAGAATTCTTCAAAAAAATCGTCATATTAAAAATAAGTTTTACTGATTATAAAACTCGAAAATATTACAAAAGGCAACCATAAAATTTATATATTATATGTATATATTTATATATATATATATATTTGTTATTTATTCGTTATAAAAATAAAAATTTATAACTTATGGAATTTCAACTCAAGAAATTGAAATAAATACCAAAAATAACTTTCATTTTTGCTCGAAAACATAAAAATCAAATAATAACTTTTGCCCGAAAAAATAAAAATCAAAAAATAACTTTTATTTTTGCCCGAAAAAACAAAAATCAAAAAATTACTTTTATTTTCATTTATAGTAATTAAATGTGCTAAACCCAAAACTTATTTAACAAATTGTGAAAAGCAATCTGATGTAGGCGTGTCCCTATCCGGATTTCATTCCTGCCCAAGGAAATCTTCAGGGGACTTTGTTATTAGAATTTCTAGAGATATTTGTTATGTTAAATCACAAACTCAATGAGAATTTCTTGTCCTCGTCTAGGAGCGAGATTCAAAATTTAAAATATCAAAGAAAAAACAAAAACAACAACAAAAATCGAAAAAATAAAATCAAAATATAACTTTTATTTTTGCATGAAAAAATAAAAATCAAAAATAACTTTTATTTTGCTCGAAAAAATAAAAATCAAAAATAACTTTTATTTTTGTTCGAAAAAATAAAAGTCAAAAAATATTTTTTATTTTTGTTCAAAAAAAATAAAAATCAAAAAAAACTTTTATTTTTGCTAAAAAAAATAAAAATCAAAATTTTAAAAAGCAATGCATTTCATTATAGACTAGTCATAAGGATCGAAATGGTATGCTTGAAACTGTTTTCCGACATTTACTTCTAATTGTTTTTTTTTTTTTTAAAGTTGGAAATAACTGTTATTTTCGGTCCCTGCTTTTCTCGATACACTGATGCAAGAGCTAGAGCACCAAGTCTAGCTTCACCCATAGAATTCCTTAAATATGTTTTCACTCTTTTTAGGGTGGAAAAACTTCTCTCCGCGGATGCAGTTGTAACAGGAATTACTATCAGTAAATGTAAAAACATGTAAACGTTTGGAAAAAGTTCCTTGTTGCAATCTTGAATAGCATCTAGCGGATTTGATGGTCTTTATGGTAGTGTTTCCATAGATCAATTTCAGTTAATATATCATTAGTTTGAAAAATTATAGTCTCAAAAAAATATTATAAATTCATTTATTACATACTAACCAAAACAAAATAAAATAAAAAATCGAAAATATTTCGGGGGGGCTTTGGCCCCCAGGGCCCCCCCCTGGGTACGCCACTGATTGTGGCACTAACTGTATGACATGTTGCGCCGTCTTGTTGAAACCGCAGCTCCTGTACATCATGGTTGTTCAATAGATGAACGAAAAAGTCAGTAATCATGGCCCTATAACTGTCACCATTGACTGTAACGTTCTGACCAGCATCGTTTTTAAAGAAATACGGACCAATGATTCCACCAGCCCATAAAGCTGTATGTAACGGTGTCTCAACATACACTTGAGGTTTATCATCACTGGAAATACGGCAGTTTTGTTTATTGACGTATTCATTTAACCAAAAGTGAGCTTCATCGCTAAACAAAATTCGCTTATGAAAATTGGAATCAATGTCAATCTTGTTTTGGGCCCATTCACCGAATCTACGCCTTGCTAGGTGATCGTGTGGCTTCAATTGTTGCACGAGTTGAATTTTGTAAGCACGCAAACCAAGATCTTTCCGCAAAATCTTCCATAAAGAGGATGGAAACATATCCAATTAATGTGCACGATGGCGGATAGACAGATTTGGGTCTTCCTCTACGCTACGCTCTACAGTAGCAATGACTTCTTCTGTACGACGTCTCTCTGGATGCATATTATCATTTAGAGTAAACGTAGTGCGAAAACGTTATATAGTTACTCGAATTAATTGCTCTGATGGACTGTAAAATGGACGTAGTGCGCAATACGTATTTACGTAACGGAACCATGATTTTCAAAATAAATTTTCACAATTTGGAAGCGTTGTGCAGGCGTCAGTCCATTCATGTTGAAATGCCAAACCAAACTGAACATAAATCATTTGATAGTAATGTAAAAACACCCTTTATTTCTTTTCTTTATGTTTTTAGTTTAATTTTTGTTTTCAATGTTGCTAGCTCAATTTTTTTAATGCTAAAAAGGAGTATCATATATGAATAATTTGCTTAAAAATTATCAAACAAACGATCTAAAAACGATTGAACGAAATTGTCAAAGATCGATTGAACTAGAAGAGCGACCTAATTCATTGATATCAATTAAACTTGAAAGAGTTCTCACTAAAACGAACTAGAATGCCCAAGTCTAATGGGATCCCCCTTAGTGAGTGGTAGATTTTACAATTACTCGATCTAGGTAATTAACCGGTTAATGCATTATTCGAAGAATCGCTTAAATGGATTAACCCCTTATTCGGGTCGGTTAACCGAAAAAATTGGCAATTAATCGTTTAAATGTATTTCTTTGTGTTTTTATCAATATAAACACAAAAAGATATTTTTTTTAAATATCAATTAAAGTTGTTTAGGATGATTAAAAGCATGCTCTGATGTTTTAAAATATTGAGGTTTTATTTTGGAGGAATATGAAAAATAAAATATTGTCAGTTTTTTGGCATTTGACATTAAATGCCACTATAGCCACTTGTCCAAGTATTTTGTAAAAATTACATTTTTTAGAATCCTTACCATACAAAAGCATTTTTAAAAATTTTTTTAGACTTCTCGTTCGAACAAATTCCCTAAACTATAGTTAAAATTTTCAACATAAGTTTCAGGATAAATTTAAAAAATGTGTTTTTGCCTTTTATGTACCATTTGTCCTACGATTTCAAACCTGTCCATGTTATTAAATATGCTGAGTGAAAATAAATCCTGAGTTACACTGTTTTTCTTTCAAAAAGACCTAAGAATCTAAAAGTGTTACCATTTTCAAAATATGCTGTTTTCTTTATAACCCGTTTTAGTCTGTTCTTGGGATATTTAAAAATTCAGATTAATACAGAATTAATTTGTAAATTAATTTATATTAATTTGAAATTTTAAAAGAATTGACCTCTTCAGGACCACCCATCGAGTATGAATAAATAAAAAGACAATCTAATTTTATTTTGTATTTTTATACTCTTCTAATAAAACTGCGTTGGAACTAATTCATTTAACGAATCAGAATTTGCAAAAATGTGAGGTGTTTTGGGGTTGAAATATTAAAAATTAAATAAGTATATTAATTGCCACAGGAATACTAATTATAGTTATTGATCTTGGAAATAAATGTTTTTTTGTTTTTTTCTTAAGTTTCTTGTAAAACTTGTATATGATTAAAAATTTGACTACATTGTATGTATTTCGGAAAGTTAAAAAATATTTTTTTTAGCACAAATGAAAAATGTTATTATCTTTGTAGAGTCCCAATTAAGCCCAGTGTCTACGTTTGCTTTTGTAAAAACAAGACTGAAACTCAATTGGATCAAAAAGCTTCATAAATTATAGTTTTCAATTTATTTTTAAATGTAACCGTGTTTTTAACTAAGAAGGAACCGAATAAAAATTAAGATATAATTCTTCGCCAACTTCTAGAACGAAAAGAACAAAAATACTCAAAATATCTATTTTAAAGCGGAATAGATTAGATTATATGGCACTATGCACCGCGACCAACTTAGGTCTTTTGTGCTGCCTAAAGTTACCCTAAAGATTCAAGCTACATACAAAGCCTATTAGGCAAACCTTCATAATGTCCGAAGGGGGAGACAAAGCGATCGCCAAGAAACTTGGCACGCCTTTCACAAAGCCTCGGACATTAGCAAAGAACATGCTCCGATGTCTCAGCTACCAGTTAGCAAAACCTACACTCATCCGTGTCCGAAAGACCCCTTTTGCGCAGGTGGTATCTGAGATTGCAGTGTCCAGTCAGGTAAGACACCAGGGTACTCAAGTTACCCCTCCCGAGGGACAAGAGTCTCCTCGATCCTGCACTGTAAAAAGAGATTGATCTCTTAGCCTGTCGTTGGCCAAGAGAGTTTTCCCAATAGAGAGAGAATTCTGATTCCCTCCACGACCCGAGCTTCTCCCTAACATACCCCAAAGGTATAGCACAGAATGATCAGGGCCCGCAATTAGCAAGACAATCTGCCCTCTCGTTGCCCTCATGCCCCTCGTGACCAGGAACCCACACTAAGGTAGATCCTCTTGAGAGCATCCCTTGCCCCTACCTGTTCAACCTTTGGCCACCATGCCAGGGCAGCATAGGTGATCATAGGTTTAACAATGGTGTTAAACGACCAGTAGACCATCTGCGGCCTTAGACCCCATGTCTTACCAAAAGCCTTTGGCAGGCATAATATGCCCTTGTGGCCTTCTTGGAGACATATGGTGTTTTTTTTTTCTGGAAAAAAGTGTTGCCTTCTTAATGTGCAACGTTTTTAAAATTTTGCCCTCGCCCCATTAAAATGAAGCATTTTTACAATCAGAATAGAACACAATTTCATCACATATTACATTTATTTAAACAAATCTGTTTTTTAGCGTTGTTAAAGTTCGGGTTCGAATCCCAGCAAACTTTAAAAAAAATTTAATGTTTTTTTTAATAATTAATTTTTGTTTTTTTTAATTATTTAAAAAATTTGGATTTTTTTCAATTAAATTTTTTTTTATAATTTTGTTTGTAAGCGAATTTCAGATAAAAAAAATTATTAAATACTTACAAAAAGAAAAAATTAAAAAAAATAGCAAAAACAAATTAAAAAAAATCGTAAATTAAATTTAACAAAAAAAAAAAAAAATATAAAAAATGTGATACCAATATGGGTTCGAACTCGGGATCTTCTGTATCAGAAGCCAGCACACTACCACTCTGCTACCAAGGTGAGAGTTTTCTCGCCAAAAACTTTGCAATATATACACATGAGATTGATAAGCCAAAAAAAACAAGGCAACATCCAACCCTGTAAATGTTTTGAGGGCAGAAAATGTTACATTTTTTGCCTTTTATAAGGCAACACTTTAGAAACAAACACGGTACCCTCTTAGAGTGTTCACCTCATTTTAGAAAAGAACACGAATAAGGAAATTTAAGGCAAAGTGCAAAAAAAATGTGACATTTTTGTCAGAAGAGAAAACGCTAATAGTCAAGATGTTCATTCCAGTAAGGGATCTGTCAAGAGTCACGCCGCACAGTGTTGCGAAACCGGAAGTTTTTGGAAATCATATTGCCTAAACTGTAATTTTAATTGTATCGATGAGAAACTTCTACAGATTGGTCAGAATGAAATCCCAAACAGAATGAGTGAAAAAAAAATTTCCACCGAAAAAAATTGTTGGGTCAAATTTTCAACAAAATCAAAAAAAAAAAAATTTTTCGAAAAAATTTACAAAAAAAATTTATTTTAATTGTTCTTTTATTTCTGATAAATACCCTATGATTAGTTTTTAAATAAACTATAGGGTGGTCCGAACAAGAATTATAAACGTCAAATTTTCATGATTTTTCGATATTTGTTGAAAAACTCTGAAACTCCAAAATCTATTTCATTCTTATTTGAAAGGTGGCAATAAAAGCTTTAATTTGATACCGGTTTGAAGTCAATAGCTTCAGTTTTAAGAGAGTTATGCTCATTTCTGTGGAGTGCTAGAATAGATGTAGAATAATGCGGACTAATTAGTGACAAAAAAGAAAACACTGAAGATGGCGATTAGCCGAAACCGGTCTGAAAATAATAATAAAAATTTGACGTGGGATGGCGGAAAGTCACCCAAAAACCAATATGATTAAATTATAAAATCGCTATAACTCCCAGGAGGGCTGGTATCGGCAGCTGATTTTTTCACAGTTCGTTGAAAACAAATTATGTAACATTCCTGTAGTGGTTTGGAACTGGGACTCTCTGGGACTTTTTAGATATTGCTTACCTAATCCAAATTTAAAGGAAAAATGGACCTTTAGTCGGGTTTTCGCTCTAAAAAAGGTGCATATGAAAATGTCTCAAACAACATTCCTTTTTTACAGAAGATACTTGTCCGAAGGCAGATTTTTTTTCCAAATCAAAATATCTGTCACCAAAATCAAATGAGATCATTTTGAATACAGCCCTGAAATCCCCTCTTTTCGTGAAAATTTTGTATATTTGACTTCTAAAATCAATTAAAAATCAACGAGCCAACATAAAAATTTGCCTCTAGTGCCCGTTCTATTGTAGTGACAACATGATGGACAGCAGTCTGGGTAGATTTACCTCGTTGATACGCAAACTGTAATTTGTGTATCGGCTTTCGCCTTAGGTAAGTATTCCTAATATACTGGTCCAAGACTTTCTCCATTGTTTTAAGGAGAAACGAACTCAGACTAATTGGTCTAAAGGATTTGGGCAGTTGTTCAGACTTCTTCCCCGCCTTCGGTATAAAGACCACTCTAACCTCCCTCCACGGCGCCGGTACATGACCGAATAACAGACTAGATCTAAATATCCTAACCAGTTGTGGGACAAAGCGGAATATAAAGGACTTCTATTCACTTCATTGACATCACTTTTTTTTCTTGATTGCAAATTTCATATTTAAATCTTTATTAATTCTAGGTTTAAAAATGTGTTTTTTTTTTATCCAAAAATTGTCTATTTAATTTCCTAAAGATGATATTTTATATAGCATTTCTTCTTTTTAAATATAAAAAATTTAACCGGTTTATCGACATATTTTAACCGGTAAATCAGGTCGAATAATTATTTGAGTTTCAAATTATTTGTTTCGACATTAACCGAAACCGAGGAATCGATTATTCGATTAACCGAATTGGAAACACTAGGGGTAGGTATGTTCGTGTAAAATGTTGGAAGAGAGAAATAAAAGTGGTTCGATCACACATTGTACCCCTCCAATGGGAGCGGTAGCAGCCGCTGTTTTACAAATAAAACATAAATTGTATGGGGACCACCTTAGGGGTTGAAGATAGAGGTTAGTTATTTTCTGCAAAAAATTTTGGGTTCAAAAAATATTGGGGGTCGGTCATACATTTGAATCCTCTTGGGGCTTCATGATGATAGTTAGAGCGGGGGGAGCAAATTTTACAAAAAATAATTTTTGTATGGGGGCCACCTTAGGGAGTGGAGATAGGGACTAGGTATATTCATAAACGTATGGAGGGGCAAAAGTTAATGGGGGGGCTGGGCTTACACTAACCCCTCCAATGGCGACTACGGGGCAGTTGTGGGTCTGTTTGTGGATTACTAACACTTCAACGCCAACTTTGCCCCCATGCAGAGCCATTTGCTTCCATCCCACCTATCCCATTTTTTGACTTATGCATTTTTTTCCAAATCTTGTTACTAAGAATATCCATCCAACACGTTGGATATTCCTTGTAATATTTTTAATATTTTTTACTGAGTTTTGATTTAAAAAAAATCGTGAATTCGTTTTTCGAGAATTAAAGTTCCACAAGGTTTTTATAACATAAACAGTATCGTTGTTTTTAACAATTTTATCATCGAAAGGGTCAAAGTTCCCCTCAAAATGTGAAATAACAAATTTTAATAGATTACATTTTCTGTAACAGAAATCAGTAAAAATTTCTTGGAATTTTAGATTTTAAGAAGTTTAAACGCTTCGGTGGGAAAAAGACTCATTATCGGAGAAATCAAATAAATGCCAGAAAATTTAAAAAACTGTAATTAAAAAGACCAAAAAAAAACAAAAGGAAGAATTTCGTATCACTCAATAACCAAAATTATAGCGAATATATAAAAACCAAAATATGTGTGTTGGAAGGCTTTTAATTTTTACTTGATATTTAATTAGTTTAACTCATTTTTGGCACAGTGTTCCTTTTTCGAATAAAATAATTAAGTGATTTAAAAACCTTAAAATTATTCAACATCTTTGATAAAAGCATGAATAAAATTTTTTTTTTTGAAAATTGCTATCCGGAGTTGCCTAAAAATTCTTGCAAAAATCAACTTTTGGCGTTTTTTTGATGAAACTTTTTTCAAAAATGATTTAAAAATATAAAAAAGCCTAATGTTTTAGATTTTTAATTGTTCCGTTGGTGAATAAATATGAAAATGTATTTTCCTGCTAGAAATAAGTACATCGATTGCATATAATTTTTTAAAATCTGACCGGTTTACCTAAAAGAGTAATTGTTCATATATTTTTGAATACAGATTTGGTTTTTTTTCAAACAAAAAAATAGTATATCTCCAAATTTACCATAATTTTCGAGCTATAAGCTGATGAATATCACAATAGAGATGTGGCTTTATCGTATTTAAAAAAAAATGTGTTTAGGTTACTTATATCAGCCGCTGCATTCAGTCGCATAATTCGTAACACATATGTAACATAATGCAGTAAAGGGTTAAATGTTGGAACAAACACTTAAAAAACAACAAAGTTCAAAAATTAAATATTTTTTTAAAGCCAAAAATCTTCATAAAAATAATGTTTAGAAAAAGACAAATTCTTAGCCTCTGGTTTTAAAAGGAAAAGTTTTCCGAAATTTAGAAGATAGCACTAGAAAATGGACCTAAAGTGGCACGCGACACTATTTTATAATCAAATATTTCTGTATTTGGCACGCATACAGGGTAAAAAACTTCTCCGGCCACTGGATACGCTTCAGCGACGTAGCAGCCAGATGGTTTACATTACGGTATTTTTAACATTAAACTTGTGCACTTACCACATACAGTGGAATACGGTTATAACGACACCGGCTGTAACGAATTTACTGATACTGAACAAACTAATTTTTGGTCCCGGCACCAAGTTTTTATACAAATTCGTTCGCGGCCCCCGCGAATTCGTTATAACCGAACTCAGCTGTAGTTACAAAATAAATTCACAACAAACAATTAAAAATCACGAAATTTTTATTAACTGCTCATTTATTTTTCTTCATGAGTCTGCAAAAGTGACATGTGTTTAGATGTCAAACTATTTTTTAGCAACTATAAGTACGAACATATTTATGTTAAGTACGTTTATATTTATTTTATTGTACGTTTATATTTTAAGTACATTTATATTTTAAATATGTTTCTTAAATTAAATTGATTGGAGCATTAAAACATCTGTCATTTGCTTTGATTTGATGAGTTAAATAAGAGATATTTACAATTAACACCAGAAAATGTTGCATTCCATTCAGGCTGGTGTCTAATAACTATTTATGTATTTTCTCTATTGTTCAAGGTAAAATTGTCACAAATAAATTATAATTTTTCTAATAATTTAGAAACATTTTCATGATCTGTAGCCGAACTAAAATAAAATTTCACAATAAATAATATTATTTTAATATTATTAAAAATATTTGATTTAACCAGACTTATGCACTCCAATTTTAGCCAATAAGTTTTTAGTTGGGTAATGTCAAAAATAGTTTGGACTTCTAATATTACATTTCAATAGTTTTGGCCACCCACACTACACTGTTAATTCGCGTACGGACCTTCTTTTGAGAATCGTTGATCTAGAAAAAATAATTTATTTCAATATAAGCGTTTGTTTTTTTATTGAGGAAAACACAAACAAAGTTCATGTTAATATTTGTATATGTTGTCTGTATTTTGATTTTTATTGATTTTATTAATATGTATTTCTTTTTATTAAGCAGGAAAAAAATTACTTAATTAATTAATGTTAATTGTACACACATGCACACGCATACATGTATCATATATATGTACAGTAGAATTTAATTTAAAGTAGATGGATGGTAGAAACAAAATAATTAAAAACGTATTTTGTATTTATGCATTTCAAAACTTAAGTAAATTGTTTAAATATAATTCAGATTTGCGTTCCATTTATATACACTTTGTGGTATGTACGTACATACATGCGTTCTTAAAATATGTTAAACAGACGTCTTGTACCTGAAACTCGCATTCAAGAATATCCGCATCTTCGAGGAGCCGTACTGTACACTTATAAACAACGTTGCTTTCATTTTTATTTTTGAACATTTTAATATGATTTCTTCTTATACCACTAAAACACAATTGAAAAATTTATAATTTAGTTCAATATTTTTTTTGACAAAAACCTTTGCATTGTTTTAGGCGTTTACTTCCGTAGAATATGTCTTCTTTTTATAACCTATGTTTACACTAGCCATAATTTTGTGCAAACATAAGACAAATCAGATATGTAAAAGCCAGTGATGCCAACTTGGTGCCTTTAGCACTTTTTATAAATGATTTTCGATGACCAAAAACAACAAATTTTAATGATGGTGCGAAAACATGAAAACGCACTAACACGCAAGCACTGTTGATGGGTTCCCTGCAAAGGTTAAAAAGGCTTAATTCTTTAATTCAATTTTGTAAAATGACTGGTTAAAAGTTTTACTCAAATTTAATTCCGAAAAAGCATTCCTAAGGAATGAATTCTTAGCTGAATTCTTAAAAGATTTAAATAATCTGAATGAATTCTTTTTTTAATAAATTATATCGACCTTATCTATTGATTACTAAATTTGTTTAGAATAATCTAAAATGGGCTTTCAAGGTCACTTTAAAACATAAAATAAAAGACTATTTATTTCATTTTCAAACTATCCGATGTTTCGCTGGGGAATTTTTTCCAGCATCTTCAGGCATGAGTTTTTATTTCAATCTGGCATCCATATAAATATAAAAGGGAATAGTGTTAAATACATACAATGAAAATAACCTAACACTAAAATTAAACAACTTACAAATAATCTTTAGTCAATTTGCACATTAAAATTTTCAAATTATTAAACGGCTTTACAATACGTTGACATCACGACATAAAACACGAATTAATTTAAAAAATAATTGCAAAAATAAATAAAATTAAATATCACAGTTGAAAAATTTTACTTAAGCTACGTATCACAGTTTAAGGTTTAACTAGAAACTAAATTATTGCAAGTGTATAATTTGCATTAATTTTGTCTTTATCTCGCTTTTCATTTATTGCACATTCCGTTTTCTGCTTAATTCTTAAGCTTTCTAAGGTAGAGCGCTTATTGTATTTTCTCTCTTTGTCCAATATTCTCACGTCATCAAGATCAGCTGTGTAGCCTGTCTCTATGCAATGTTGTACAAGTGCGGTTGTATATTTGTTTTTCCTTATATCTGTCTCATGTTCATTTAGTCTTGTTTGAATGAACTCTTTCTTGAATGATTAAAAATTTTCTTAATTCTTTTAGTAAAAGGGTGAATGAAGAAAGATTTACTTTCATTCATTTAGTCAAATGATTAACCAAAGTTGTTATAATTTAACTGAAATATTTACATAAAACAAAAGCAAATTACTTATAAATACTCTACAATAAAAGAAAATTTGTTAAATAAGTTTTGGGACTTTAGCACATTTAATTACTATAAATGCAATTAATGTTTATCCCGATGAAAATAAATTTAAATAACAAATATGCAGGTGCTTGTGCAAATTTAAATGTAACTGACACTAATAGAAAACATATGATTTTCTATTGTTGATTTACTTGAATAAATGTCACTACATTGCTAGGTCTGTCAAAAAAACAGAGTAGTATTTGGAAGATGACAAAGCCAATTGTGACAATTTTTTGTTGTTGTTTTTGTTTTTTTCTTTGATATTTTAAATTTTGAATCTCGCTCCTAGACGAGGACAAGAAACTCTCATTGAGTTTGTGATTTAACATAACAAATATCTCTAGAAATTCTAATAACAAAGTACCCTGAAGATTTCCTCGGGCAAGTATGAAATCCGGATAGGGACACGCCTACATCAGATTGCTTTTCACAATTTGTTAAATAAGTTTTGGGACTTTAGCACATTTAATTACTATAAATGCAATTAATGTTTATCCCGATGAAAATAAATTTAAATAACAAATATGCAGGTGCTTGTGCAAATTTAAATGTAACTGACACTAATAGAAAACATATGATTTTCTTTTGTTGATTTACTTGAATAAACATCACTACATTGCTAGGTCTGTCAAAAAAACAGAGTAGTATTTGGAAGATGACAAAGCCAATTGTGACAATTTTTTGTTGTTGTTTTTGTTTTTTCTGTGATATTTTAAATTTTGAATCTCGCTCCTAGACGAGGACAAGAAATTCTCATTGAGTTTGTGATTTAACATAACAAATATCTCTAGAAATTCTAATAACAAAGTCCCCTGAAGATTTCCTTGGGCAAGAAGCAAATCCGGATAGGGACACGCCTACATCAGATTGCTTTTCACAATTTGTTAAATAAGTTTTGGGACTTTAGCACATTTAATTACCATAAATGCAATTAATGTTTATCCCGATGAAAATAAATTTAAATAACAAATATGCAGGTGCTTGTGCAAATTTAAATGTAACTGACACTAATAGAAAACATATGATTTTCTATTGTTGATTTACTTGAATAAACGTCACTACATTGCTAGGTCTGTCAAAAAACAGAGTAGTATTTGGAAGATGACAAAGCCAATTGTGACAATTTTTTGTTGTTGTTTTTGTTTTTTCTTTGATATTTTAAATTTTGAATCTCGCTCCTAGACGAGGACAAGAAATTCTCATTGAGTTTGTGATTATAACAAATATCTCTAGAAATTCTAATAACAAAGTCCCCTGAAGATTTCCTTGGGCAAGAATGAAATCCGGATAGGGACACGCCTACATCAGATTGCTTTTCAGAATTTGTTAAATAAGTTTTGGGACTTTAGCACATTTAATTACTATAAATGCAAGAAAAACTCGTTTTATGCCTTGTTATTGCTTGTGTGTTACGTTTTTATTTGTGTGTTAATTACAAGCTACTTTCAATTAGTAAATTGTTGAATGAACATATAACTGAATTCATACAATATTAAAGTTTTGAATAAGCTAGCGAATGAATTCTTATGGAATGGATTAATGCAGTGAAATATAAGCATATTTTAGTTATAAATTCAATTTTTTGTGAATTAAGCTCAAATCGAATTATTTCTTTCGAAGCTGTGGTTCCCTGCGATTGAGATGAAATTGGGATACACGCCAAAGAAGCAGGGGGAATATTATAGAATTGCTATGTTATACAACTACATAAGTTTCGAGTTAATTTTACAATTTCCTGTATTTTTTTTTTTTTGAAATGTTTTACCAGTCATGTTTATATGTTAAAAACAAAAATTATATATTTTACTACACCAAAAACAATTCTCAATAATTGGCTACTACATTTTTAACTGATTTTCAGGTGGAATAACGCTTAAGGTGTTATGATACTTGCTATTTTTTGTATTTTTTCTATATTGTGCAAATATATTTGCATAGGAAAACTGACTAAGTGTAAAGAGTATGATTATACCATAAAAAATCTTGATATGTCAAACAAATATA
The DNA here is from genome assembly GCA_021234595.1 of Delia radicum. Classification (NCBI taxonomy): domain Eukaryota; kingdom Metazoa; phylum Arthropoda; class Insecta; order Diptera; family Anthomyiidae; genus Delia; species Delia radicum. Next base: position 167,731,049 of record CM037854.1, on the reverse strand, counting down.
CGTGTGTTATCGATAAATAATCTTAGTCTGTCAAAAAAAATATAAAAATTTTTAATTTAAAATTGACATTTCCAGATTAAATGTTAGCACTGCAGCCAACTTTTTTAGTTTTTGATCGAAAGTAGCGGGTTTTAACTTTTTTTTTGTGATTTTTAGCTTTTTTTGACGGTTCTTGTGGGAACAAAACGTGGGCAATATTGTTTGTTTTGTTTACATTTTATTTTGAAATAACAAAAAAGTATTTCTTGTTCTTTCTCGCATTTGTTGTTTCTTTTAGTCAATCCTAAAAAAATCCAATACAAAAAATAGCAAGTATCATAACACCTTTACTGATGCTCAGTTATTTAAATTAATTGCATATAAATAATATTTTTAAGTACACAAAACAATTAAGCTCAGTTGAAACAACTAATTTGGTAATCATTTTAAAGTAATCATTTACTCAGGAAATTAAGAAGATAGAAATGACTTAAAATTACCACATATTAGGATATTTAATCGGTTAACCGTTAACCGTTAATTGATTAATTTTAAACAAGTAAATTTAAATGGCCAATTTTAAGTGACGAATAACTCGAACAATTTTGGTCGATTAATCGAGCAAATCAAAATAAGCCAAAAAAATTTATATCTCATGTGCAAAATCAGATCTCATCATAGACAGAAGTATATTTATTTTAAAAAGTCTTACTTGTTGTTAATTTTAATAAAAATATTATTTTTGTAAATGATACAACTTTTTTCTGCATGTACATATGACGCATATATATGTTATTATGTATGGAGTTATATATATCAATGTATTATTATATCTTATACAGATAAGAAATATTAATGATGTTAGACTAGGTTCACACACGGCAATTATAATTGCGCAATTCTTGAGTTTATAGAAGAGGGAGGGAAAGAGAATGATAGGGGGTACAGAATTGCCCGCACTCCAATTCCGTTCTATTTTGTCATCCGCAATTTTTAACACGAAGTTGGCTGTAGGTTGATATTTGACATTCCTTTTCATTCTGTGTTTCGCTGTGCATAAAATTTCGGGCGGTAAAAAAGTTTTTTAGAACGAAAAATTTGAAAAAAAAAGTGAAAAAATGTCTTAAATGGAATCGGGAGCAAATAGAAAAGTTAATTGTTTGTGTCGAACAAAACACGTGTAATATAAGATCCATAAATATTTGGACAGAAACAAGAAGGCTCAAGCATTTAACTACATTTTAGAAGAAATACAAAAAGTGGAAAGCTCCATAACTTTGGATGATATTAAACGAAAGTGGAAAAATTTGCGAACGCAATACATGCAAGAGATACGAGCGATAAACCAATCAAAAAAAAGTGGTGCTGGAAGGGCCGATGTGTACGTTCCCAAGCTTTGGTGTTTTCAGCAGCTAAATTTTCTAAAAACTCATTCAGAAATTAGAAAAAGCAAAGACAACACGGAGGTATGTATAATCTAAAATTTAACTTATTTTTTAGATACTTTTTTCTATTGCTTATTACATATTTCTTTAGGACACCACACAGAATGAAGAAAATAGCACGCCCAGCACCCATGAAGAAGAAATTTTAAGCGAGGAGCCTCCTTAAAAAAAGACAGAAGGTATTTTGTGAGGGTTTTGCCAAAATATGTTGATTTTAGTGGCTAATAAGTCGCTTTGTAACTTGATCATGATGATTTTGTGATTATTTTATATTTTTATTTGCTGAAGTCGACAAAATTTTGGCATAAGCTGATGTTACATAAAAAATATTTTGCAATTACTAACAAATAACATTAAAATTTGATAGAGAATTGGTGCAGTCAGTGGTTTTATGTTTTATGTTTTGTTTTATGTTTAATTTTGTTTAATGCTAAATTTAATTTTTTATGTTTAACGTTGTTTCATGTTTAGTTCTGCTTTTTTTTATAATATTTTATAGCATTTATTGTTACCTTAATAGTTCAAAATGAATAAAAGAACGAATTTTTTTTTTTTAAATGTGTATTTTATTGATACGGAAATTTTTTTAATAATAATTTAAAAATAATAAATTTAGTAAAGAAGGTGGTAATTCAATTTTAATAATTGTTATCAAATTTGTTAGTAAAAACTTTGATTTCAGGAAATTTGTCTTCATTTAGCAATGCATTAAATTGTATTAGAAAATCTACAAATATTGTTGGCTAAATTGTTACTTGATTTTCCTACACCATTTCCAATTTTAATTTAGATAATATCCATATAAATACCAATAATAATAAAAATAATAAATAAAAAAAAAAATAATAAATAAACCAAAATAAATAAACTTGGAATCACTTTCCTACATCAGGTGATTGAGCTTTATTAACGGGCAAAGCGTAGCTTTTGATCAAAACGCTCCGATTTTTCAGTTTTCTGGAAATACATTTTTCATAATACTTGCAACGGCACCTGGCCACACTACTGTTAGCCTATTTTTCGATTTTATTTTTTTTTTTAAGATAACTTATTTTTCTTGAAATTATTGTCCGTGGAACTTGATTATAAATTCAATATTTTTACGATTTTACTTAGCAGAACTACAAAATTTCTGTTACAACCTCAGTAAGGAAATGTTATTTTCAAAAATTAAAAAATCTTAAAAAGGGTAAGAGTAGAGTGTTTAGGTACCGGTAGAAGTATTATAAAAAATATATTTTCAGAAAGGTTAAAAATCAGAGCATTTAAATGTTCCTAGTAATATAGGTCGTACGCTTGATGACAGAGGGCGTTTCTGAGACCAGATGTGGATTTAGTGTTTAGTTTTAGTGTTAAATATTTTTTGGCTTGAACTTTTAGACTCAAAAAGTACTTCCATGTACTTAAAAGTGCTCCCCACTGTATAAGTAAATTAGATCCAATCCAATTTGCCTTCGTTGTTGAAATATGCCATAAACTGTTGTCGGCAAAGTTCCGCCGCACCCTTTCGAGGATTGTATACGCTATCCAAGTTATCACTAATTTTAGATGGGGAATCGTAGGTGCTATTTATATAGATTTTATCAGTCTCCAACAAAAAGTTGTGTAAAATACAGCAACAAAATGTTATCGTTTCCACAGTTTCCACTTTTAGGTTTATTGGAGCTAAGAAAAGTCTGAAACGATTTGCTAAAATGCCAAAAGCATGCTCGACAACATGTCTTGCACGGGAAAGCCTTGCGTTGAGAACCTGTTTTTCTCTTGAGTTTGTATGGTATGGATACGGTTTCATCAAATGCGTTTGCAATGGGAACGCGTCATCTCCAATTACAACAAAAGGAAGGCGTCGACCATTTCCAACAACAGTATTTGGCGGTATTTCTTTTTCTTCTTCCAAAACCATTTTTAAACTGCTTTGAAGGAACACACCAGCGTCGTTAGCACGGCCATTGCAACCAATATCGACAAAAATGAATTTGCAATTGGCGTCAACTAGGGCCATCAAAATTATGTTGTTAGTTCCTTTGTAGTTGTGGTAAAACGCTCCATCTTTACACAATGGTCGAAAAATTATGTGTTTTCCATCTGAAGCACCAAGACAATTAGGGAATTGCCATTTGATTGCAAATTCCCTAGCTATTGCTTCCCATTCTAATGAATTCCTGGGAAACTTAGTTAAAAGAGTAATGTTAATAACAATAGGAAAAATTTACTAATACAATACCTTCAAATATGTTGCTTTCATTCGTTTGGAAATTGTGGAGCACACTTCTGGGACTATACCCGAAATATTCGACCTGGACACTCGTGTTTGATAGTCTATGCTACGAAAAGTCTCTCCTACACAAAAAAATATTTACGGAGCTGTAAATTGTAAGAACAATAATACACACTTACCACTGGCGAGGAACCGCAACGTTAATGCTAACTTTTCTGCAGGAGGAATAGCATTTCTCATTTGCGTATCAGAGCGCCTTATATCTCGCTCCACTAAATTTAAGACAAATTCAAACTGCGTCTTGGACATTCGAAGATAGTTTTTATATGACGCTTCGTTGCTCAACAGCAATTCTGTTGTTAAAAACGAAAAGTGACCGCGCGCTGATCTGGACCTTCTCCAAGGTTTTATCCACTGCTTTTTTGATTTCTTGGTAGGCAGGTACGTCGCTTTTTTACACAAATCTGATAAACCTTAAAGAAATTCCAAATTATAAATTTCAAAACAAAACACGTTATACAAACCATTTAATATGTCCTCCTTTCCACTGTCATCCGAATCCAAATCAATAGCTTCTCCAATACAATCAATTAATGTTTTTATTAAATCATTTTTTTCTTTAACTTCCATTTCTTTTTTTTTCATAAACTTAAAATATTTTACTCCGAAAACAATTTAAATAAAACGAAATGTCAAAAAAGCAAGAACGTTGAACTAAAGAAAATGAAAATTGCTGAAACAAACTTTTCCTGTGTGAACACAAGAGCAAGTTCAAAGGAGAATTGAAGAAGAATTGGGCAATTATAATTGCCGTGTGTGAACCATGACTTACACCATATACAGTTAATATTTCTCAAACAAAATTGTTAATTTTGTTTCATATATGGAATTATACACGCAGAAAACAACTGGTTGATTATTATCGAAGTGTTTAGTAATTATAAAGGGTGTTTTTTATACAGGTATAGAACTTTAAGTTGGCAACACTTTGTCAGCTGTCAAGTGATTTATGTTTAGTTTGGTTTGGCATTTCAACATGAATAGACTGACGCCTGAACAACGCTTCCAAATTGTACAAATTTATTTTGAAAATCGTGGTCCTGTTCAAAATACGTATCGCGCACTACGTCCATTTTACGGTCAACATAATCGTCCATCAAAGCAATTAATTCGATTAACTATGGAACGTTTTCCCACCACGTTTACTCTAAATGGTAATATGCATCCACAGAGACGTCGTACAGTGCGTACAGAAGAAGTCATTGCTGCTGTAGAGCGTAGCGTATAGGATGACTCCAATCAGTCTATCCGCCATCGTTCACAGGAATTGGATATGTGTCCATCCGCTTTATGGAAGATTTTGCGGAAAGATCTTGGTTTGCATGCTAACAAATTCCAATTACAAAAACAAGACAGCGAAACATTTCACACGGCTCGTGCCACAATTGATTTATTGAAGGAAGCGTTTGGTAACCGCATAGTTTCACGTTTCGGAGCCGTGAATTGGCCTCAAAGATAGTGCGATTGAACGCCGCTGGACTATTTTCTGTGGGGATATGTGAAGTCGCTAGTGTACGCCGATAAGCCCGAAACGATTGACCACTTGGACGACAACATTCGCCGCGTTATTGCCAATATACGGCCGCAAATGTTGGAAAAAGTCATCGAAAATTGAACCTCCAGATTCGAATACGTCCGAGCGAGCCGTGGCTGTCATATGCTAAAGCCTAGTAAAAAATACAAGCCTAGTAAAAAATTTCTAAAAAAATCATATATTTTACAAGAAATTTGTAAAACTAACTAGAAACTTATGTAGTTGTGTAATTACTAAGCACTTCGATAATATTCTCCCAGGTTTTTCTGCGTGTATCTTTTATCATTGAATATCATACACACAAAAAATTTCCAGAGGGAATACGATGAAAGCATACTTAGTAAAATGAAAGATGCGATGAAAGCATACACACAAAAACTTTCCAGTGGGAATACGATGAAAGCATACTTAGTAAATTTTTTTTCATTAAAATTCTGTGAATTTTTATCAAGTTTTTTTCTATTAAATTTGTATTTGCATGTGTACAATTTTCCTAAACTACTCTCCACCTAGCAAAATATATAAACAAAATATGCAAAAACATGCATTTAAACTGAAAATATGCAAAATATGTAACAAAAAATTACAAATTATTCCATATAAATATGCATTTATAGCAAAAATATGAATTTTCAACAGAATATGCAAAAGAATGCAACAACAAATCGATGCCATTTTGTTTGCAAATACTTTGTTTTGGAAAAGTATTTGGTCAAAATCGATTTTTGGAATACTGATTACAAACATGCATTTGCACGAAATTCCTATTAAAATAAATCTATAAATAATCTATAATGATAGAATCCATTTAAATGTTAATGAACTGGGTATATTCGAATTTAAAAATTCTAGATTTGTAATAGATCCTATATGAGTAATATATGTAATATATTTGAAGTTAACATATTGAATTTTTGATGAATAGCATTGAATTGCGTAATAAAATAAGTAAAGATTCAAGAATAATTGGTAGAAGAAGAAATTCTTTTGGGAATATTGGCGGGTAAAATGATAGTGTTCAAAGTGATATAAACATCTATCACTATTTGTGTGTACCTTAATAACTGGCAGTTTATATTTTCAATAGCCCCATGTTGCAGTTAGCAAATAAAAGAGGTTTGCGTTGAACAAAATAATATTAAGTTTATTTCTGAAAAAATATAACGGTTAATTTCACAAATATAAAACACATTTTTTAATAAGATACTCACCGCAGTTTTGTATCTCTTTCTTCTTTGACAATCAAAACGCAATTAAATAATGGCGATAATTTACTTACACCAAATAGTGTGTGGGAAGAAGGAACAAAGAGAATTACAAAAGAGCGGTTTACAGTAATTGATAACAAGAAACAAAGATGACACATTTATGAAACATTACAGGGCGTTCCGTAATACCCCCACCCCCGTGGAGCGATCAGCTTCACCATTATCTAAATCTAGTACTGCTAACTTGGACACAGCACGCTGCAGAACTCCAGACGCAGTTTTTACATCAGCTCGACGTGCCACACCATCGCCACCACAGTACACACGAACAACGATACCACAACGCCATTGATTTCTGGGAAGATTTGGGTCACATATAAACACCACATCATTTTCTTTGATAGGGCTTGTTCTTTCACACCATTTAACTCTTCTTGTTAATGTAGGTAAATATTCGAGAACCCATCGTTTCCAAAACCTATCACGGAGACTTCGTGCGACTCGCCATTGTTTTCTAAGACTGCACATCTTGCTAGCAGGCTCATCAGCTGCTGGGGTTTGAGAAACATTTCCATAGCCAACAAGTAAGTGATTTGGAGTGAGGGGTTCTTCTTCATCAGGACTTATTGGCAAATATGTAAGCGGGCGTGAGTTTACAATGTTTTCCGCTTCTATTAAAAGAGATTGTAAGACATGTTCTTTAGGCGATACGTCTTTTAGTGTTTGTCGTAGCACTTTCTTAACGCATTGTACCATTCTTTCCCATATTCCGCCCTCTGATGGATTAATTGGACAATTAAAAACCCACTCAACGCCCTTTTTGGGCAGCTCATTTTGTATACGATCTGCTTCGAAAACTTCGGTGAAACGTTTTGCTTCTTCATTAGCACCAATAAAATTTTTACCATTGTCGGATCGTATTCGCACAGGAACACCCCTGCGATTTATAAAATTTCTCATTGCAATAATACAGGAATCAGTGGACAAGTCCTGGGCAACCTCCAAATGAATGGCGCGAACTGTAAGACACGTAAAGAGCGCAACCCATCTCTTTTCTGATCGGCGGCCAATAGATACGGTTATAGGGCCAAAATAGTCCAGACCGGTGTACTTAAATGGTCTCGTATAAGGCTCAAGGCGGTCAATAGGAAGAGGGCCCATAATTGGTTCACAAGGAGTAGCCTTTTTGTTCTTGCATAGCATACAGTGTGAAGTAACCTTTCGAAGTAGACGTCTTATTTGAGGAATCCAGTATTTCTTACGTATTTCGCATATGGTGGCCTCGTGGTTTTGATGTTTCATTTGACAGTGTTAGTGATGAACAGCAAGGTTTGTAAAAACGTGGTCATATGGTAATATTATTGGTCTTCTTGAGCTATAAGGTAGAAAGCTGGCCGCATCAATTCGCCCATACACACGTAGTAAACCATCGTCGTCAATATAAGGTGTTAGCTGCACCAAGTTGCTGCCCTTTGGAAGAGTTTCGTTCCTCTTAATACATTGGATTTCTGACGAGAACATTTCTTTCTGAGTCTGTAAGCAGAGTAATTTTCCAGCCACCTCAAGCTCAGCAGCTGTTAAACCATAATTTGGACAGTTGTTTTCTTTTCCCCGACAACGATTTATAAAGCGAAGGACCCACGCTGCTGTTCTCTTTATTCTGAAGAGAGACGAAAAATGATTAAAATTTATAAACTGATTACTTACAACGAGCAAGTTGAATTTAGGACGGAGTTCCTCTTCGTCAACATCATTGGATGCTTCATCAACATAATTTGCGAACCATTCATCTTCATTCAGCTTTAAAAATTATGGTCCTGTTAGCCAACGTGATGTTGATGAAAAGTTTACGTTGTTAGATGACCGAGTGGCATCATCAGCAACATTATCATAAGTTGACACCCATTTCCAATTATTAATTTCAGTGGAGGTGAGTATTTCTGAAATACGGTGAGAAACGTATGGTTTATAGCGCCGATGGCTAATAGCTATCCACTTTAAAACGGTTTTGGAATCACTCCATAAGACGCATTTTTCAGGAGTGAACTCATGACAATCTAAAATACTCTGCATTAAACGCGTGCCAAGTACAGCGGCCTGAAGCTCAAGGCGTGGAATAGTGACTCGTTTTAGAGGCGCACATTTTGTTTTAGATGCAACAAAACTAATATTAATTTTATCGTTACAGTCAAACCACCTCCAATATGCGACAGCGGCAAAGGCGTCCTCGCTAGCGTCTACAAAAATATGAAGATTAAGACAATTTGGAGTTCCCTTTGGAAAGTAACATCTAGGTACACGAAATTCTTCTATTTTATTTATTTGATTACGCCACTGCTCCCATGAATTGTTACATCGTCTGGAATCGCTTCATCCCACCGACAATCATGTCTCCAGACTTCACGTAATATTAGCTTACCACCAACAGTATAAAAACTCAAAAATCCGAGAGGATCAAATGTTGACATAATGATGCTAAGTAATTCTCTCTTTGAGGGTCTTCTTCCCCCAGACATTACAGATGAATCGATTCGATGAAACCTCAAATTAAATTTAAAATTGTCGGAAGAGGATTCCCAATATAAGCCCAACACTTTTTCTGCACCATCATCAGCTAACATTATTTTTGGAGCAGTGGTACCGCCTAGTGCCACAGACACTTGGTCCGAATTTGAAATGAAGCCTCTTAAGTCAAAGCCACCTTTTTCGTGTATATCACGTACCTGTGTTGAAATTTCTACAGCTTCGTCCTCACTGTCAAAGCTATCTACAAAGTCGTCAATGTAGTGGTGTTTTAAAATGGCCTCTATAGCTCTTGGTTGATCGTGGTTTCCTTAAAGGCGAAAACACTGATGTCATTTACACTGATTTCAGTAAAGCTTTTGATAAAGTTAACCATAATCTTTTACTCAAAAAACTAGATATGATGGGTTTCGCTGGAAATTGTTTAAGCTGGATAAAGTCATACATAAAAGACAGAAATCAGAAGGTTAATATTAATAACACAACGTCGAAAAATATTATTGTACCATCTGGGGTTCCTCAAGGTAGCCATCTTGGACCAATTTTATTTTCTCTTTTTATCAACGATTTACCATCGGTAATAAAGTTTTCAAACGTTCTTATGTATGCTGATGACGTTAAAATTTTTCGTGGCTTTAATAAAAATTCCGATCAGATTTATCTACAGCAGGATTTAAATAGTTTTTACGAATGGTGCTGCTCTAATTTTATGGAACTAAATTTGAAAAAATGTAAACATATGCGCTTCTCTAGAAGGACAGAATCTTTTGGTCTTTACTCTTTGGGTGGTTTTCAGTTGGAATTAGTAGATAATATTCTAGATTTGGGTATTCTCTTAGACCCAAAATTGGATTTTAAACGGCATATTTTATTGACGATTAATAAAGCTCGTGGCACCTTAGCTTTTATAAAACGATGGGCTAAGGAATTTACAGATTCCAATGTAACAAAACAATTATATACATCGCTCGTGAGACCAATTTTGGAATATGGATCTGTGATTTGGGATCCATTATCCATTGTTCAAATTGGAAAAATTGAATCAGTGCAAAAACAATATTTGCTGTTCTGCTTACGAAGCACCTACCCTAATACCATTAATAATCTACCTTCATATACAACCAGACTAAACCTCGTTAAGCTTCCCACTCTGAAAAGTAGAAGGACAATGCTAAACGTTACATTTTTATTAAATTTGATTAATGGTGATATATGCTCTGATTTCCTGTTAGAAAATTTTGTACTTTTCGTTCCTCCAAGATCAACACGTAATTATACTCCATTATATACTCCATTCTATCGTCAAATGTATGCTGATGCTGATCCGTTTATAAGAATGTGTAATGATTTTAATAATCTTTATAATTTGTTAGATTTTTCTTCAAATGTTAATATTATTAAACGCAACATCATTTTGTTTTTAAATTCTACTATTTAAAAAAAAATATTGTACTTATATTAATTTATAATTTTGTAATTATTATGTTAATAGTCTGTAAGGATTTATTCCGTAGACTTAAATAAATAAATAAAAAATAAAAAAAAACTGGTTGTGATTTTCGGCATTGACTTTCATTACATAGCGTGCAGAGCATGGGGAGCAGGCTGCTCCAAACGTCATGACCACCATTTCATATTCATCCGGCATCTTATTTGGGTTTCCATCTCGCCACAGAAAACGCTGAGAAACTCTGTCTTCTGGTTGAACCAAAACCTGATGAAACATATCACGTATATCAGCACAGACGGCCACCCTACCGCGACGAAAGTTGTATAGTATAGAGGGCAATGATGCAATATCTTGTGGACCTTTTAATAAATAGGAGTTCAAGGAGACCCCATCAACCTGCGCTGCGGCATCGAACACTAAACGAACTTTTTTTTGTTTATTGGGATTTATTACCCCAAAATGGGGCAGATACCATTTTCTGTCGCTTGGCATATTAACTTCATTTGGGGGTAATTTTCGAACATAACCTTTATCTACATACCCTTTTATAACTTCTTTGTAGGCTGAAGCAAAGTCTTCTTCACGGGTCATCTTTTTCTCAATTCCTATTAGACGTCTTAAAGCCATTGGGTAACTATTTGGAAACTTCACATCATCGTATTTCCAAATAAGGCCTGTTTGAAAACGATTTCCAACTCGTTGAGTTGTTTCTTGCAAAATTCGATTTGCTCTCACGTCATCGTCGCACTCGATAAGAGGGGCTGATCTTACACCAACATTTTCTACATTAAAGTAGTGTTTTACCAGTTCATGGATGCTATTATCATCGTCTACGTTTACCATTAGACATGATGGAGAGTTTGTAGACAACGTACAGCATGGGCCAAACACCACCCAACCAAGTTCTGTGTTGCAAGCAAAAGGGCCTGATGACAAACTCTCATTAGGGTTAGTTGGCAATCCTAAAAATGAATGATCCAATCCAATGAGCAGCTGTGGTATTACGTTGGTATATGGTTTGATTGGCACTGATGATTGAAACCAATTTTCCAAATCGTTTTCTGATAAACTTTGCATAGGTAGATTTAAATTGGAGACAGCATACACGTTGCGTAAAAGATGGCACTTATTTTTTCCTACACCACTTACTTGAATGTTGAAAGCAATTACTGTTTCCTGGGCTGATCGATCTCCATACCATTGAATGTTTAACTCACCCTTTTTTCCTCGTACACCGAGTTGTTTGGCAACGTCCTTGTCCAACATTGTGATTGAGGAACCATCATCAAAAAGGGCATAAATATCCATACGGCATTTTTCACCGTGCAAAGTAACAGGTAAAACACGAAACAGTAATTTGTTGTTGTTTGTAGAAGAACAATTTAGTACACTTTGTTGTGATTCACTTGAATTGCATGGGGTTATAGATGACTTTACAGTAGTATTGTCCTCATGAAGCAATTTGTGATGTTTTCGCTGGCAGTCGTTTTGTGAGCAGGTTTTTTTACGATGACAGTTTCTTGTTGAGTGGCCAACATTGAGACACGAAAACAGCATAGATTTGTTTAACTTGTGACCAACGTTCATTAACAGTAGAATCAAGAAAACGTCGGCAATCAAAGAGTTTGTGTTGACCCTGGCATAATGGACACAATGGTGGCTTTTGGGTGTTGTGAATTAAGACGCGACGTTTTGGCTTATTGTAATCTACATCCTGAACAGTACATATAAAGTTGGCCATCTCACCGATCCAATCACTGAAATGAAGAATAGTTGGATATGGCCTAATATTAGCGGCAACTCTAGCCCACTCTAACTTCTTACTCATAGGTAACTTTAAAACTAACTCCTCTAATAATGTTGGGTTTGCAATATGTTGTTGTCCGTTTATAGATTGAAGAAAAACAGACAAGTTCTTTACCTTTGTAGCAAATGGCACCAGCTTGTATAAATTATTTTCCGAAATGTGAGAAAGTTCCCTTACCTGTCGTAGTTGACTTTGTATTAACTGTTCCGGCCTACCAAATCTAAAGCGAAGCTGTTCAATTACAGCATTGACATTATCTGGGTGAATTAATAAAGATTTAATTACTTCACGTGCATCACCTTTAAGGCTTTTTATTAGGCGTTGATTATTTTCAAGATTGGTGTAGTTAAAGGCAGATGTAGGATTGGACGAAGGCTGTGTGAAATATTGGCCAATCTTCGGGATCTCCACTGAATTCCGGCAAATCTTGAACCTTACGGGGAAATATAATGCCAGACGAACTATTTTGCATCATGCACGAGTCTTGATAATTGATTGCTGGTTGTGTTAAATTTGATGAACCACAAGATGGCGGCATGCCATAATTTGTCGCTGTAGAAAAATACGCATTATAATTGTCTACTGCGGGTGCAGTTGACGTCGATGACATGGCTGCGCTGCTGGCAGGAATCTGTGCTGGAAACGATGAAGACATGGCTGCGCTGCTGGTATAAGGTGGCATTGTATAAAATGAAGGCACGGCTGCGCTGCTAGTGGAGGTTGGCTGGCAGAGAGATGACGTAGTTGCGCTGTTTGTATAAATGGGTGCTGTAAATAACGATGTCATAGCTGCGCTGTTGGTAAAAATTGGCACTGTTTGTATAGATGACATGGCGGCGCTCGTTGTGGTGGTGTGTGAAGCCATTGCAGATGAGCTTGTGTTAATGGCCTCTGTTGGTGTAATTGAAGCCATTGTATTGGCGGCAAAATCTGATGCTATAAGCTGGGTAACAGAATTTGTGAGGTTATGACTACTTACGGATGATGACGATGATGAACTTTTAATAACAGATTCGAGCTGTTGGCAATGGCGATTACTGTTATTTAGTTTTACCTGAGTATCAGAAAGCTGGCGTTTTAAATATGCAATTTGTTTTTGCATCTCCGTCAAATTGGCGGCTTGTACTGTGGCTGGCGATTGAGGCTTCACTTTATCGGTTGTTGATTTACCTTTTTTGTTTGATGTTGTGGCACTATTGATGACTGCAGTTGTCACAATGGATGTGGAGGCGGCAGTTGTAACTGCATTTGGGTCAATTTGGCATGGCAGTGGCTGTGTCACAGCTGGCAAAGGATTTCCTTCATCGTTTGTAATTTCGTTTCCTTGCAAACGATTACTCCGACGTACAGGAGAACGTTCCATGGCAAATATTTGAAAATTTATTATAACACGACGACAGATATGCAGTTATTTTGTATAAACTCAACAAATACAAAATAAAACTGCGAAATAAAGCAATGTTGCGGTTAGCAAATAAAAGAGGTTTGCGTTGAACAAAATAATATTAAGTTTATTTCTGAAAAAATATAACGGTTAATTTCACAAATATAAAACACATTTTTTAATAAGATACTCACCGCAGTTTTGTACCTCTTTCTTCTTTGACAATCAAAACGCAATTAACTAATGGCGATAATTTACTTACACCAAATAGTGTGTGGGAAGAAGGAACAAAGAGAATTACAAAAGAGCGGTTTACAGTAATTGATAACAAGAAACAAAGATGACACATTTATGAAACATTACAGGGCGTTCCGTAATAGCCCCATTTTGCAATTAGTTGTTTTTTAATTGATTAGTAAAGTCTTGGAAATTTTAATTTTCATTATTCTTTTATGTGGTAGCTGAAGTTATTGTATTACAAAGAACCCTCCCAAACCGGCGAGCGTAGCCTTTCAAAGATTTCCAAGCAACCGATGTTACTTTACCGAGAACATGCAGGCAGAAAAAAATGTATAATTTACAAAAATTAGAGTAATAGTTTAAAAAGTTTCAAAACGCTTAGGGAAATGTTCAAAGTGATGTTAACATATATGTTTAAGTAATATTTACATATGTTCGGAGTGATATTTACATATATAAGCCGAAGTTTTTTATATAATATTGAAACGTTTTCCAGGTTCAATAAACTATTTATTTTTGTGAATAAAAAATACTCCATTATATTGCAAATAATATTTTTTATTAAAAATAATAATAACAAATAAAACTTTTTAAATTAAATATACTTAAAAACGAATATAAGTGCGTCGTAATAAATCAAGCACATTATGCCTGAAAAAATATAATACAATTAGTATTTTGTATTTAGATTTTTGTATTTATATAAAATATATTTCTTATAATCTTTTTAATTTTTGGTAATATTACCAACTACAGAAGGTAAATTTAAGTTTTTAGATGTTTTTTTTTTATGTTGATGTAATAAAATTACAATTTATTTATTAAATATTAAAGAAACACATTAAATTAATTATAATTAATGCCTTTACTAATAAATTGTTGAATCATTCATCACAAATATCACAAAGAACAAAAGGACAAAAAATTGCACAGTACTAATGTATAGTTAGCAACATAGGCGTAAACATCTACGCTTGTATTCATAAAAAATCTTAATTCAGATTTCAAATACATTTTAGTTAAAACACATTTTAAGCCTTATGTAATGATATTATATAAGGCGAGGCTGGATCGCCATGTAATAAATTATAAGGCGAGTTGTTAGTCTGTATAAGAACTGTCTTTATTTTCTATTTTGTCCCTGCTTATAAAGCTAACATGTAAATAAATCTTAGCCTAAATTCTGAGTCACTTTCTAAAGTCACTCAAATAACTTAAAATTATTATATTACAATTGTTCAGTATTTAATTTTACAGTATTACTAAACATTGGTATTTAGTTCTATAGAGTTATTGAACACTTCTACTGAGGTCACATGAGAAAGCAAAATATCAAATCATCGATTTGTTATTGGAGTGCATTTTAAATTCCACCAATTGGACATCGACTGCATTTCTAAATATTGAGTGCATCTCAAGTGTCCCCAGTTCAATTTTTTATTTTGTTCTATTTTGGTTTCTCGGTGAAATTCAAAATCTTTGACCCAATTATGGTGTAGAACGATGAACTGTTTAAAATATTTGTTCAAATCACTGACCTTGCCTAATACCAATGTGTAGTCTCCATATAACGGTTTCACTTTCATAATTTTATGTTCTACTGTTACTTTTACATGTAGTGTGTGTGTATTTGCTTTGAATGCAATCGAACACAATGAATAGTCATTTGTTTATTTGTTTCATGCATTCACTACACTTAAAACTATATTCATAAATGAATATTAGCTTAAAATACCTATTTTAAACCTGATGTAAAAGCTAATATTCGTTTATGAATACAGTTTTAAGGCTTAAAATGTGTTTTAACAAAAAATGTATTTGAAATGCTGTTTAATATTTTTATGAATGCGGGGTATTATACAATTTAATTTAACAAGGCATCATAAAAAGAAGAATCTGATCGAATATAATTTATAACATCACGAACTCTTTAAATGGTAGCGATGTAAAAAATTAGACATCGAGCATGCATATACGGCATTCACGTGTACTTAGTTTCAAAACGAGTAGAAAAGAATAAAGAGCTTAAATACGTGTTTTGTCAAAAAACACGTGTTTTGCATTTAGGTGTGAACGTGGTGAACTAAAAAGGCAATGGAAAATTTCCGTTACATTTTTTCTGAAAAAAAATTAATAATAACCCACATAAAAAGATTGTAAAGAATGCTTTTTTTTTTAATTATTTTTTTGTGTTTGGAATTCCTCCATCGTGTTAAAAAAGTCGTTTTGACGTGTTAAAAAATTCATTATTTGGCCACCACTAATTTTTCTTATCAGATATGAAAACGCCATTAATAACAACAACCTCTATTTTGCTTGCAAGCTTAGTAGTTTTAATTTGTAAGTCAATCAAGTAACTTATTTGTTATGTTGTTTAACTTAAGCTTTGTTAGTTTTAATATTTTACTTTAGAAAGTTACAAAAAAGAACTTAGGTAAGCTACAAAATCGTATAAATTAAAAACGAACAAAGTGAAATATTTTAAAGTACAATAGTACATACCATCAACAAAGAGAACTCTGTAATATAAAATGTGTAATTTTTACTTAGACTGTGGTTGTTTATACTTGACTTATATAATTTCTATCAACTTTATATAAAAAAATTATAAAGTTGACTTCGATATTCTAGTTTATTTTTGAATGTCGCAGAAAAAACTGGTGTGTTTTTATCAAAACCTTTCCTTGCTAAATTTACTTAGTGTTGAAATGACTTTGAAAATGCTTGGTTAATATGCTAACCTGCGTTTTTGTTAAATTTCACAAGTTGTTTTTTGGTAATTTATTCAAGTTTATGTTATGTAAAATGACATTGATGACCTTTAATACAAAACATGCTATGTAAAATTTACATTGATGAAATTTGTAACATAAAATAAGCTACAAGTATAGTTTTCTAATAAAAAAGATAAATTGCAAAAACCATTTGGAATTGTGTTTGACACCCAAAAAACATTGTGTGCAATATTTATTAGATATGGCAATATTGAACATAAAAGCATACTGTAGGTGTAGTTTCTTAAGCCTTTTATTTCTGATGCAATTTATTTAAATAAAAAGAATGTAAAATTGGCTATTAAAAACGAAAAATATTATATATAATATTGTATATATAAATACAAAAATCTAAATACTAATTGTATTGGCTTTTCTGGCCCAATGTGTGGATTTATTACTACGCAGAATTTTGATACTGCTCAAGACGTTAGACATCGTAAACACATCATGGTTAACTGCATCTAGGTATTTATTATATTCGTTTTTAAGTACATTTATTTTAAAATGTGTTATTTGTTGGTAAATAAATTATTAATATTAATAAAAATGTTATTTGCAATATAATGGAGAATTTTTTCTTTTGTGACCTCTCCCCAGTAAAGACGTAATTTTATTTAAGTGGAACTATTCAAAAGACTACAAGTTTTGGAAACTAACCTTAAAACTAATTTGGAAAAATTCTCGTCACAAAGAAAGTATAACGACAAATCAATTGGTACCTATTATTCGGAGAATTACCCGATTTTCACTAAATGTGAGAAAAAAAACATCAAAATTTTGGAAAAAAAACTTTATTAGGCGTTCCGTAGCCTTACATGGTCACGGAAAAATCAGGGGCATATTCCCCAATCTTATTCCTATTGGTTTTGGAAAAATTGTTATGTAAAACGAGCACCTCCACATTTTCCTCAGAAACTGTACAAAATTGTCCTCAAATTTTTATAAGCGGCTGTCTAAGAACCTTTCAAGAACTTTTTGTTCATCAGGTAAAATAAAACTTTCCTTATTTAATTAATCAAAAGAAATAAAAATTCTCAGTCAAATAAAATTTTACTAGATTGTTTCCACCCTAACCAAACATTTGTCGCGGGCCACCGAATTTGCCTTCTCTGTGGCCAGGGAGAACGTTTCACTCGTATTGACTAATGAAGCAAAGAGTGAATCAGAGAGGAGGCAACGACGCAATTCAGTTTTTTTTTCATCATCTTTACTTCATATGAGGAACTTAAGAAACCCGTTTGGCATTGTGTAAAATCTACTGAAAGAAGTATAACGCAAAAGCACAGAAAAGA
This sequence comes from Delia radicum, assembly GCA_021234595.1. NCBI lineage: Eukaryota > Metazoa > Arthropoda > Insecta > Diptera > Anthomyiidae > Delia > Delia radicum. The sequence goes on along the minus strand of CM037854.1, from coordinate 167,713,132 downwards.
AAAAACAGACATTCCAAAATTTTCAAAATTACAAAAATTTAATTTATTATAATGAAAATGAAAATTATTCAAGTTCGAGGCCATACTCTATATTTCTTTATTAGGATATTGTCCTAACAAATAATGTATAGAGTTTTTGTTTTCAGATTTATTCTTTGACCCTTTCAACATAATTTTTATTTTTAATAAAAATTATATCAAACTTAATTTATTATAGTTAACAGAAAAATATCAGATTAATTTGTGAAAAAAAATTCAACGATTTGATAAAAGCCATTTTTAATAATCTGAACCTCAAAGTTTAGATTTGTCAGAGTTAAAGAAAAAAAACAAGGAGAAAGAAAGGAAATCAGAACTACCAATAATTTCTGGTAAAATTTGTAAAAGTGCTTAATTTCTATTAAAATTTGTAAAAGGCTGAAAAATTTAGTAAGATCTAGTGTAAATTAGTACTTAATTCTACAAATCTCATTGGCATCAAGATCGTGTTTGTAAATTATCGTGGTAAAAACTCGAATTCAGTTAAAATTTTAAGAACTACGTAATTATTAACAACAACCTAAACCATATAAACTGATCAATATTTAACGAAATATAACAAACTACCCTAAAATTATAAAACAGATAAATATCACAGTTGGTTGTAAATTTGGTATACAGATTTGGTTGTCACTGTACTTTCTATTAACAACAAAAAGAACATCAAATACAATATTTTTTTTCAAAAGCAACAATGAAGCAGCTTAAATTTGGATCACTTCAAACATAATTTGTCCATCGAAAGTGGAGGCCTTCATCAGCATCGATAAATTATTGTAAGTGGTGAGTTTTATTAAAATTATTTTGATCGATCTTTTTGTTACATGTTTGAATAAGTACAACTTATTGAAGAAAAAAAAAAACAGAACAGCCATTGTTGTTCTTGTTGTAAATTGTTTTTGTTAGTTTTTACTATTAAAATGTTTTAAGTTCATAATTTTGTTTTCATTCATAATTTGTTTTACTTATTCATTTTATACCAATATATTATATTTGCAATTTTTTTTCGGTCTTCAAATGTTTTTTTCTTGTTTTCTTTTATGTTGCTTAATATTAAACCGTTTTTTTACTGTAACTTCAGACAGAAAAAAGTACGAAAAGGTTAGACCCAAAAGTCGAGTTAGTTATTTTACTAATCGTTAAATTTAAAGGTTCGGTTTTTTTTCATGAAATCTAGTTTTTTTAATTACGCAAGTCCAGTGTTCAGAATAATATTTTATTAAATTCGTTGGATCTGTTGGTCGTATGCAAAATAGTTTTGATAATATTAATAAGTTTTTAAATCACCCCAACCGCTTTTCGCGAACCCAAATTATTCGTTTTCATTTACATATATTGAAATAATGTTTAATTAAAATACGCTAATTTTATTGATGCCAATTTCAGTCGTTATTAAATGAATTAATCTTGAAATTTATAATTCGAATTTTAAATTTAAATCATAGTATAAGTAATCGAATTTCATTTGATAGAAATTATAGTGGATTTTAGATTTTCTTAAATAAAATTTTCTGGAATTGTACTGTTTAAGGACATATTATTAATTAAATATCATTAGAATCGATGTTTTATGCATTGTGTAAGTTATTTGTTTCCCCTTCAAAGAGTTGAATAAATTATGAATTTATATAATACTAGCTGACCAGGCAAACGTTGTTTTGCCTTCAAATTTTAATTGTAATTAATTCTTTAAATCAAGAAATTTGTTTTACGCAAATAAATAATTAAAAAAATAAATTCACATTAGTAAATAATTTTAAAATTTGTAATTTCATGGGAAGCCCAACGCCTCTTTGTCCTTCTATCGCATTTATTTGCTGAAGTATATAAAATGAATAGCTGAAAACAACTGCCATAACAACTGCGACGTCACCTATTACCGGTGCATTAAAGCGCCGCTCAAGCACACCAGCCGCTGTCTGGTCAGCTCTTATCACAACCGTAAATTCATCTGTCGGCATCTGGTCTAGGTCTGCTTTGAATAGACGGATGAGGCTTTTGTGTTCGTGTAACATAGCTTGAAGATTAACGATTAACATAGGTTTTTTGTAAATATCTTCGGAACAACATAACCGATTTAAGAGTTTGATATCTCGTTTTGAAAAAACATGACAACGGCTTTCAAAAAAAAAAAATAAAAATAAATAAAAAAAAGCAAAAAAATAAATATATGTATATGTCATTGGTGGTACAATATAAAAATTGGATTTTGCCACGCCCCTCCACCCACAGACAGAAAATCAAAAATCAGACTTCACAGTGTCACCCCGCCTGAATATTCTGAAGATTCCCTAAAAATTTCATCAAAATCGGCATACATACGTTACATACATACACACATCCTGTTTTATATATATATAGCGGTACCACGCCCATTTATCCCATTCCGCCCATTTTCAGTTCGACTACTAATATTTGTAATTGATGGACTCGTACAAAATTTGAAGGCTATATAGCTAATAAAGAACCCTAGATATTTAATATTAATATTAATTTTGTATATGAGCTAAATAATCACTTTGTATGGGACTTGCCACGCCCACTGGTATGATCCCGCCCAATTTTCCCATGACTATTCATAATATAATCAACGTGCACAAATGTCTAAGACTATGGCTATTATAGTACTGTAGATATATGATATTCAATATTTACTTTGTATGGGAGCTGCCACTCCCACTGGTCCGATCCCGCCCATTTTTTTTCTGATTATTCAAATCAGTAACATATGGGATACTGCAATGTTTCAAAACTCTTGCTATCACAATAGTCGAGATATATGATGTTATTCAATTTATATGGGAGGGGCCACGCCCACTTGAAATATATATAGCCGAAAACCTAATTTGGACTATAACCTTTCCTCTATAGACTCTAAAACGGTATTGGCCAAATCGGTTGGATAGTTTTAGAGTCTATAGAGGACAAACATACAAACATAGTATTTTATATATATAGATTATTTTTATGTTTCCGCTCATGACTTTAAAAAAAAAAAATTCGGAACGATATATAGCCTATGTCCATCCTGGAGGACCAAATTAAATACTGGTAAAAAAAATTTAGAAATCGTATGATTAGTTACGGAGATTACTTTCTACAAACAAACAAACAAACAAACATACAAACATTACCTCTTTATAATATTAGTAAGTATAAGTATAGAGTATAGATGGATTGCTAGATTTTGCGTTTTCTCTTAATGTGATAACGAATTAGGGTATAGTAGAATGAGGGATTCCTAAGAAAATTCTATCGCCCCTAGGATATAGGGTGGGTTATGAGGCGAATGGCATTCAAAACATCTGGAAGGCCAATATTAGAGGATTTCACTCAAATATTGTTTGTTTTTTTATTTAAATAATGGCCACACGAGGGCATTTATTTTTTTTGTCGTATGGTCATCTTGGTCCTGTAAATTTGTGAGATATCGTGTTGTTTAGTTACAAAATAGGGAGTCTATAAAAAATCTGTAATGAGGACAAAGGATTGGGTATTGGAGAGGACCCGAGCCCACTGCCCGACTGAAAGCTAGCTTATTAAATGGCTCCCGCAGTCCTCCTCCGGCTTTAATCTAAATAAAATTGGTTTCTAACCAATGATTTCGAAAATCAATATTCTTGTTGAAAGTATGGTGTTAAGACCCTTGTTCATTACACATGTCAGTATTACAACTGGAAAAATTTATGGAATGTTAAGGAACTTGTGGTGTACACAATGGTTAGAGGTTAGAATGTTTCCGGCCAAAACATATCTAATACCTACATTATTATATGCCTTTGAATTGTATTCTGGTTGTGATGTTTTTAGTTTGCGTAAACTGAAAATAGCTTTTAATAATATTACACGATACGATAGCCGTTTTAGTAGAATATCGCATTATTCTAAACAACTCTTTGGAGTACCATTCGAGGACCTGCTAAAATGTAGATCGCTAATTTACCTCCATAAGATAATATATACACGTCAACCACAACATTTGTATGATCAAATAATACCCTTTAGATCAGAAAGAGGCTATCGTATTATTCAAATACCACAAAAGACTCATTTTTCGGATCAACATTTTTTTATTTATACCATTAGTATTTGGAATCATCTTCCCCATCATTTGCAGGTAGTCCGCAGCGCAACGCATCTCAAAAAAAATTATATTTGATTATTACAAATAATTTTTTTTTTTTATTTAAAAAATGTTATATTAAACTTTTTATAAAACATTTTATTACTTTCATATTTTATTTATTATACAATTAAAAAAATTATCTTTTTATTATTTAATTTTTATTAACGTTCTTGTTAGAACAATTCATGTTTTCTACAATTATTTTAATTTTGTATTAGTATTTAAATCTGTAATTGTATTTAATTTAAACTATATTCATTGTAACTTCTCCAGTAATTCAGTGCTTTCATATAAGATTAATTCTTTGCACTAAACATTAAGAGATAAATAATTAAAATTAAATTGGACCTCCAGATTAGACTACGTTCGAGCCAGCAGTGGAGGTCATATGCCAGAAGTCATATTTTAATTATAACGCCAGAATATTATCTTTCGAATAAAGTAAATTTCATGTCAATTTAAAGCAGAGCTTACGAATCGCGGCTTAGATATTGCCTGTAAAAGTTTAACTGATAAGTATGAGAATTAAAGTCTACTGGTGAATCACCAGCTGATTACACTTTTCGATCTTCCTTTTCTTGATAGGGAAACTGATGAGGGTCTGAAAACTTTACAGCTCGGAATAAATGGGTGCCCTTCGGCTCTTTCTGCTTTAGATATTTCCGCGTCTGGGGAATTAAGTTCTCACATGGTCGTTTTTATTTGTATCCAATGGCTTACCTGCTATTACCGTTAATCTTTGGGAGCAGTCCGTTATGGATAAGAAGGCTTTGTCACTCTGGAGTGATTTGGATCGCTTTTTGATGGAAAGGATTGACACTTTGGGGTGCTCTCGGGATCTTCTGGGCTCACTTCTTTCGAAAAGACCTGTGGAATTAAGGATAAAATCGCACCATGCTGCGACCTAGGCTTCTGCGAATACTTGGTGCATTTTGCGTAAAAATCAGGTGCATTTGCAATTGTCCTAGACTTAAAAATTTATTAGAAGCCGATCGGTATTCTACTGTGAAAAAGTTTCATTGTTGTGTAAATTGTCTTTCGAGAACACATGAAATTACAATAGCACTTAAAGTTGTTCGAATTATAATTATACTTTATTACACCGAGATTCACCTTCTGATGAAGTTACGCATAGCGGAAAAATTGCTACACATATTAATCCTAACATACAGTCCACATCGAATGGTAGCAATCCAAGATTGCCTACTAATAGTCAAGTATTTTATACTTCACAAAACAAGATCGTTTTATTGGGAACGGTTATGGTATTACGAATCCTGCTCGTGCTCTTATTGATCCTTGCTCCGAAAGTACATATGATTCTGAACGTTTTCAAAATCGCTTAGGGATTTCGACACATGCAGCTAATGCTCATGTTTCTGGAGTGGAACTTGTCTCGACTACGTCAAAAAAACTTTGTTCCATTACAATTGGCTCTCCGCTTGATTCAAATTTTTCTGTTGAAACTTTGGCTCTCGTATTGACTTTGGGTATATCTATGTCAGGTGTTCTGAAACAATATTTTAGAACGGAATCCCCTCTTCCACGAAGACCTGAGATTAAGGAGATATGTATACTTTAACGTCGCTAATGAATGTATAAGTATGAACGACTGTCTCTATGTTGGTCCTATATTGCAGGCTGATTTAGATCTTTTAATTCTCCATTGCCGACTTTTCAAACTTGTTTTTAATTGCGACATAAAGCAAATGTATAGGACATTAGAGTTCATTCAGCTCATACCCTATATCAACTGACCTTATTTCGAGATTCTCCGCGAAAATAATAATGCAACGAGTGTGGCTTGGCAATATAGGTTGGGACGATTCACTTCCTCTCTCAACAGAAGATAATTGGTGAAAATTCGTAGCTTCATGTCACGAAGTTAATAACATTCAAATTCCTAGATGGGTTCATTATACGCCTGAGTCCTCCGTCGAAATACATGTTTTTTCTAATGCCTTGGAGAAGGCATTCGCATTGAATCCCCTAACGGCGAAATTCACACACATTTGTTATACACATACACATATTATACATACCTGGTAAGAAAAAAAACAAATACTTCGACAGCTGCGTTTAAATCCGACAAAAGGGTCTCCATCGACCCAACAACGTCGGATGAAAAACCGGGCTGCTGGAAGAGCTTTGTAAAGCCTAGTTCTTCTGAGCCCAAAGCTAAAACGACGGCCAAACAAAAGGCTCCTAACAGACCGAGAAAATGTGAGAGAAACTCGGCAGAAGAAGCGGTTCTGCTGAACTCCAATAGAGGCAGGAAGGTGGCAAAGCGTGCCGCAAAACACGCTTAAAATGATGGCTGCCCGAAAAGGTAAGACACCAAAGCATCTAAGGTGCTTACAGGTGAACCTTCACCATGCCAAAGCGGCATCGGACATCGCCAACAGAAGGTTCACCACTGATGCCCTGGATGTTGTATTCATCCAGGAACCATGGGTGCACGACGGAGCCATCAAGGGGCTTAACGCTAATCAAGGTAGGCTGATTTACGATTATCAGCATAGTCGGCCCAGATCGGCCATCCTTGTTAGAAACAATATAACATTTCTTCGAATTTCAGAATTCGTTTTGGGAGACTTGGTTGCGATTTGGGCAAAGGTGCCCTCCTTATCTGGGGAACATGAGGTAGTACTGGCCTCCGCGTATCTTCCTGGCGACACCAACACGGTACCAACAGCTGAGGTCTTGGCCTTGGTGGAATATTGCCGAATGAGGAACCTTAGTTGGATCCTCTGTTGTGACGCCAACGCACATCACACGATATGCGGAAGTACCAACATAAATAAACGTGGTAAGTACCTACTTGAATTTATATGTAGTAACAATATAAACATAGTGAATAGGGGTGACGAGCCGACTTTCAGGAATTCTATTAGGACAGAGATCTAGGATCTCACTCTTACTAGTTCTGATATGTCATTTGCCATCTCAAACTGGCATGTATCCAATGAACTGTCAATGTCGGACCATCAACATCGGTATTTGATGTTAGTGCATTGGACTCATGTCAGGTTTATCGTAATCCCAGACGCACGAACTGGGAGGATTTCCGATACAATTTGGAACGAGATGCATATGTCTCTAAAGGGCTCATTCTGAGCACTAGAGAGATCGATCATGCGGCATCCGATATGCAATCGAATCTAACTCCTGCTTTCTTTTTGAGCTGCCCCCAAAAGACCAGGAAGACGAAGACGGACGTTCCATGGTGGAATGATGGTCTGGAGAAGCTTAAAAAGGAAGCCAGAAGACTGTTCAACAGGGCAAAGGAAATAAGTGACTGGAATCACCTATAGGGCCGCACTAACTGAGTATAATAGAGAACTACTCAGATCCAAAAGGACTACGTGGCGCAACTACTGTGAGAAGATCTCTGATCTTCCAGAGGCGGTGAGACTACAAAAGGCCCTGTCATAGGATCATACAAATGGTGGATGGCTCACACACGGAATCTCCCACTGATAGTCATCAAGAACCTGTTGCTCTAACTTCTGGTCACTTTTTAATGGGTTCTCCAATTCTTGCTCCTCATAAGCCTATAATTCACGATTCTCCAAAAAGCTTAGTTAATCGATTTCAGAAAATGAAAGCTCTTTTTCAGCACTTCTGCCGCCGGTGAAAAGAAGAATATTTAGTTAATTTAAACAAACGATATAAGTGGCAAAATCCTGAACGCGAACTGCAGGCAAAAGATTTAGTTATTATTCGTCACGAACAACTATTCCAACTTCGTGGAGTAAAAATATATCCGGGTATTGACGGTCATGCTAGGATAGTTGACGTACGCACTGCAAATGGGGTTGTAAGACGACACATTGTTCTGGCCAACTAAATTAAAATCAGAGATGTCTTTTCGAGGATGATTTCTTGACTACAAGGAATCCATGGAAGTAGCGGAAAATGGTTTTCCAGTTGCTCATTTAGAATACTCCTGTGGTTATTCCTTCTCCTACGGTAACGCCATCCATCTGACGTAACAGTACACAATTCGTCGACCTCCGACAGTTTGTCGGACACCAGTGGACCCACACGTTCGAATGGTTCTACAAGCACTCTTTCAAAAGACTCTACCGAGTGCCGCGTTTGTGGTGGCAAATATCCTTTGCGTCACTGCAAATCTTTCCGTCAGTTCCAACCGCAAAAACGGTTGCGCAATGTAGTTTTACAACACTATTGCTGCCGTTGTTTGGACATGTCTCACACTGTCAAAAGTTGTCCGAGCACTTATAAGTGGCGTCTGTGCAATGGAGATCACCACATCCAAAAAGCAGACTCTTCCTCTTACAGAGTCCTCCGAAAATGGCAAATTTTCCAAAACGATACGTGTTGTCCTTGTCCCCGGTACTTTCTATTCCTATTCGCCATGTTGTTACCTTTTCGCCCACTTTTCTGGGAAAACTTAAAATGCCTGAAAATTCCATAGCAGTGCGAGCAACTTAAGCTCCATGTTGTAAAATTAGCTATATTTGTGAAAATTTAGTTCATCAACTTCGGCTACTCATATCCAGTATCCATCTGTTCATTCTACAATACTGAACATAAAATTTCTATTACGGCCAAGGTAACAGAAATGAAGGGTGTAAAAATGCCTTTGGAGTCCGTTCCGGAGCAAATAAACGGTTTCAGCTAGCTGACCCAAGTTTCAATGTTTCGGAGCCTGTCGCTTTGGTTTTGGGACCAGAGGTCACTCAGTTAATTAAAGAGAGTATTTATTCGAGACCGTTTCTTCCACTGGCACAATACACGATTTTTGGCTCGGTCATTTCTGGCCAGTCACCAATCTAGGCTCTTCGGAGACCACCCGCTACACATGTGACCACCTGGGACTTTTTAGGACAATTCTATTTAGACCCCCAGTGACACCTTCAGCACATAGTTTTAGTGTTTATTTGAAAAAAAAAAATAAAAATAAATGAAGTATAAAAAAAACATTGTACAATTAAAATAACCTTTAGTATAATTTTATCGACTATGTTTTGTTGCAACATCCTTCAATGTTGCAACGTGGCCGAAAATGTTTATGACAAAACGGCGAGTGAAACCGCTAACGGTACCTAATAAGCATTGTTGGCTGCCTTCTAATACTTTTTTTTTAGTTTTTTAATTTACTCACTTGTTGTTCAGTCATCTTTACTTGACAAGCAAATATATAAGCTAGTTTTACAAAGGTAATATAATTTGAGTTAAATAAATTGAGATCCTTTTCTCCCCTTAAAATATAACTTTTGTCTTTTATTTCCATATTTCTGCATTTACGGCAAACAACTGTATCTTTTATCAGTGTTTAATTTCAATTGAGTAATTAACTTATTAGTATATAAATGAATACCAAATTTCTGATTATGTATTAAATAGAACGCATGTTAGATTTCTAATATTGTATATTACAACTTACGATTTTTCCTTTTTTTTAACGTTATTTGAGATGACGTATTTCAAATTTACAGTTTTGGTATTTACCCGTCTCTCCTATTCAGGTGATGGTGTGGATTCAAAACATCCAGAGAACTGTAATTCTGAAAGAATGTGTATAAAAAAATTAAATCTCTGTTAATAAAAAAAAAAAAAAACATTATACTTAACAATTTATAGATCAATGATAAAAAAATTGATGACGTCTTAATCTGGTTTTACTATTAGTTGTACGTTCTTATTCTTGTTGTAACTTCATTCATAACGTTAAAATGGTGGACAATTCTGTAGCACAGCCATTGTGATTTACACAATTTGTTGTATTTGTATATGTCAATGAATAAATCAGTATTAAAAATAAAAACAAACTTTACACAATTCTTACCAATTAATATAGGGTTTATATACATTCCGAACTAGTCACGTTGAATTCTCAAGTAAAAAGAAATAAACCGGAAGACTTTTTCTTTCTTCTTCTTCTTTTCGGCTCGTCCGATCACTCTTTTTACAACTGATGATCATTCTTTTTACAACCATTTGAATACAGTGTAAATAATCAAAGCCGAAAACGTATATAAGTATACTTCTACACATGCCAAAAGTTTATATCGTGACATTAAATTTTGAAGACAATTTATGGAATTTTTAAATTATGTTGTGCTAATATGTTGATCGCCAGTGTAACATAAATTATGCTATCTAACATACTATAACATTTTATGTACTGACGTACTGTAAATGTTAAATGAAGTTTCACATGAATAACTAGCATAACTATGTTATATAAAAATTGTAATTGTACACCCAAATAATAGATCGAGATGACCAAAAATGTTTCAATTTAGATTATTAAAGCAAATCTCAATTAACAACTTCAGGGCAAAAGGTTCTTCTGTATACCATATAAACATTTAAAACTATTTCTACCAAAATTATTTTAAAATGTAAAACTGTAATCGCATAATTTTTCCTATGTGAATATTGTTAATAAAGGGAAAATCTGTTACACTGTATTTCATAAGAATCCCTAGATAGTTATATAAATTGTTAAATTTTTTTAAGATTAAAATGCTGCTCGTTTTGTTAATGTATTCAAAACTATTTTTATTTATAAAATATATAACTAAGACATGAAACTAGAAAAAAGTAGGAACTAGAAAAAAAACCAGATTTAGTTGGTTAATAAATAAATAAATAATATAAACTTAACTTTTTCACAGAAATTTGTCTGGGATACTTTTTTATCTGCACTATTTATACGATTTAATTTATTAATAGCGGTAATCACTCTTGATAGAAAAGTAAAGAAGAATCGAAGAAAACGAGAAAAGAAGAAAACTTTTGACAGATACAACAACAAAATGTATGGGATTTGTTTTTTCTCGTTTTCTTCGATTCTCCTTTTCTTGATAGGAAATTTCTTTGACTAAAACCTTGAGTAAGTTGTAGTAGAAAACAAGAAAAACTTTTTTTGACAGAAGAACAACTGATTTTAAGCGTCACAAGATAATTTCATATTTTTTAAATAAATTGTGAATTATAAATCTATTTGTGTTATTCTATATAAAATCTATTCTATATAAAATCTATTTGTGTTATTGCATTTTCCACTATAAATTTAATTATTTTAATTTTTTCTGATGTTTTTGGCATTTTGCTTATTTAACTTTTAATTACATTTGGTGAAAAACGTGTTCAGCCTAGAACAAATGTAAATAAAGATCAGCTGACAGTGTTGAAAACAAACTTGCTAAAAAAGACGCTCACTCTTTAATGAAAAAGAAATCGATAATGTTTCCTCCAAGAAAAAGTTTTCTATCAAGAGTGATTACCGCTAATGTTTCAGTAAAGTTTTATTGAATACATTTTTTATTTCACAGAAAAAAAGCTGTTTTGTGTTGCACTTTTTTTTGTTCCTCAGAACTTTTATGTAAAAGTTCGTCCATATTTATTTTGTAACATGTTAATAAGATTAAAATATATATACAAAATGTAAGAGGCAATATAAGTTTGACATTTTGTAAAGATTTAGCATAATAGGAACAGTTGTATAAATAGATAAAAATGTTAAGTAAAATTTTATAATATATGAAATGACTTGCTATGTGGAAAGTAGTTTCGGAAAACTACTACTTCACAGAATTTTAATAGAAACAATTGTACTAAGTATGCTTTCAACGATTTTTTTTGTGTGAAGGTATCCAAAAAAACTTTATTGCTAATTTTGAAAGAGTACTAGTTTAATGAAAAAAAAAAACATAATTTTTATTTTTAATAATAATTATATCAAACTTGTATAAAATTGACATTTAAAAAAATATTGGTATTTAGAACCACAAATACTCTGTTGCAGATTTCGCCTCCGGTTGGCCACGTACTAAAAGGCTCTTTATGCCCAATGATTGTTAAAGACACAGGCATCCAAAACATTTTATTGAAAATTTTGTACAATGAATAGTTTTTAAATTATTTTGAAAATAAAAAAAAAATATATATATATTTTTTTTAATGGCAGATTCTGCCTCCGGTGGGCGACGTACCAAAAACGTGTATTTGTCCAATGAATGTTACACTGCAGCCACACGATCAAGATTTTCTTGTTAGTCTTTTACATATACTGTTTGTCAAAATATGTAAAAATTGACTGCTGTGACGTAGGCTGCATGCAAGTTGAAAGCAATTTAATTTTGTGTGAAAGGAAAAAACAACAAAAACAACTTCAAAAGAATTGTAATCAGCTGTTTTCTTGAACTAAATTGATACACTAAACTTAAAATAGAAATCTGAAGCAAGTTCGTTTCAATTTTAGAAAGAGTGAGTGTATTGATAAAAAACATTGAGTGTATTAAAACTTGATAGGCAAAACATGATCGTGTTACCCTCATGTTACACGCAGAAAAAAAGTTGTAATACACACCCAAAAAAAAACTAGGCGGTAGTTTATCAAAAACAGATATAGTATGAGCTTTTCAACTAATAACTATTTTCAGTAAAGTTTATCAATTAACTTATACTCAGAGGGAATACGGTGAAAGCATACTTATTAAAATTTTTTTATTCAAATTCTGTGGCTTTTTCAAGTTTTGTATAAATTATGCATCCCATTGTGTTTATTTTGTATTTGCAATTGCACAGTTTTCCTAAACTACTTTAAACGCAACAAGACATTTCATGCATTATAAAATATTACTTAACATTTGTATCTACTTATACAACTCTTCCTATAATGCTAAACGTTTCAAAATGTCAAACTTATGTTGCAAACCTCTAAAATTTTGTGTACATATTTTAATCAAACATTACTTGGTAAAATGTAACAAAATAAATTTAGAAATAATAGGGCATTTATTGTAAATACGTGTTTTCGAGAACAAAAAAAATGCAACGAAAAATTGTTTGATTTCTGTGAAATATATGTAGATATGTATTAAATAAATAAAACTTTATTGAAACATATAACAAAGGAGCCGAAACAAAATTCTGTGAAAAATGTAAGTTATTTTTATTTATTAACCAACTAAATAAACTCTAACCATAATTATATTTATTTTCTAGTCCCAAGTTATTGAAGTGGTGAAACTGGCAGGCATTTTTTTATTATTGGTGCAAACAAGAAGGAGGCTTAACATTTATTAGTAAATGTAATATTTAACATTAATGTCATGTATTTGTTTTATGTTTTATAAATAAAAATAATTTTAAATACTCTAACAAAAAGAACAGCATTTGTGATTTCAAAAAAAATAATAGAAACATTTTTTAAACTGCCTTGGATAAAGTGGATATTTTTATTACTAGTTTCTGATTAATTGTCCTAAATAAATGTGGAAGAATTACCAATTTTTTGTAGTTAAATGTCATATATTTTTATCCAAATTATTTTCCTAAGTTGATGGACAACCTTTCCTAGAAATAGTTAATAGTTGAAATGCTTCTACTGTACTTGGTAATATTATACCCGTTTTTTGATAAACGTTCCCCTAGATTTTTTTTGTGTGTAGGGAAATTATTTTTAGAAAAACATAAGCGGTAATCACTCTTGATAGAAAAGTAAAGAAGAATCGAAGAAAACGAGAAAAGAAGAAAACTTTTGACAGATACAACAACAAAATGTATGGGATTTGTTTTTTCTCATTTTCTTCGATTCTCCTTTTCTTGATAGGAAATTTCTTTGACTCAAACCTTGAGTAAGTTGTAGTAGAAAACAAGAAAAACTTTTTTTTGACAGAAGAACAACTGATTTTAAGCGTCACAAGATAATTTCATATTTTTTAAATAAATTGTGAATTATAAGTCTATTTGTGTTATTCTATATAAAATCTATTCTATATAAAATCTATTTGTGTTATTGCATTTTCCACTATAAATTTAATTATTTTAATTTTTTCTGATGTTTTTGGCATTTTGCTTATTTAACTTTAATTACATTTGGTGAAAAACGTGTTCAGCCTAGAACAAATGTAAATAAAGATCAGCTGACAGTGTTGAAAACAAACTTGCTAAAAAAGACGCTCACTCTTTAATGAAAAAGAAATCGATAATGTTTCCTCCAAGAAAAAGTTTTCTATCAAGAGTGATTACCGCTATAATGTAATTTAGAGGCCATTTAAACGGAGCAATTTTTTGCATGCAACGTTGCGTGCAATTATTGTTTGTAGGCAAGATATTTTTTGACATTTCTTTTTGTTATCGTTCGTATTCTTGTTAATTTGCTTTATTCGTATTCGGCTTCTCAAGTGTTGTGTATCGAAAATATTTCGTAAAATAAAAAATAAATAATGTGGAATAAAGAACTATTTATATATTATTTTAAATTATATTATTTTATATTATATATATTATTAAATTATATTATTTTAAATTATTACGAATAAATTAAATTTCAACGAATGAACAATTAAAGAAGATTGGCAAAATAAAAGTCAAAAAATTGCATGCAAAAACTCCTCGTGTAAATGTTAATGATTTTTAGAAGCAAATTTAAAAGAGAATTCAAAAATTGCCTGCAATTAATTTCTTCGTTTAAATTGCCTCTTAATCAACAACCTTAGGAAAAACCCCTACTTTAATTTTAGTGACATTTAACCAGAAATATTAATAATATAATCCAATAATACCACCAAACAAAAAAAAAAAAATATATTATTAAAATTATAGTTAGAATTAGAATTTATCTTTTACGTTAGCAACTGATATTAACACACTTCTACTATACATTTACACGATTTTCTTAAAAAAATTTCCACGTGACAAGTCATATCATATATTATGAAAATTTTCTATACATACAATTGTACCTTTAATGTAAAATCTTATAAAAATGTCAAACTTATATTGTCAACCTTTAATATTTGTTTGCACATTTTAATCCAATAGAACTTGGTAAAATTTACAATATTAATTTGGCTGAATAGAACACATAACAAGTCATTTCTTGTAAATATCCATCCCATTGTGTTAATTTTGTATTTGCATTTGCATAACATTCCTAAACTACTTTCCACGTAACAAGTCATTTTATACATATAAAATATTACTTAACATTTTTATCTATTATACTACTGTTTCTATTATGCTAAATTTTTACACAATGTCAAACTTATATTGCATACTTCTAGCATTTTGTGCACATATTTAGCATTACTTGGTAAAATGTTACAATATAAATATGGGCGTATATAACAGATAATGGATAAAAAATACGATACGAAATGCACACAAAAAATCTAGTTGAACGTTTATAGAGAAAAGCGTATGATACTACCAAGTACATTAGGAGTAGTTCAACTAATAACTATTTTCAGTAAAATATTGCAATCAACTTATTAAAATGTATTGTACAAAAATATAATGACATTTAACTACTAAAACTTGGAAATTCTTCCTTTTTACTAGTAGTAGTAATATTATTTTTTATTTAAAAATTATTTAAGCAATATACATAAAAATTTAAGCATAAATTTAAAAAATATAATAAAAAATAAAAATTAAATAAGTACGACATTTACCTATGGTCGTCAGTCGACATATACAAATTTACACGTGCAAGATATACATGATATTTAATTAAAGATTAAATTCATCTAATAAAAATTTTCTGCATCGAATACAAGTTTTCACATAATTAGCTATGAAATTCCAATCTACAGTAAATCCGTTTAAAATATTCATTATTTAATTTTCCTAAAGTATTAAGCAGAAAATCGTAATAAAATTATACATTCTATTTCATAAATTTTCCCATATATTTATATCAAAAATGTTGCCTTTTTTGTTTAATAAATAATGTTTAATAAATAACGAAAATACACTTACTTATTTTTAATAGATTTGTGTTATTTAACCTCACATTAAATTTAATTTAAATATTTGATGTATTTATTTCAAAATAATGTTTAATAATTACTTAAAAAAGCATTTCTAGCTTTTAACACTTATATACAAGAAATTGCATATTATCTGTTAGTTCGTCCATATTTATTTTATAACATTTTACCAAGTAATTCTTAATTGATATATGTACAAAAATGTTAGAGGTATGCAATATAAGTTTGACATTTTGCAAAGATTTAGCATAATAACAACAGTTGTATAAGTAGATATACATGTTACGTAGTTTTTTTTATAATATATTAAATGACTTGTAGCGTGGAAAGTGTTTTAGGAAAATCGTGTAAATGCATAGACAAAATTAACACAATGGGATACATAATTTAAACAAAACTTGATAAAAATCCTCAGAATTTTAATGAAACAATTCTTACTGAGTATGCTTTCATCGTATTCCCTCAGGAAATTTTTTGTGTGTAGTCTGTGTAATAAAATATGTATTAAATAAAACTTTATTTAAATATAAATAAATTAAATCTTTGACCCTTTCAATAATGTGTTGATAGGTCTATTACGGAAATTTTATAGGTTCCCAACATCAGAACACGTTTTAAAAAGCGGTAACAATCCTCTTTTGGTGGACCTTGCACATAACAAACAAGTTTTCAATTTATTTTTTGATCAATGGTTATAATCTTTTACTTCAAGCTCATATATTAGTTCTCATGCAGTGAGTAAGCTAGTTTATATGAATGTTTGATGTTTGACATGGAATTGTTACGCTTTCAAAACGTGTTCTGATGATGGGAACCTAGAAAATTCCACAAATAGATATATCAACACATTCCTGAAAGGGTCAAATAATAAATTTGAAAATAAAAAACTCTATAGATTATTTGTTAGTACAAAATATCCTAATAAAAAAATATAGAGTATGGTCTCGAACTTGAATAATTTTTATTTTCAATGCACAATTAAATTTCGAAAAAGAAAGTAATTTTTATTTTTAATAATAATTATATTAAACTTAAATCTTTTAAATAAATTAGAAGTATTCGAAACACAAATTTAAAAAATGGTAAGTTTATTTTAGTTATTTATTAAACAGCTAAGTTCTAACACCAATTTTTTTTTCTAGACCAAAGTCATTGCATTGGTGAAATTGGATAGCATATATTTTCTTGAGCTAATGTTAAGAAAGTGATAATATTAATTAGCACAGCTATTATGTAAAATTATTGTAGTGTTTTTTTTTATATTTTATAAATAAAATAATTTTTAATAAAGTAACAAAATGAACAGCATATTTGATCCAAATATATAAGACAATTTATTGAACTATCTAGGAATTATTATGAAAGAGAATGTATCATATTACTACGATTTACTGCTTAATTATCATAAATAAAAGACATTTTAATTTTATACAACTCATTGTCCTAAGTTGATTGACAAACTTTACTAAAAGTAGTTATTAGTTGAAATGCTTCTACTATATATATTACCAAGTATTATTATACGCTTTTTTATAAACGTTCCCCTAGAATTTTTTAGAATAGAATTATTTATTAAATATTAAACAAATATATTAAGTTAGTTATAATTAATAGCATATCTAATGGATTGTTGAACCATTCATCTCATTTATCACCAAGAGCAAAAATCCAAAAGGCCGGTAAATGCCAATGTAGTTGTCAACTAAAAAAAATAAAATTGGGGTTAGAATTTGCCTATTTATTTAGCAATTTAAATATACTTACTTATTTTTTGTAACATTTCAGGCTACTTTCGAAGAACGCACAAATGACAGTCCGATTTATATTAATACATTTTTTATTAAATGTAGTTTCACTATACAAAAATTTAATTCCATTCATGTTCACCATTTTCATTATGTGTTGTATCTTATTTTTTTTCTTTTTTTCATGAAAAAAACATTTCTAAGTTTTTATATTCATTAACAAGAAATGTCCATATTTATTTTGTTACATTTTACCAACTAATGCTGGATTAAAATATATACACAAAAAAGTTAGAAATTGTCAATTTGTAAAGACAATAAGAACTGTTGTATACCAATTTAAAGTAATATTTTCTAATGTATAAAATGACTTGTTGCACGGAAAGTAGTTTGGAAAAATTGTGCTAACGCAAATATACAATTTACACAATGGGATACATAATTAATTCAAAACTTAATAAAATCTACAGAATTTTAATGAACAAAATTTTACTAAGTAGACACAAAAAATTCGTTGCCAAGTAGCTAGGAGCATTTCTACTAATAAAGCTTTTTCGCATGCATTATTCAATAATTAAGTAAAAACAAGTATAAACTTGTTAAAATTTTACTAGTTTTCGCATAACTATTTTAAATAAACTTTATTAGTTGAAATGCTCCTAATTACTTGCCAAAGATTCTTTTGTGTGTATGATTTCATTGTATTCCCTCTGTGGTTTTTTTTTGTGTGAATGCATTCGTTTTTTTTTTTTTGCTGGGATGTCAATAAAGTGTGAACAACACAACAAGCTTATTGGTACATTTTTAATGTGTACTAAAATATTCTTCACATCATGGTGCGATTTTCTAAGTGCTTAATTTACTTGAACTTGGCAGCACTTTACCTGGAACAAATTTTCATCAAATTTTAACTTTGCGTTTGTATGCAAATGGGATAACAATTTTGTCGCCGGTTTTTGATTAATTTCATTTCGATTGGAAATATATTTGTTGTGAATTTGATTGATTTTTTTTTATTAATCTGCTGTTAACGTTTAAAACTCGATATTACACTATTTTCGACTTAAATCTTTTATAGTCGAGTTTGATTTTGACTGCCTTGCTTGGAAATAATTTTTGTGATTCGCAAAAGGAGCAAACAGTTTATTATATATATATATATTTAATCATGGGGTCTCATCAATACCAAATCGCAAATTTGCTAGAAAAGGTAAACTATTTGTTCAGAAATCAAAGATATATCAGAAAATGTTCTTTTTACATTACACAAAAAAAAAAAACTGCAAATAATTTTTTTCTTTGCCTTATTTTTATTATTTTTTTTTATACATATCTTTGTTTACTTACATACATATATATGCGACTTCTGTATGTGCTAAATGCGAATAGATGACTTCTAATGATAAAGACTTTCGGTTTATGGCAACGAATGATTTGATGACAGAATTACAAAAGGATAGTATTAAATTAGATGATGAGTCTGAGAAAAAAGTTGTACGAATGGTACTCAAGTTGCTTGAGGACAAAAACGGAGAAGTTCAAAACCTAGCAGTGAAATGTCTTGGACCGCTGGTTAATAAAGTAAAAGAGAATCAAGTTGAAACTATTGTCGACTCGTTGTGCTCCAATATGATTTCCAATACCGAACAATTGCGTGACATCTCCAGTATTGGTCTGAAGACGGTAATTTCAGAATTACCCCAGACTTCTAATTCACTTGCCCCGAATGTGTGTCAACGAATTACTGGCAAACTGAGCAATGCTATTGAAAAGGAGGACGTCTCTGTAAAGCTTGAATCATTGGACATACTCTCCGATCTTCTATCGCGTTTTGGAGAATTTTTAGTACCATTCCACAACACTATACTGAAGGCACTTGTTCCCCAGTTGTCTTCGTCGCGCCAAGCTGTTCGCAAGCGTACCATTGTGGCTCTTTCCCATCTTCTTACTCTGGCCACAACCAATGCGTACAATGGCGTAATTGATCACCTATTAGATGGACTTGAAAATCCACAAAACCAAGGAAACATTCGCACTTACATTCAATGTTTAGCATCAATTTGGTAATATAATTTTTTGAGTTAAAATTTGTTCGGATTTTCTGTGGATATTTTTTTAAAATATAATATTGTATTTGTTTTTTTTTTATTAGTCGCCAAGCGGGACATCGTCTTTGCAAACATATAGATCGAGCCATGATACTTTTGAAGCAGTATAGCAAACAAGATGACGACGAATTGCGCGAATTTTGTTTGCAAGCCTGTGAGGCATTTGTTATTCGCTGCCCTGAGGCGATTCGTCCGCATATTCCAATGGTATGTATATAAGGTTACATTTACATTACGTCCGAAATTTCGAAATCTAGTTTAAATAGAATTTCGATGGTAAATATATGTTAATACACCCTAATCATACTATTAAAACAAAAACAAAAAAAAAAAAAACTGACTGATCTTATATATCACTGGTATTGGTATTTCACAATCTTACGGAGGGCCGCACTATATTAAACTAAGCAAAAAAAAACCTAAATTTAATGTCAAAAAAGTATTATTACGTATTTAGTTTTAAAAGTTGTTGGTCTTTCTTTTTTTTTTAGCCCCTCACCCAAGGGAATAAACTTTATGTGGTGTTCCTAAAAAAAAAATGTGACCACCTCTGTAATTAAAAAATAAATTGTTTTCTATCTTCCCCGGCCCCAAAAACCGGTATGCGTAGAAGCATTTAAGTGTGGGTACTAAAATGAGAAAATTTCCTTAGGATTTCAAAAATTATATTATTTTTATGATCCATGATACGTAGCGGGCTAGAATAGCGCTAGAGCTATTTTCAGTTCAAAAATAAGGCAGGAATTTTTTAGTGTTTTTTTTTGTTGTTTTTGTACAAATTACTGTTAAAATAATGAATTTTACATGGAAAATATGACTTTTTAGTTGCTATCGTTGGCATTGCCCAAGGATTACCGCGTGGAGGTGATAGTACAAAATTTATTAGCTTAGGGGGTTTCTCCTCCATCCTTTTATTTTTTCTAAAATGCCGAGGCAATTAAATTTATTTTTAATCTACAATAAAAATACTAGGTTTTAAATACATACTTTACTTATTCATCTTTTTATTAACGTAAAAAAAAATAAATTCACTTTTTTGCTGTTCAAAATAATAGACTTATTTTAAATATCATATAAAACACTATTTTTTTTTTTAACTAGAAAGAAGAATTACATCAAAACTCATTTTATTTTTAATACTGATAATGTTTAGTGATATTAATAACCAGAATGTCCAAAATTATTATCTAAAACAGCTTGAATTTGTTTGGGCATTGATTCTATTAACTTTTGAAATTTTTCAATGGGAATACCTTCCCAACTGCTCTTTACAGCTTCCCAAAGTTGATTTTGTTAGTAAAAACTTGTCCCTCCAAGCATCTCTTCAGCTCCATCCACAAGGTCTCAATCGGGTTGAGATCAGGGGATTGAGAAGGCCATTCCAAAGAGGGCACTTCCTGTTGACTCAACCAAGATTTAACTAATTTTGACGAGTGTTTAGAATCATTGTCCTGTTGGAATTGCCAATTTGGTGACATGTGGTTTTCTGCATAAGTAAGCATCACATCATTTAAAATATCACGGTAGATTTTCTTATTCATGATTTCAGTGATTTGATGTAAAGGTCCAATACCATACTATGAAAATGAGCCCCAAACCATTACCTCCGCCATGTTTAACGGGTTTCTTTGCATACCGATCATCCCGCTCTTTGCCTTTTGCTCTTCTGACATTACGTCGACTATCCGAGCCAAATAAATTTATTTTAGTCTCTTCGCTCCATAATACTTTCTTGAAATCGTCAATGGAGCTCTTTTGGTATTTTTTAGCAAATTGAATGCGAGCTTTCTTGTTCTTAGAACTTAATAATGGAACCTTTTGCGACTCTTCCTGCCAAATTGTGTTCTAATAATCTTCGACGAACTGACGGAGCACTAATTTCAATATTATTTTTTCTGCAGGAATTGCTTTTCATTTCATTTCATTCATTTATTAATTCAAAAACCAAGCCCATAGGGAATCAGTAGTTGACGAGGTTTTTCGTGGTCTACCCCGTGTTTCTTTGGTTTTTTTCAACTTTAGAGCATTTCTGATGTAATGTTCTGATCTAAGTGCTCTAGCAATAAAATCCAGAGTTTTTCCTTCTTTTCTTAGATTTTTAGAAACTCGGCGTTCCTTAATAGTGCAATGTTTATTTCGGCATATCTTTAACAAAAATTGTGAATAAATGTTATTGTTTTTTAAATAAATTTAAGTTTACTTACTTTTACTTAAGTTATTCAGAAAAAAAACGGAATATATGTAATTGTTAACATTTGATGTTAAGACGAAGTAATTTAAATTGGCACAATTTAGGAGTAACAATTTTCACTTAGTAATCGTCTATTATATTGATCAGCACTATATATATATATATATATATATATATATATATATATACAGGTATCCCTCGATTTACGCGGCACGTTGGGACCGAAAAAAAACCGCGTAATTCAAAACCGCATAAATAAAGGTTCTATATCAATACAAAATTCTGTTTTGGGACCAGCAATATAATAAACCGCGCAAATTGAAACACTAACTTCATACAAAATTCAAATTTGGGACCGAAAATCCGTGTTAAAAGAAAAGCTTATTAATATAATTTAAATTAAATTTATTTTATTTCTACTTTTCAATAGTTATAACAAAATATTATTTGTAAAAATAGTATATTTAAACTAGCTTTGAAAAAAAAATTCAAAATTTATAAATTAACAAAAAATAACAAAAATTTTATAAAAAAAAACTTCTTTCCGGCTTTTTAAATCAATAAAACATAAATCAATAAAAAGAAAACAAAAAATTCATAAAAAATATAAAATATTATACATATTGCTAATCTTCTCAGATTTCGTCATAGTTAAAATCTTCAGTATCTTCATCAAAGACTACTTTTTCAGAGTCTTTGTCTAGTTAACGTCTTCAGAATTTTGGTCACAATTAACGTCTTCGTCCACTTTAAAGAAGTCTGTTATTCACTTTTGCTTTTTTTACTGTTCCTGTTGTTTTAAAAGTTCTTCGTATGATGCCAACGATTTTTTTATTGAACACTGAAATAAATCTGATCGATTTGTACAAGGGTCATTATCAGTGGAAAATTTTATCAAATCCTTAGCCATTTGTATAAAAGTTTTCAACTTAGAAGAATCAAAATCTGGATTATCCTCACTATCACTTTCGTCTTCAGTTGATTCATCGGGGTCCGTGGCTAATTCAATGAGATCTTGTTCTGTCAATTCTGGAACATCATTTATCATCTCCAATATATCCTCATCAACAATTTTTTCAAATAATTCAGATGTTTCAATTACTTGTAGTATTTGAGCAACTTCCGCTGTTAACGGAGTAACAACATTATCATTAGGAAAACCAAAACCACAGCAAATTGTTTATTTTTTATTACCTTTAAAGATTTTTTACACTGCAAATTAAATTTAGCCTCTTCTTTTTTGCAAACAGCTGATAATGTTTAAAAAAAAAAATGGTGTAATGCGCGCCATTAGAGGGTTGCCACTATTTTTAAATCGCGTTATACTAAAAACGCGTAAAAAAAACGCGTTATAAAGAAAAATGGTCACTATTATTAAATCGCGTTATATCGAAACCGCGCAAATAAAGTACCGCGTAAATCGAGGGATACCTGTATATATATATATAAATGTTGAGCAAAATTAAAGAATTAGTTCTAAGAAAACCCAAAAACTGTGATATATAAAATTATAGAATATGAAGACAATTTCCAAATAGTCAACAATTTCAATAATTATTTCGTAACTAGTATTAACGAAGTCAGATATTTCATTAAAGATGTACATTATGAAAATCAAATATCTGTGATAGACTTTAAATTTAAATTCGGTGCAATGTATTTTCATGAACTGAAAAATTATTTTTAAACATATTAAACAATTTAACAAACTATCAAGTCACACACTCCTGGATAGTTGGGACAGAACAGGCAATGTTATATTAAGAATTATAAATAAATCACTGGAGACTGGTGTGTTTTTAAATAATTGGAAAGAATCGATGATTTTTCCAGTTTTTTTTTTTTTTTTTATTTTCAACAAACAAAATGCATTACAATTTATATGCCTCTGCGCCTTTAAGGCATTTTAGAGGCGAGTTGGCAATAATATATTACATACTTAAGAAATATTTCCTAGTTAACCATAACTAAATAATAATAATACAAACAAAAAAAAAATATTAAAATAAAAAGAAAACAAAATTAAAAATAATATTTTAACATTCAATATGAATTATATTTACATTAGAAGTTCCTTTATGTTTTGATGTAAAAAATTCTTTAATGCTATTTATATTTTTCAAATTTGGCGGTAAATTATTATATTCACGACTACCCATGTACTCAATACGTTGCTTCGTTGTTTCTAGCCTACACCATGCTACTGCTAAATTCATATTATTCCTTGTATTGAGCGAGTGCTGATAACTCGAAAAATGTATGGTATGATAACCAATGCTGTTTAAACACTTAAAAACATACATTAGTAATTTCATTTTGTAAATGCCATAGATAGGTAATACAGTTTTAAAAACGTCGGTATATAATGTTAAAGTTGAATGTGATGGGAAGATTAGCTACCACTTTTAAAGCTTTATTTTGCATACGTTGCAACCCTTTTAACTCAGAACTTTTTATATAACCATACAAAATAGCTAAATAATTAAAGTGGCTTTGAACTAGTGCATTATAAATTAATAATTTCGTGTTTTTATCAAATTTGTTTTTAAACTTGTATAGAAAACCAACAGCTTGGGCTGTTTTTATCTTAACATTCTGGATATGTTGACTCCAAGCAAGATTTCTTTGCAGTTGTATACCTAAATACTTAATATAACTGACTTCCATGATTTCTTTTCCATCTATAAAAACACTAAAATTGGTTTGATCCGAATATGGTTTAAATGTCATCAATCGAGTTTTGTTAGCATTTAAAAAATGTTTATTTATTCTCGTAAACTCTGATATTAATGCCGCGTCTCGTTCAATATACACTTTAGCTACTGTTTCATGCTTGTAAGGGTAAAATAGACTAATGTCATCTGCATATATAAAAATTTTACCAGAAAGTTCAAGATTTTTCAAGACATTAAGATAAATAGTGAACAATAAAGGTCCAATTACGCTGCCTTGCGGTACTCCATGTTCAACTTCACGAAATGAACTTTTACTAGCACCAATCTGGACAAATTGCTTGCGATTTCTCAAATAACTTCCCAAAAAAAAATAGTTCTCTACCATAACACTCAAGTTTTTGTAACAATATGTCATGATCAATTAAATCAAATGCCTTTGTAAAATCGTAAAATAAACCTGCCACGCCACAATGTCCATCATCTAGACCTTTACAAATAATATTAACGACATTTACGGCAGCTTCCTCTGTACCACACGTTTTCCGGAATCCATATTAAAAATCATTTAGCAAATTATGGGTTTTCATAAAAGTAGAAATTTGATTGTGTAAGATTCTTTCAGTTAAATAAGTAAAGCATACATTAAAATGTCAAGAATACGGACCAGTGGAAGACTACATGGAACAACACGGGTTATTGTCGAAATATCAATTAGGCTTTAGAAGAAAATAGTCATGCTAAACAGCAGTCAATTACGTTATAAGCAGGCGGAAATGTACAAAGAAGACGAGCTAAATACGGTATTCAAGATACAGAACTAAAATGGTTTCAGCCATATTTAACAAATCGTAGACAACTGACAAATGTTAATAATGAAATATCAATAGAAATAGAACATGAATTTGGAGTACCACAATTCTTTATTTTAGGAGCTCCACTTTTTGTTATTTGTGTATATAAAAGATATGATATGTCACGCTAAAATATGTCATGGCTAAAAATTAATAAATTAAAACTAAACGAAAACAAAACTAAATTAATGGAAATCAATATGAACGCAAACATAGCATTCAAAATAAATAATGTAATAATAGAAAAAGTAAATAATAGAAAATATATGGGTTGATAAAAACACATTTTGAATATGGGTCAACTATTTAATTTACATGCTGTTCAGACCAACAAATACGGCTAGGCGAAATAAGCCTAGGCGCTCAATTCTAAAATGCAATCGGTTTTCTATAATAAGGTATATTTTAAACACATTCAGCAAAGGCTGCAGTTTAATACAATATTTTTTATCCAAGAACTGAAAATGGGAAAAGCTCCCGATTACTTGATCGAACAAATAAGATATGTTGGAAAGGTTCAACCATATAACTTTAGGAATGCCTTAGACTTTCGACTACAGCCCGCAGATACAAATGCAATGCAAAAATCGTTATTTTACAAAGGATTGAAACTTTACAATATGATGCCGAATGATGTCAAGAATGAAACAAATATAAATCTTGTTAGAAAGAAAACTGAAAATTTTATTAAAAATGTTAATATTAATCAGAGCATATAATATTTTGTTAAATTAATATGAAATGTCATTTTAAAGTATATTAAATACTACTAAAGGGGTGTAGAGGGCACTATGTTTCATTTATATTAAAAAAAAAAACCATTTTCATTAGAGTAAGCGTACCAGTTTTTGGGTCCCAAGGACCCCAACCCCATTACCCAAATTTAGAAAAAAAAAAATAATTTTTTAATTTCTTTTTTTTCGAGGATCGCCCCATAAAGTGCAATTTAGCACAAGCGTGTTTGAAAGACCCCCCAGCAAAAATAAACCAGACCAAAAGGCTATAAAAGCACCTAATTTACTCACAGCGAATGGGTTCAAATTGAGGCGAAAAACGCATTTGAACACATTCGCTGTGAGTAAATCAGCGTATGGTTTCAAATTGAGGTGAAAAACACATTGGCTTATTGTTATAACGTGGTTAATAAAATCTTATAAAACCAATAATGAACGATATTTATTGAATGTAAATTGAAAAATTAAAAAAGTAAATTTAAAACTTGATTTAAAGAATTTATAATAATAATGTCAAATATAACTGAAATGGTTAAACATTCAAAGTGATATTGAACAGAGTTGCAACATTCCCTCGCATATAATTTAAGTCAAGACGATTCTTCTTTCCAATCCTTTCTGAGCGTCTAGGTGTGAATTGTTGTTGACGTTTTCTATTTCGTTGCCGTATGAATTTCTGTTGTTGGTGAAGACATTCTTGATCAATCCTTGCAGTGTTTGAATGTTGTGATGAATCATTAAGGGAGAGTGGTTGCTGCTGATTAAAAGTAGCTGGTTCATTTGATATCGCACGCAAAATCTGTGATGATTTATTGGAATTATCCTGGTTATTTTCTGTATATTGATTTTGTTGATGTTGCTTTTGTGATATTTCTGGTAATGTAATATCAATATCAAAATTTGTATTTTGTGGTTCATAAGCTGATCGTTGTTGTGGTTTATTACTTTGATTTAATCTTGGTTTCACCTGATTTTGATGACGTTTTATTACACCTTTTGATGTTTCTATCAAATACATTAAGTTACCTATATTTTCTTTTACTTTTCCGATAATCCATCGGGTTTTCCCGGTAAAATTTCATGCATAAACTTTTTCTCCAATGTGAAATTTTGATCTGAGTTCTGTCTGTTGATGATGAATGGGAAACATTGCAGTTCACACAGTTCTAGGTTGACGACCATGTAACAATTCTGCAGGGGACTTGCCTGTTGTGGGATTTGGAGTTGCTCTGTAAGTAACGAGGTATTTATATAAAGCTTGTTCGTGTTTGGTCTCTTCTTGAAGTATTTTATTAAATGATGTCTTGAATGTTCTCTGCCAGTCCATTTGAAGCTGGATGAAACGGAGCGGTCGTTAAATGTGTTATTGAATTTATTTCACAAAATCTTTTAAATTCAGCTGAGGTGAATTGAGTGCCATTATCACTGACTATTGTTAGTGGAAGTCCTTCTATTGAAAATATACTTTGCAACGCTGTTATTGTGGATAGTGCAGTGGCAGAGTTTACTTGTTTTACGAAAGGAAATTTTGAGAACGAATCTACGACGATTAGCCACATTTTATTGTAACAAGGTGTTGCAAATTTTGTAGCATTTTCAAAATATTGACTATTTGGTTCTGTACTGGTCAATGCTTGGAAAGCGTGAAGGGCCACGCCCGTCGGTTTGGGGGAGGATTCTTGACCATACTAAAACCTTCTGCCACAACATAAAAAGAAAAGAAAATATCATCTTTCCAAGACTTTTCTGCAAAACTTTTCTCTACTAAAACAGGGCTATTGAATATATTAAAGTAATCATAGAAAAAAAAACTTCAAACTAGTGATAGTTGTTCTCATCACTCTTGAACACTCTGATTAAAAATTCCCACCCGTGTCCTATCACACAATATTTCAGTGTTCGAAATAAAATGTCGTTAAATATTTCCCCTTACGAAAGACTAAAACGTCCTTCTTAAATTATCCGCATTCTCAGCTTACCAATCAACATTCCCAAATAAATTGGATTACTCACAGCTATTCATTTTAATTTAAAACCTATTTTATTCAATATTCCATTTTCATGCTTAGATTTAATTAAAACTATTATCCTATAACTAAAATCTAATTGATTTATAAACGATTTTACCAATTATGTTAGGTTAGGTTAGGGTTAGGTTAGGAAGGGTTATGTACCCAAGGGCACAACTCCACTCGGAGACCAATACGGTCCATTGTGAATCCCTTCAGAGAAAAAACGGTGAGAAAGAGTAGAAATAGACAGAAAACATAGCTCGAAAGATAAAATAAAGAAAGGTAGAAAATATATATTTACTCCCCAGAAACCGGATCCTAACGTCCCCTTACTAGAAACAGACGTCCTATCTCCCTGACAAATCTCAGCAAATCAACTGGATTGTATCCAGCGACACACCCGAGTTCGTCGTGAAATCTATCTCCCAGCCATTTCTGTCTGAGACCCTGTAACCTAGGACAGTGGCACATTATATGCTCAACAGTCTCCAGTTCCTCAACGTCCTCGCACAGCCTGCAAAAATCCGGTATGTCCCTGTCCCATCTGCTTGTGAAAGCCCCGACAGCACAATGACCGGTCAGGAACCCCGTAAGGGTCCTGAGACCTTCCCTGTCCAGTCCCAGAAGAACCTTGGTTGCCCCTGCGTCCAAAGCGGGCCATAACGCCCTAGACACCCTGCAGTCCATTCTGTTCCTCCATGATTGATTAACGGTTTCGCGGAATCCCTTCCGTATAACCTCAAAGTAGTAACATAAAGGGGGCTTTACCCCCCCGTCTCTTACCGCCAAGTCCAGATTTGAACCCTCCCTCGCAAGTTCATCCGCCAACTCATTGCCATCCACCTTGCAGTGTCCGGGTACCCAACACAGCCCCACCGTGAATGCCTCCATGAGCTCCCTCAGAGCACACCTACACCGTGCGACCAGGCGCGAGCGCACCGTGTAGTTTGTCAGTGCTTTGAGTGCCGCCTGACTGTCGACATAGATTGTCACCCTAGATCCCCCAACGATGTGTCCCAGTATCACTTCCGTCGCCCTCCAGATCGCCAGGATCTCCGCTTGGAAGACACTGCACTCATCTGGGAGTCTGTATGATCTTTTCACGTCAGTGCCAGCAATATAAACACCGGCACCCGTGCCCGTGTCCATTTTGGATCCGTCCGTGAATACTGCCCACCCCTCGAACAGCACATTGGATCCACGCCAGACCTCCCTAATCGGAAAGTCCACCGGAGGTGTTCCACCGAAGTCTAAGGTCAATATCATATGATCCGATATTCCCTCGAGACTACTACCATGATCAAGCAGTCCTACTTCGTACAATATTTTCGTGTGGTCATCTCTCCTAGGTCTTACCAGCGCAGACTCGTAGAGCCTAAATAAGTTCCTAGCAGCCACACTCCTCACATAATGTTCAATTGGGGATAGATGCAGTATGATATCCAACGCTGCCTGTGGAGTACTTCTCCTCGCACCTGTAATACCAAGAGAGGCACTCCTTTGGGCCTTGTTGAGCAACTTCCTACACTACCAATTATGTTAGTAAATATCAAAACTTTAAGTTTAATGTCTAAACGAATGCATGTCAATTTGATAATTTGTATATTATAACTTACGATTTGAAATCCTCAGTAGAGGATGATGTACTTTTCCTTTCAATTTACCCTTTTCACTGATACCTTTTCCTCAGGACAGATTACGATGATTTGAGCTCAAAGCATCCAAGGTGACTGTAATATAAGATTTATATTAGTTAAGAAAATCGTAAAATACTATACAATAGTTTTGATAACTTTCGATATCAAATATTATACAAATTTAACATGCTCTAGATAAAAAAGTTATCAAGGAAATTAAAATTAAATTTTGTTATCATCAAATTAAGTTTATTTATTCATGCACTTAAACTTTGGTTAACTTAAGGTTAAATTCAATTTATGAAACCGACTTTAAAGTGCATGTATAAATATAAGCTTTAACATGGTAATTTATCAACTCTAATAGTTTGCTTTTACGTTAATATTAAAAAAAAATCTTATGTTAGTTTGTATATACTAATGTTATATCTAGCATTAAATTTAAATTAAATACTTCTTTAACTCTGTTAAGTTAGTAATATTATTATTATACTTAGCAGTAGATCTCATTTAATAATTTGATGACGACACAAGTCTGCTTTCTCACAACGGTTTTCTACTTCGATTTTACTACGTATTATTCATTCATAACAAGGGACAAGTACAGTGGAAGACAATACCGTAGGCTTTTATTGAAAATTCGATAATTCATTAAATTGCCGATATTTTAGTTTCCAATTAATAAGGCACATCTTAATGATCATTACGTAGTAAGGCCAATGATAGTAGTTATGATAGTGGCAATCAAATAGCAGTCATATGTTGTAGAATTATTTTTACATTAGATAATAGAAATTGTGCACCTTTGGCATGTTGATGATGTTTTTTTGTTTCAGTCCAAAAAAAAAAAATGATGAATTTGGGATTTCGAATAGGCAATTTTATAGAACAATTTATGTACAATTTAGTAGAAGCTGGTGGTTGTAATTTTTCCATTCCACAGAAGCATAATAATTTATTACTAGTAAATTGATGGTCTATGTTGGGTATAGAATGACGTAGTTGTTAAACCAATTTTAATATTGTTATTTCCGTTTGTATTAAGCTGTCTCAATTTACAAATCCTCATAATTACAACATGATGACGTAGTGAAAGATCTCTTCTTTTTTTTTTTTATTTTATATTCTCACTTTACACAAAACACGTTTTGGGAGATTTTATTCCAAAATTAGAACCCAATATAAATTGTGTTTTCTGTTGAGATTCCAATGAAAATATGACGGCACTATTGGCCAATTTGCATTTTGGAAGACCCAAAAAAATACCTTCGCCAATGCGTAATTCCACAAAAATCTCTTAAAATTTATTACGGAAATTCGTATTTTTTCTTTTTTTTTTTTTTAAATATATTAAAACGTCACGATTACAGATTTTCACAATTTTTCGATATTAATTTTAATGTGAGTATACTAAAATTTTTACTTGTAACATTTACGATTGAAACCGATTTTTTCTCCTGAATTTTAATTATTCTCAAGAAGCTTAGAACTGTTTAACTTTACCCAAGTAACTCCACGATGAAAAAGACCAGAACGGAAGATACAACATAAATCGAAAACTTGTTCGGCTATAGTAAGGCAAATCGTGTAACAATCGATAGTTAGATGTATTATCGAAGATTGATACATATGATTCAATTGTGCGTTGCCAATAATAATATTTACGCTATTCACACTATAGTAGTCTATCAGCCTATTCACACTATAGTAGTCTATCACGTTAAAATAATTTAACATTTATCTTCCGAGATTTATAATTTATGTTGAGCTCCAGTTTCGAGCATAATTGTAGCATACTTATAAGCAAATATAGCATGCGATATATTTTAATTAAAGGGTACTGTATTTCTTGAGAGAAGATTTTCATATGTAACAAAATGAAAATCGTTATACAAAAATATAAACACAGTAATTTAAAAAAAAACAATAAAATATTTATTAAAACTTACAAAATCTGTAACAAAGGACCGGCGTAGTCTATATGTATTCTTTCCCAAGGCTGTGTTGCCTCGACCCAAGGTGAAAAATGTTGTTTTGGATCCGCACCACTTTCTTGAAAAATTGAACACAATTTTGATACCTTTTCGATTTCTTTGTCTATCTTAGGAAACCATGCGTACCGTCTAGCGATTTGTTTCATCCTGCTTGTTCCCCAATGTCCTTCATGAAGCATACTTGAGACTTTTGAATGTAGTGCTATAGGAATTATCACTCGACAATAATCACTATTAAGAAGAAGGACACCCTTTTCAATGGAAATCGAATGTTTTCTTGCAAAATAAGGAGCTAATTCGTTATCGGATTTATCAATATGATCAGGCCAACCATTAATCACGTAATTGGATAAAACTCCGAGTATTTTATCCCGACTAGTAATTTGAGCAACATATTTAGCATCAACTGGACATTCATTTAATATAGTATTGTACAGTTCGTCGACATTTAATACTTCAGCTTCTTCTTTATCAAATTCAATATCATTACCAACTGGCAATCTAGACAAAGCATCTGCATTAGCATGATGTGCTGTGCACTTATATTTGATAGTATAATCATAAGCTTGTAGAATTACTGCCCAACGTTGAAGTCGTGTAATGTCATGACAGGAAGTTTCTTAAAAGGATGAACTAGAGTGGTAAGGGCTTGATGATCCGTTACCAATTCAAAATGATGGTAGACATTTTGAGTTGGTAACGGATCAAAGATATTGGTGAAATTTGGTTATTCCGAAAATAATAGATAACGCTTCCTTTTCAATTTGCGAATAGTTAATTTGACTAGAATTTAGAGTTTTTGATGCAAATCATATTGGTTTTTCAGTTCCATCCGGAAAACGATGAGATAAAACGGCTCCTATGCCATGTTGTGAAGCATCAGTAGCTAGAATAATTGGGTATTTGTCATCATAGTGAACTAACTTTGCAACCTTTACAATGGCGTCTTTTAGCGATTGAATGCGCTCTTCTTAATTCGTTTAATGGTGCCGCAGTCTTAGAAAAGTTTGGAATGAACTTGTTATAGTAATTAATTTTTCCAATGAAAGCCTCTAATTCCTTCAAATTGGTGGGGTAGGCATTTGTTTTATTGCTTCTAATCTTTTCCCTGAGGGTCTAATACCACTAGCGTCAATGATGTGTCCCACATATTCGACCGATGATTTAGCAAAACTACATTTTTCAGTTTTACACTTAAGACCATGGTATTCTAATCTCTCAAATAATTGCGTTATATTCCGAATGTGTTCTTCATGTGTACGACGTGTTACAATAACATCATCAAGTTAAACTGCACAACCAGGTATTCCTGCCAAAACCTCTTCCATGAACCTTTGGAAGATCGCCGGTGCACTAGCAACCCCAAATGGCATTCTTTGACACTGATATAACGCAAACGGGGTATTTATTACCATATATCTCTTAGCAGAGTCTGCTAATTCAATCTGCAGATATCCCTCACTAAGATGTATCTTAGAAAAATACTGACCACCTTGGAGTTTGTGAAGTTCTTAAATACGCGGAATAGGATATCTGTCAACTTCCATTTGAGAATTAACAGTCGCTTTAAAATCTGCGCATATTCGAATTGAATCATTTGACTTTTTGGCCACATCTATAGGGGATGCACAGTCACTAGCACTGACTGGCTTTAAAACTTCAATAGACACAAGACGTTGGATTTCCGCTCGAACCTTTTCGTATAAGGCAAATGGAACATGGTTTCATAAACTTTGGGACAGAGTTCTGTTTTAAGTTGATATTCGCTTTCGAAGTTAAACAACGACCAAGACTTTCAGAAAAAATTCCCTTAAATCGTTGGAGATTATTAAGGCCAGTCACCAAGCTTCCCTGAGACTCATTTTCTACTTGTAAACATTTGTCTTTAGGGAAGTCATATCCAGGAATTTAAATTTCAAATCCTAATTGCCTGAACCAATCATATCCTAAAATATTTATGACATTCCTATATTGACTACGTGAAGAATAAGGTTTTTCTTTTGACTTCCTACTTCAACATCAACATTTATGGTTCCCTAAAGTGGCAATAATGTACCCCCATACGCAATTAAAACTTTATTAGTTGGAGTACAATGCGGACTTTGAAGATGTTTGTAAACATTTAACCCAATTAAGGAACATGTAGCTCCAGTGTCTAACTGAAATGAAAAACTTTGATCATTTACCTTGACTGGAATCATAATCTTTTTTGAATCTGAATTTATGTTGTAAACTTTTGATGTGGCTGCTTCAAGTAACTCTACTACACTAACTGTTGTTTCTTCATACGATATTTCATCGACTTGTCGGACATTGTGACGATAAGCATTTTCTTTATACTGAACACCCGGATCGGATTGACACACACTTGCAATGTGGCCCAATTTACATTTTGATTTGATTTATTTTTGAAGTGATAACAGTCTATTCTTTCGTGGGACTTACCACATTCGGGACAAGATTTAAAATTTTTCTTTGTTGAAGTGTTTGATGTGCGATTTTGAAAATTCGATGAACGATGAACTGCATTAACTTCTGTTAGAGTACCAGCTGCACCTTCCATTTCCTTACAAGCATTTGTGGTAACTTCATAAATTGTACAAATTTGTAATACTTCCTCCAATGATGGATTGAACTTTTGTAGACATGTTGTTCGCACCTTCTCATGAGGTGTATGAATAACAATCATATCTCTTATTTTGTTATCAATATAAGACTCGTTGCAATTTACATTTTCACATACAAAATTACAATCTCTGGCTGCTCCACGCAAATCTGCTACCCACTCAGAATATGTTTGGTTCTCTATCATCATTGTATGATTGTAAAATTTGAATCTAGTTGCTAGAATGTGAGACCCTAACCTTGCTTATGGAGGCGCACTTCCCCGGGTGTTCGGAAATTGGAGGTATGGACGATTGTCAAGGGGACGGGATATCTGTGACATTGGACAATACGTCCGCCCTCATCGAGGAAATAGTCACAAGGGAGAAGCTAGGATGGGCGGTCAATACCTTCGACCCATATAAATCACCGGGTCCGGACGGTATTTTTCCGGCTATGCTCTGCAACATCCCGGACGATGCACTATTTCTGCTGGTGAACATATATTGAAATGCCTTAGTGGGGGGCATCTGCCTAGGGGGTGGAGAGAGGTCAGGGTAATTTTTATACCCAAGGCTGGAAGGGCGGGCCACTCGAAACCGGGGCCTTACAGACCTATCAGTCTGTCTTCATTTTTGCTGAAGACACTTGAGAGACTGATAGATCTGTATCTTAGAAGTAAAATTGATACCCATCTCATCAGCAACGCTCAACACGCTTACCTGAAAGGTAAATCAGTTGAGAGTGCGCTACACGAGGTGGGGGGCTACATTGAGCACGGCCTGAGGTATAAGGAGTATACTATTGCTGCGTTTCTGGATATATAAGGGGCCTTTAACAACATTAGGATCGAGGCTATTAGGGATTCGCTGGTGGGGCTGGGAGTTAGGGGCTTTCTGGTTGAGTGGATAGTCCGTCTGCTTAGCAGCAGGATCATCAACTCGAGCCTGGGGGATCATAACGTAAGGAGAAGGGTTACCAGAGGGACGCCTCAGGGGGGAGTTTTATCTCCTCTTCTGTGGCTGCTATCGGTTAACGGAATTCTCACGACATTTGATTCCAGGGGTGGGAAAGTCGTTGCCTACGCGGATCACATAGTACTGCTGGTCAGGGGTAAATTTTTGCCCACTATCAGCGAGATTATGCAGGTGAGGCTGGACGAGCTCTCGGCATGGGCGAAAAATAGGGGACTGGGTGCAAACCCTAACAAGACTGAACTGGTGCTTTTTACCAGGAAGTATAAAATAGAGGAGTTTAGGAGGCCAATGTTAGATGGCGCCGGGTTGACTATCGGACGGTGCTAAGTATTTGGGTTGCTTCCTAGACAGCAAATTGTCTTGGAAGAGAAATACTCAGGAAAGGATGAAAACGGGACTCAATGCCTACTACACATGCAAAAACTCTATCGGTAAGAATTGGGGACTAAGACCGGATATGGTAAACTGGATTTACACGTCGGTAGTTAGACCTATTCTCACTTATGGATGTACTGCCTGGTGGGATGCATTGAGAGTGGATAGCTGTAGGAAGATGCTCAACAAGGCCCAAAGGAGTGCATCTCTTGGTATTACAGGTGCGAAGAGAAGCACTCCACAGGCATACTGCATCTATCCCCAATTGAACATTATGTGAGGAGTGTGGCTGTTAGGAACTTATTTAGGCTCTACGAGTCTGCGCTGGTAAGACCTAGGAGGGATGATCACACAGGGCCCCCACTATGTGACTACTTTGAGGTTATACGGAAGGGATTCCGCGAAACCGTTAACCAATCATGGAGGGACAGAATGGATTGCAGGGTGTCTAGGGCGTTATGGCCCGCATTGGACGCAGGGCCAACCAAGGTTCTTTTGGGACTGGACAGGGAGGGTCTCAGGACCCTTACGGGGTTCCTGACCGGTCATTGTTCTGTCAGGGCTTTCACAAGCAGATGGGACAGGGACATACCGGATTTTTGCAGGTTGTGCGAGGACGTTGAGGAACTGGAGACAGTTGAGTATATAATGTGCCACAGTCATAGGTTGCAGGGTCTCAGACAGAAATGGCTAGGAGATAGATTTCACGACAAACTTGGGTGTGTCCCTGGATACAATCCAGTAGATGTGCTGAGATTTGTCAGGGAGATAGGACGGCTGTTTCTAGCAAGTGGACGATAGGAGCTGGTTTCTGGCGAGTATATATTCTTTCTATTTTTTTATCTTTCTTTATATCTATCTTTCAGTATATTTCTATTCTTTCTTACCGTTTTTCTCTGAAGGTATTCACAATGGACCGTATTGGTCTCCGAGTGGAGTTGTGCCCTTGGGAACATAACCCTTCCTAACCTAACCTAACCTGCTAGAATGTGCTGCTTTTTTATAAAATGGTCATTTAGAGCTCCAATTATATTGTTGTATGGTATTTCTTTAGCTTTACCATTAAACATTTTCTGCAACAGTTCCAGTATGTTGCTGCCAACCCAACTCAAAAAACAAGAACGCTTCGTTTCTTCATTAGATATGGAATTTGCTTTAAAAAATTGCTCCATTTGTAGGTGGTAAATTGACCATCTATCTGTTATAACATTAAACTTGTATAAAAGATCGATGCTTTTTTATACGTTTAATAAATTAATTTTTTAAGTGTTTAAAGAGTGCTGAAAAATAACTTGTTGTGAATACATTTAAATATGTATTTAATAAGCGATGTTTATGCATGCTTTAAACCAGAGTTCGAATTTAAACACTATCAAACGTTTTTCTATCGTTCTGTTTTGCTTTTTGCTGAAACTCAACACAATCATTTTGTTGTGCACAATAAACATAAACAGAACATTTCTTTATTTTCATTTTGATTTCTAAACAGAACACAAACACTTTCACAAACCAGTTTTCGATGAGAGACCGAACTAAACGATTTTGTTCTGTTTGGCCAATATTTCAAACAGTTTGATTTTGTTGTGTTTATGGAATGGAACAAAACTATTCGTAAACCGTTCTTAGTGTTTATGTCATATTACAAGTGAAAAAAATTTCCTTTAATTTTATGAATAATTGCATTAGTTTAATAAAAAGTTTCAACGGAGGAGTTCCAGTGAAATTTTTATAAAACTAATGCAAAAAAACCTTGATAACATGCAGAAAAATCATTTCTTTATTCTGCCAACCACAACGTTAAAAACGCGTTTTAATGTTTAAGTTGAATGAACACTAAAAAATAACCACTACGAAATAATAATGTTTGACGAAAGAAACATTTTCGTTTTGTTCCGTTTGTTATATTACAAAAAACGATTTCAGCACTTGTGTTGTGTTTATAAATACGAACGAAACAATAGAGATCGTTGTATTGGTTTTTTTGATAGCAACGTTATGTTAGTGGTACATACATTTTCGAACTCTGCTTTAAACCAAGGGTGCCCAATCCCTATGCGCTTGGTGCTCATTTGTTTTTGTAAAAGCACTTGGCTATAGCTGTTTTAATACACACATAGAGGACTCAGCACTAGCAATACGAAATACACAAACAACTTTGTCTTATTAGTTTTTAGTGTCGTTCTTCACTGCATACACGCAAGTGGAAAGCAACAACACTTTCGTATGCTTTGCTGGTAAACATTGACGACATCGATCATCAATGTAGATTTTGTTTTTGTTTAACGTATGATATCGTTTGAAAAAGTGTGTTTTGAAAAGCACTTGGAAAAAATTGGTGTTAAATTTCAAACTTATATTATTCACAGAAAAATTATTGTATGATCACTCACAATCTACTCTCTTATAATTGAAAACGTTTTTGTGTTTTTTTTTTGTATTCTTTACAACATGGATTTGCAAAATAAATGGGAAAATGATTTTTGTTTTTACTTATAATTTTAAGGCTCAAGCACAATTGCAAGCTTAAGAATTGCTCAGAACTATAAACCGTTTTTGATGGGATTTTTATTAAAAAAGTTTGCAAGGAATTGCTGTCTTGTTTTGGAGAAAGTGGAAATTTATTGGCAGACTCAATCCAAACAGTTCCTTTGTCACGAAACACAGTGACCCGAAGAATCCAAGAAATTAACGAGTACGTGGACTCGCTTTTAAAAAAGAAATTCAAGTTATGTACATACACTCAAAAAAAAGTTTGTAAAGTCAGCAAAAAATTTTGCTGAGTAAGCAAAATTTTAGTCAGGAGGGTGCTAGCAAAAAAATTGCTAATGTCAGCAAAATCTTTTGCTGAAAATAAGCGAGCTGATTTTTAGCAACAAAATTAGTAGATTCAGCAAAAGTTTTGCAAACACTTAGTAGATTAGAAATAAAAAAGCCTTGGTAAAAATTAATAAATTTTTTGCTGAATTTTAGTAGACTGAAAAAAAAAAACGCAAAAAAATTGTAAAAAATTGTAATTTAGTTAATATATTTGCTGAAAATCATAAAACATATTTTTGTGATTCTTTTAAAAATAATTTACAATAATTACGAAATATAAAAATTTTCATTTTCCCACATTGACGACATGAATTAATTTAATATCTGAAAATATATAGAAATAAATATATATAACATAACAAAAATTTTCTTTCAACTACTTACATCAATGGTAGTCTAAATGATGCCTTCTTTTAAAGAACGCCACTGCCGAAGATAATTATAGAAACGAAACGAAAAAATAAACAAAAACAAACGAAACGAAAAAAACAACCCTTTTTTTTGCAATACGCAAAAGGAGCCATACAAATCTACCTAAGATGTGTGTCTTTGTCTTTCGCTTTACTGTCTACATGTTTGTTATAAGTTTGACCACACTAGATTATTAATCTATTAACATTTATTATAGAAATACATATTAAATTTAAATATTTTCTTTTGTCTTTTATTTTATTAATAGACAATTATTTTCACAAGCCGGTGACAACGCAAAATTTAAGTTGTTTTAATCTTCAATTTTGTTTTATGTATGAAAAAGAGATACAAAAGTCTTCCATGGTTGATTTTTTTATATGTCTTATTAGAGTTGTACTTTTTGGTATCATTTTCCTCTTCTCTACTACATCTTGACATGCCGCGACATCTGCTTCATTCTGCGTATATCTTTCAATCTGGTTGTCGTCCACACTATTAATGTGCTTATCAGCACAATTTTTTTTAGCAAAATTAATTAGTAAACCATTAGTATATTAGTAAAGAATTAGTATAAAACAGTTAAGTGCTGAATAAGTATAACAAAAATTTTAGCTGAAAACTCGATTTTAGCAAAAAAATTTGCTAAAAAATAGTATACCTGATTTACAAGACGTTTTACTAACTTTTGTACTAACTTATTTTTTTTGAGTGTACTTCTTTCTTGCATTGAATGAATCATGCAATATTTCTGACATAAGTCAAATAATATTAGCCGTCAGAATGGCTGAAAATAATTTTAATGTAAATGACGAAATTTTTGCACTGATTCCGCTCCATCGAAATACAAGAGGTATTGACACTTTTGATGCGATAAACGGAATTTGGGAAATAAAAACCGAATCAGCAAGATTAAACAGCCATATGTACAGATGGTGCTCCCGCAATGCTTGGCAAAAAGGAAGGGTTTATCGATTAAAAATGGTTTCTTCGTTCCACTACGTGTTTCACCAAGAGTCATTGTGTGCTAAATGTACGATTTGTGTCCACACAATGAGTGTTGTGGTAAAAATTAGAGGTGGACACAATTCGTTAACTCATCGTAAGTTTAAGAAATTCCTTGAGGAATGCGAAAATCAGTATGGAGATCTACTTATGTTTACTGAGGTGAGATGGATAAGTAGAGGAAAATGCATTGAACGTTTTTTTTTAGATGCGAAAGCAAGTTGTTGAGTTTATAGAATTGGAATTTAAAAATTTTGAGCTTTTAGACGAAATTAAATCTCAAGCGTTTAACATAGACTTTTAACGGCATTTTTAACGGACTTCACAACTCACCTAAATTACCTTAATATTTCCCTTCCAGGCAAAAACAAATCTGTTTTTGACTTGGTTGACTTAATCGAAGGTTTTCTTAAAAAGATAGATATTTTTATATATGATTTAAATATGGATACAATGTTCCACTTTCCATGCTTAAAAACTATCTTAAATGATAAGTACAACATTTTAAATTTTGATTTTTTTTTTAAATATACAAGTCATTTCGACGATTTGAAAACAAATTTTGAAGATTTTGACAGCATTAAGCAAATGATAGTCATTTTTTTTAACTCCAATGGCATGTAGCATATACAATCAAAAGCCTCAGCTACAAATGGAGCTATGTGATCTGCAATGCGCTCTGAACTTCAAATTTCTAATTTAAGTGGCATTGATTTTTGGAAATCTTTAAAACCAAATAAATTCCCATTATCTTTAGAATAGACAGTCTTAGGTAAGTAAGGCAATTGTTAAAAAACTGCATTTATGACAATCATAAATTACCTGGAAATATTTCTATGTAACTGTTTTTATTGAAAGAGGGATTGAAGATATGTAAATTTAGCCTGTAGCCATAAAATATTGCGGTCAATTGGTAAACAATTCTGGAAAAAAATACATTTATACATAAATGAATGAAAAATAGGAAGTTTACCTGATTTTGCTGTTGTAGGTTTATTGGTACCATGATTTTCATACAAAGGAATTTTGATATAACTAAAATTTTTGGTCGATTTGATACATTTTAAAAAAGTTTTCAGACGTTTGTAAACGTATTCACCAAACATGTTATACATCGTTGAACAAGTGAAAACCTGTACTTTACAAAAAAAAATAATTTATTGTAAATTTTAAAAAATTTCTAGAACAAATAAGTAAAAAAACAAAAAAATATATATAATAGTGTTTTTTGTATTATAACAACTTAACTTTGATAAATAATATCTAAATAGGTATTTATGCTATGTTAACAATTTTAATATGTATTAAAGTTAATTAATAAAAAATAAATGAAAGTAAAAAAATTGGATCTAAATATGATTTTTTTAAAAGCGCAAAAAATTAATTTCAAAATTTGACTTTTTTTACAAAAACACTTCCCAGGACCCCACTTTTCATTTCCCGGCGGCAAACTTGATGAAGAATAATTAACATTTTATTAGTCTAGAATATTACGTTTTAAAAAGTTAAGAAATGGGCGTGCGATTTTTTTGCCCACATGTGTAAACTTGAAATTTCGCTTGAAAATTGGTAATTTTCGATCAATGCTGGGTGTAGGGTGCATGCCCAAAATTAATAATACTTTTATTTAAAACTATTCTCAAAGCCTGTTCTTTTCGAATATTTAAAAAAATATTTACTTTTTTTCTACTAGATTATAAAAAAAACGTATGAGTGAAGCTACTTTTTCTCAAAAATTTTACAATTGTTTTGACCTATTTCAAAAAATTGTCTTTGCAGATTTTTCGTTACTCAACGGTGTCAGATAATTAAATGAAACTTTAAGCACAACATTAATGATAAAAGTCGCAATACACAATTTTTTTTTTAATGTCTTACCACTTATTATAAAAGAGTTATTAACTTAAAACCTAAACAAAGCTTGTCAACAAATTTAAATTTTAATGTTCAACATCACACAACTTTTAAACTTTAAGAGGTAACATATTACCGTAAGCATGTTTTTTATTAATCTCATCAAGCGGATTCAAAAAGTCTAAAAATCGGTTCATAATTGTAGAAGTTACAGCATTTTAAAAGTTTTTTGTACTCGAGGTGGTCTACTTTGGCACCTTAGTGTTCACCCTGTGTTAACAGAGGGTGACTTTAAAATTAATTTTCTGAAAGCTATACTCCTTCTTAACGATTACATATACATTTGGTCTTAATCGGTCCAGTAGTTAAGAAGTTCTATATTTATTACCACTTTTTATTTGATTCACTCCACTGTGAGGTGGTACTTGATGGGAGCAGTGTTGCATTTCATATAACTATGAGGGAAGTTCGTAAAGTCACTGACTTATTGAGCCGCCCTCGTATATCGACATGTTGTACTTGATAGATAAAAACATAAATGACTTGCTTGCACAAAATGTCATTACTAGCCAGCTTACAAAAAAATCAAAAATAAGTAGTTATATATGGTTTTACTAGAAGTAGAAGATATAGTCTAAAATAGATTTTAAAATTTTTTTTTACATTATTAGTTACGTCATTATATTTAAAATAAAGAGAGAAAACAAAGTAAAAGGCCGTGTATTTTTGAAAGCTCTTGTTAAAAACGGATATTTTACGTCGAAACATTATATTTTTGATACAAAAAACTTTTTACTTAAAAAAAATTTTTTTCTATGTTAAGAATATAAGAAGTGAGATCGAATAAATCCTAACACAGATTATTACTTTTAACTTTTTTTATGTTTAAAAGTGAACTTTTTTTGAATCAAGTTATCGCCAGATGGCGTGTATAAATTATTAGCGAAATCGGATCATTACTTTGTTTACAAATGGAAGCTGAACAAAAAGTGAGTAAAGGAGCTTTTTTTTGGTCAGTTTTAGTGTCCTAATTGATAGGAGCAGACCATTTCCAAAAAAAAAGTGACAGTATTGGGAACTTGCTTTGTAGCCTTCATCAATAATTTAAAAAGAATCTTAATATAAATTACTTTTTCTGAGTTCTGAACAATTATTTTTTTCTACGAAATTTGCAGTTTTTTTTGTAAAAATGCTACTTTTTTGTTGTCACTTTTTGTTCAAAGTCCATTTGTAAACAAAGTAATAATCCGATTTCTCTAGTAATTTATACACATTATCTGCCAACTTTTTAAAAGATAACTTGATTCAAAAAAAGTTCCCTTTTAAACATAAAAAAGTTATATGTGATAATCTGTGTTAGGATTTATTCGATCTCACTCTTTATTATATGTATGGCCTTTAATCGGCATTCTGCATATTAGGCAGGCTTCTTCTATCTATGAAGCTTCTACTATTAAATAAGCCTAATACCCAATTGTGATCATCAGGGCAACCAGAAATACGATCTAATTCGGTTTTACTGCCCATTAAAAATGCTCTAAAAACGGAAAATATTCTCTGGAAATTTTAAAAATATGACCTTAAAACACACAGTTTCTTAAAAATCCGTATTTTAAAACTTATATTTTACAGTTGGACTAACTTTTGTAGAATTTAT
Organism: Delia radicum; assembly: GCA_021234595.1. NCBI lineage: Eukaryota > Metazoa > Arthropoda > Insecta > Diptera > Anthomyiidae > Delia > Delia radicum. The sequence continues at coordinate 167,669,564 of CM037854.1, read as the reverse complement.
TTTAATTTCTAATAAGAAAGGAGATTAATGTTTTTAAAAAAAAAGGAAGTTAAAATTACACTTTTATAATTGCTAAAACAACAACTCCAACTTTAAATTTTCTGGCCAACTTACGATTTGATGCCTCCATTCGATTAACCTCAATTTTTTTCAATTTAACAAGCTAACCTGCAGTCAATATTTTTGGTACGTCCCTTTATTTTTATCCCGGTTGAAGTCACTCCATTTTCAAACCGTTTGAATATGGAATATATTGTGCTACGTGGTACTTGTTCCTTAAGGAAATGATGTAACACTTCGTTTTTAGGATACTGTCCAAGCATGTCATTAGACATTTTTTCTTAAACTGCTCAACCACTTTCATTTTGAATTTTTTCACTTTTGAATATTTATAATAATGCGTATAACATAAGTTTAAAATTTAACATAAAATACTTGCAAGAAAAAGTTATGAACTTATTGCCAAAGCTAAAATCGAGAGAGAATGAAAAAGAAATATACCAGAATAAGCTAAATAAAAATCTGAGACTGCAACCGCTACAAGGTAATTTCTACACATTGGATTAATTAGTAAATATAATAAAGTTATCGCAAGTCTCAAATATAAATAAAGCCGTATTTAAGAATAAGTTGTTTAATTATAAATCATTGTCATGGTTTATGCCATTTTAAATGTAGCGGCCTTTCTACATTAGTGGCTGAATCGTTATCAAAGCATAAAGACCTGCAATGGAGTTGTAATAACTGTCGGAAAATTAGTATTGATTTCTATCGATTCTTTCAAAGCACTAAAAACAACTTCATTCAAATCCAAAATAATCTGAGTAACTTAACTGGCCAAATTAATGCGTATGGTTAAGCTTTTTGAAGATTTTAAATCTTTAAATAGTGTGAATTCGCCTGTGATACCTTCTCCAACGCGTCGCAAATCTCCAAGAATCTCTAGTAAAGAAATTTCTTAGCCTTCCATTGATATTTCTTCTAATACACGTTTCGAGTTTCCTAATCTAAATCAAAATATTTCTTCAGATAATACAGCAACTACGAGTAATGTTGAAATTCTAATAATGCTAATGATGTACAGTATGCTAATACAAATTATGTCAACACAATATGCTAATAAAGATTATGTTAACAGTCATCTGCAATCTCTGATACAACTTCTCTACCATTAGTCAATTCTGTTACATATTCCTCATCAAATTATTCATCTGTCAATGCATCAACCTCAAATGCTGCAACTGCTAATAGAGAGTTAAGAACTGTTTCTCCAAGGAAAATAATTTTTGCGTCTCGTTTTGCAGCTGATACCACTGCTGATGAAGTGAAATTTTATATACTGTCTAAATTTCAAAATTGTAATGCTGAAAATGTTGTTGTGTATTAAATGAATTCCAGATATAGAGCATCATTCAAGATAATTGTTTTGTCAAATTGTGAGTTCATTTATCGTGATGAAGATAATGCCCGTCTTCCTAAAATAATTGCCTCAAATCCAAAAAACTAATTTCGTTTATTTATAAAAATGTAAGAGGACTAAACTCGAAACTCTCATTATATTGCAACAGTGCCGGTTTTACAAATCATATAATAATTTGTACCGAAACTTGGCTTAGTAAGAAAATCCATAATAGCGAGATTCTTTGTTCAAAATATCAAATTTTTAAACGTGATAGAGATAGCTTAAGTAAAAATAATGCTGATGATGATCAACTAAAAAAGGAAAAGAAAGGTGATGGAGTTTTAATTGCAATCTTAAATGAATTTTCTTGCAACGAAATTATTCTAAATGATTTCTTACATATTGAAATTATATGTGTTTTAGCAAAAATAAATAATAAAAATATCTATATAATTTGCTCATACATTCCGCCAAATTCACCTAATTCTGTTTACATGGATCATGCTTCTGCTGTCAATATAATATCAAAAAATCTAAAATCAACTTGGTTATGTTTATTGGAGATTTTAATATGCCATCAGTTATTTGGGAACATGCTGTCGATACAAATTATCTGACTCCGTCTTATTCCTCTGATTCGTCTACAGAATTTATACATAATCTTTTGTCTAATTGCCTTTTCCAAATTAACTCAATAACAAATGCCTGCGGTAAAATGCTTGATTTAATATTCGTCAACGAACCAACGGATTTTTCTATAGAACGTCATACTCCAATATCTAATCCTGAGGACACCTATCATCCTACTATTGAATTTACCTGCTCGAGCTTTTATCCTTCTCAGTATAAAAAGAAACAACATAACACAAGTAAAATTTATTGTTTTAATTGTCCTATGACATCTTAAAACAACATATTTCTAATATCAATTGGTTAGAAGAATTATCTGCTATCAACGATCTTGATCAATGTTTAACCACTTTTTATTGTCGTCTCAATGAATGTTTTGCGGCTTCTATACCTATGAAGTTTCCAAATACTGTAATTGGTCAGCCTTTAAATTCTAAATACCTTTCTCGTTTAAAAAATAAAAAAATAATTTGTATAAAAAATATAAACAATCCCAATCATCTTTAAACTATATGAAATACTCAATTGCTAGATCATCATATACTATTGCGAACCAAACAGCCTATAAAAATGATCTAATACAAGTTAAGAATATCTTGAAACATGATCCTAAATCATTTTATAAGTTTGTTAATTCCAAAAGACGTGCCGCTGATTACCCATCAACAATGAAACTTGGGTATCGCGAGTCATCAGATGACTTAAATATCAGTAATATGTTTGCTGATTTTTTTTCATCTACTTATTCATCATTGATATACAACTCTCATCGATATCCATACCAAATTCTTGAATCAACGTTAATTAATATGCCTCCTATAAATTAAACAAGCTGTACTTACCCAGCAAAATAAGAGCTGAGAAAGAAGTAGTAAAAACACCACATCTACCGATCCAGATGTGGTGCAAATTTAGGTGAATCATTAATGATTTTAACATTGTCGTGTCATTGGGCGGATGGAGTGAATATATTACTTCACTGTGTGTAATTTTTTAAGTCATGGCATAATAACCATATACGGACACCACTACGTGATAAAAGACTAAAAAAAAAAAGACCCGTGTCTCCCAATTTTTCCCAAAGTCATCTCCTTTTTTGTTTATGGGCCGCCAAAGATTTGGGGCCTCGGTATCATTTTCGCAAAAAAGTGATCATTTTCTCAGGCTCATATCTTGCAAACCGTTCAGAATTTCAATTTACTCTCTATGGCAAAGTTGTAGCTCTTGTCATAAAGAACAAAAATTGCGAACATATAAAATCAAAAAAACTTCACCTTCCAGATCAAAATCGCAAAAAACTTAAAAAAATTCTATTTTTTTTTACCTTTTTTCCCGTGTTCAGGTCCATAGGTAGCAAACCGTTCAAAATTCAAGGAAACAATCAACTACAAAAATTTACCTAAGATCTCAATAAACAAATTTTTAGAACACATAAACTTCCTAGAGATGATTCTTAACACTGTTTAGGTAGCGCGCAAAAGTGAAAAATTTTATAATTTCATTTTTTTTTCCTTTTTTCTCCTGTCCAGGTGCATAGGTAGCAAACCCAATTCCCAGGAAGTTTATATGTTCTAGAAATTTGTTTATTGAGATCTTAGGTAAATTTAATCATGAACTTTTGTTGTACAAATTCGATAAGATTGGTTTTAGTATATTATCTCTTAAATGGATTGGATCATACCTACATAATAGAAAACAGTGCGTTAAATTTCGAAATTCGTTTTCCAAATATATTGATGTTACATCTGGAGTCCCACAAGGCAGTCACCTTGGACCTCTGTTATTCACATTATTTATAAATGATCTTCCTTCAGTTATTACGCATTCTAATACTTTAATGTATGCAGATGATGTGAAAATTTATCTTGCATTCAACAATTGTAGTGATCAAATACTTCTGCAGAATGATATTAATCGTTTTACTATCTGGTGCAAAACAAACTTAATGAGCCTTAGTGTTAACAAATGCAAATATATGATATTTTCCCGATCAACTCCTATTAATGGGAGCTACGTGATGAATGATTCAAGTCTTGAGTTAGTGGAGTCATTTAATGATCTTGGCATTCATCTATATAGAAAGTTAGACTTTAGATCGTACATATCATTAACAGTAAATAAAGCTACTGGAGTTCTTGGATTCATCAAACGCTGGAGCAAAGCATTTTGTGATCCATATACTACAAAACAATTGTTTACAACGCTGGTCAGACCGATTCTGGAATATGGTTTTGTTGTGTGGGACCCTCAATACCTTATCCATTCAAACTCTATTGAATCCGTTCAAAAACAATTTTTATTATTTTGCCTTCGCGGCCTGAATTGGAATCCAAATGTTAATCTGCCTTCATATCAACATATCCTTGCACTTATTAAACTACCTACACTGAAAAGCCGTAGGCAAATGCTGAATGTGTCCTTTCTGCTTAAGTTGATGAATGGAAGTCTTAATTCGCCATATGTGCTAAGTAAAATAAATATGAATATTCCTTTTCGTTATTTCAAGAAATTATGAATTTTTAAATATTAAATATTATAAATCTAACTTTGCTAACTTTGATCCATTTAGTAGCATTTGCGACGAGTTTAATATGTTGTTTCAGTTAATTGATTTTAATAAGGTTTAGATATTGTAAAGGATAACGTACAAATGCAGGAAAAGGCTTTAAATAGCGATAACAGATAACAGAAAGCAAAATATGTAGCTGTAAGCTGTATAATTTTGTTAATTAATTATAGAAAACTAATAATTGATGAATGAATATAATTTAATTTTTAATTTTTAAATTTAACTACATACATCATACGCTAGAATACACACCTATATACAACAAACAACAATTATTTAATAAAGTCATTCATTTCAAAGGTAAAAAAACATTTCATAATTTATAACAGACTACTTTAAGTCATTGTTGTTAATTAACTTATTCTTTATTTATTATATATTTATTATATTAAATTTTATTGACATGCATTTTGAAAAAAATACATGCCTACTTAGCAGTAATTTATATTTGAATTTTGTCCATTTACTTAGTTGGCATAGGTTAACACAACCTAAAAGAATAACAAGTACAGCATCAACTTTAATTGATTATGTTTTGACAAATATAGTCAATATTAATGCCAAAACTAATATAAAAATGAAAATTAGCGATCATGAATACTTAGAAATTACTATACCGATGAAAAAAGATACACAAACTTCAAACGTAAAGAAGATAAAAACGGTAGTTTTTGATAATGTAAGTTTCCTTACTAATCTGCTTTGGGCTGAAATTAATCGTGGTTCCAGCATTTGATTATAATGAAATATCTAATGTATTTGTTAAAAGTATAAATGATGATCTTGCCCCAATGATTAAAACTAAAAGGATAAAAACATGTTTAACAAACCAGTGGTTTACTAATGATTGAAAACGTATGAAAGCAATTAAAATACAACTTTGCCAAATGGCTTTGTATCTTTATGAAGATTTTTATTGGAACAATTTTAGAGCATTTAGCAATAAATACAAACAAATCAGAATGGCTAAAACCAATTTCATTAACAACAAAATTTATAGTTAGTTGTACAGACCAAAAAAACCATGTGAAAAAAAAATCACTAAATGGTAAAACTATATCTGATAAACAAGAAATTGCTAATGATTTAAATTATTTTATTTATTTTTTTTTTATTACAACCCAGTAAAACAGTAAAATCCAAATAACAGGTTGCAGAACAAGCTATACTGAATTGCAATAGGTTCTAATTTATGTTCTACAACCGATTCTTTTTATATGGAGTTTGTCCTATTTACACCAGGTTCTTTAGCTCGAAACAAAACCTGTTCGCTTTAGAACCGGTTCTAGAACCAGTTATAGAAATGGTTCTGGGCAGTGAATCCTTACATTATGACTCCCAGGAACATGTTCTAGAACCGATTCTATGCAGCCGGTGGTAAAATAAGCTGTTCTGGAATAGATTCTGTGGTAACCAGTTCTAAAAAAGTTGTTTAGCAATTAACTTAAAAAAATTATCATGCAGTAGAAAGAGAATATTAGGAAGAGATGTTTCATCAAAAAAACAATCATTTTAATATAGTGTCTCATATGAAAAAAGAGCGATTTGTTAAAAATTTTAAATGGCGGCATAACTTTCCGAGATGAACCAAACTTTTAGTATAATATGTGAAAAGCATATGTGCAAAAAATCAGCTAAAAATGTTTATATTTAAAAAAGTTTTTCTAACAAACAAAAATTTTTAGCTGAAAAAAATTTGGGAAACATAGTTTTTTTTTTTTTTTTGTAAAAAGATTTTATTTCACAATATAATTCATAATAACAGTTGTCTCGCGCCAAAATGGCTTAGTGAGACGAGTTGACAAAATTAATTTATCTTAAATAAGTAACAATAAGTTTTATAATATTATATACATTATATTTACATCTTTTACAAAAAGAAAAAAAAATATTCAAGAAGCATTTCTATTCGTTCTAAAAGATATTCATTCCTGTACGTTAATAGATAACCGATTACACGTTTTTAATCTTTCTGGCAAATTATTATACTTTAAACTACCCGAATACTCTATTCTTTGCTTGGTTGTCTCCAATCTGCATCGTGTTAATCTAAGATTTCCAAAATTTCTTGTGTTAAATTGATTCTGATTAATAGTAAGTTTAACTGAACGATGACCAATGTTGTTGATAGATTTGTATACGTAAGACAAAAGTTGTTTTTCGTACAAACCGTGTATAGGTAAAATATTTTTACAATACTCATTAAACAGTGATACAGTACTATGTCTAAGAGTTAAATTAAATACACATTTAAGAGCTTTATTTTGAACAGAATGCAATGAGTTTAGTTCATTATTATTTTTAAATGGATAAATAATGGCAAGGTACTTTAGGCGGCTATGTATAATAGATTGATAAATTAGCATTTTTATTCTTGTTCTTGAACTTAATTTTCTCTTGTATTTATTTACCTAGTGGTTATACTGGAAAGCTATAAAGTCATGTTAAATTTTAGACAAATTTCTAATTTTGCATTAAAAATGTTTTGATAAAATAACTTTTTTTTTACTAATATAACACCTCTTAAATGGCTCTTTCCACTATGTCAACATTTGATTAGCTCGATTAATTACTAAGAGATAGAATTCTCGAAAACTGAAAAAAATGGAAAAAACGCTTAACAGCGAGTTTGATTTTAAACTTTGGGAACCAAGTATGTAGCATAAATATTCATAGTTACTGGTCTTGTAGTTAGATTTCAACAGAAAGAAATCAGGTTTATTGCATTTGCAAATTTTTGTGTATAAACACATCTTGATTCTGATTATTATTTAATATCGTGCATTTATATAAGATACTTCAAAAAGGATTTGCTTGTTTCTTTTTATCCATTAAGATAAAAAATTACAAAAATTTAATTTTAAAAAACTTAAAAAATCAATAAAGTTGCACTGGGATGAACGAACTAATGAAACCTTTCATTAAATTAATGTTAAGCTAAAAAAAAAATGTAATTATATCGTATGAAAAATAAGATCAAATCACTTCATTTTGATGCGGTTTAGTTTTAAATTAAAAACGTTTTGGAAGCCATTTAACATTAATTTTTGGAAGTGGAAAAGCAGCATATACTGCTTCTTTTATATGCGCTAAAAAATGCATTATTTTTGCTGGCTATATGTCTACTGCTGAAACTGCCAATATTGAAGTGCCTCAGGATGCAGTTTTAGGAATTCTACTGTTTTTAATTTACATTAATTATTTAGAAAAGTATGTATGTTTGCGGATAATGCCCTAATATATAAAAATATACACACAAAAAATTTTCCTTCATGATATTAATGAAACAATTTCATAGAATTTTTTTTCGTAGATTTAATATAGAATTTCATTATATCCAAGACATTTTATTAATATTAAGCAATTTTTCATAAACTATTTTTTCATAAAATTTCATAAAAAAAAATTTATTAGATTTCATAAATTATCTCTTCATAAATTTAATGAAAAATTTCTTTAGAGCTATGAAATTATTTCAAAGACTTATTTATAGCTCTTACGGTTGTGGGTCGCGTAATATGCGTAATATGTGGAGCTCTTACGGGGATTCAAAGTTATGAATAAAAATCTAAAAAAAAGATACTAAATATAGTATAAAAAAAGAATTACATACAGCTGCGTTCTGTATTTCGAATTGGTTTCAAATCGATAGTGAAAATTAAATCGATATTAGTTTTTCACTGTGTCACAAAAAATGAAATGATAATCAATTTCATATCTCATCGATTTCATTTAAGTTTTGTTTCAATCAACAGCTGTTTTCTTTTATATTGTTATTCTTCTCTTTTTCTTTATATTTGACACTTGAAAAAAAAAATAATAAAATTCAAACGAAAAGCAACCATAAATTGTATCCGTTTATTCTACGAATTTCTAAAAATATGAGTTTTGCTTTTGTAGTATCGGTAATTTTTTTGGAAAAATAAAAAATGAAAAAAGAAAGGTTAAATATAAGACATTTACGGGATTGCTAAAACCATTGAAGTTATCTGAATTTATATTTTTTTGTAATTTATATTTTTTATTAGAAAAAGTATACTTGTAGCTTAAAAAAGGTTGTGTAATTTAACAAAAACGCAGTTTAGCAAGCTTTTTCGCCTTTATATTGCTCTCAGTTCAACACTAAGGAAATTGTGCAAGGCCAGGCTTTTACAAAATTTACCACAAGCTTGTTGGTAAAATTTAAGTCACTTTACTGGACTGTTAAAATAAATTTTTGATTTTGACTAGAAAAATTGAGGAAACCAGTTAACCTGCAACGGAGTTAGTTTATTTTAACATATTTATTCGGAGAATTTTTATTAAAAACCTAAAAAATGACGATTTCAGGAAAAAATATGTTTAGGGGTATTTTTTAGTAGTAGAGTTTATCTCGCGTTTTTTTGGACAATTTAGGGGGATTTGTAAGAAAAAATACAAAATTCACACCAATTTCACACAGCCAACTGACAGTGATTTGAAATCACACAAAACAACACAAGCTTCGAATTGCATGACATAGAATTTCACTTCAATTTAGATAGGAACAAAATTAAATCGATTTGAAATCACTTTTTCGAAATTGGAAACCCAAAAGAGGTGAATATTTTCATTTTCACCCAAAATTGAAATACAGAACGCAGCTGATAAAAAAGATAATTTATTGAAAATAAAAAAAAAAAATAAAAGTTTTGCAAAAGTATGGCACAATTGACTTAAGCTACAAGAGTCATTGATATCTCATTTTAAAGGTACTTAAATTGTGGTGTTACTGCTTCAAAAAAATAATTCACTTATTGACAAAATCCGTGATTCAAACTGCTGTATTTCAAAAAACTGGTTTTCTAAAATTTAAAAGAAAAAAAGTATATGTTGATTATAAATTATTCTTCTATACCGTCACATGAGTTATGAATCTCAGGATACCGCAAGAGCTCCACATAGATATTTGGACACGGCATAGGGAAGTAATTTATATTTAACATATATTTTTTTACAAATTAAAAAAAAAAACTGTTTTTTGAAATCCAACTTTTTGATCCGCGGTTCTTGAAAACAATGCATTTTGCCGTGGAGAAGTGAATAGTTTGTGTGCTTTAGTAAAACCACAATTTAAGTAGGTATCAAGTGAGGTATCAATGACTCTCGTAGCTTAAGCCGTTAAAAAGACATGGAATATTATGTACGAATACTTTTTTTAAAATTTTCGAACATTTTTCATATTTTGAAACGCGATATTTGGACGAGGTCATAGTTATATGATGTACAATTTCTATACCAAGTTTGGTTGAAATCAGAATAAAACAAATCTTTATTTGTTTTCAGTCTTAGGTCACTTTTTGCATAAAACATTTTGAGTGCTCGCCATTTTTTGTTTCTTATAAGATTTTCATAAAATAACATATTTGTAATCTGCTAGTAGAGACCAGCAAAAACTTCTATTGTAGTTTCCGATACATTCCCATTTGGAAATGTTCAATTCCAATTTGGCTGAACTCAGATCCTTTTTGTTTCGAATAGTGGGATCATATCAAGGCAATTTTTTTTTAAAACCAATGTTATGTTTTTTTAAATGTAAGTTTTAAACGAATGTAGTTTTTGAGTGAAACAGGATATTGCATTATTTTTTTTTTACTTAATCAAGAATTGACATGGTTAAATAACCAATATTTTTTCTAATAAAATTGGCCTTAATTTAGTCTATTCGAAAAAACTGTACCTAAGTGGGACCAAATTTGGAATTTCACATTTTCAAATAGGCAGATCTCGGAAACTATAAGAGACAACACACACATGTAAGCAGTGATGCAAGCAGCCGACGCCGTCGCCAACCCTATCGGCTTGAATCGGATGTCGGCTAAGCCGTTTGGCATATTCGACCATAATTACAAACAAATTTGTTTCCTTAAAAATGCTTTACAACTAATATGAGTGGAAAACAATACACAAAGACAACAAATTTTCTGTTTATTAGATTAAGGAAATAAATAAATAATAAACAACAGTGGAGTACGGTTATAACGAACTCGCAAGGACCGTACGATTTAGTTCGTTATAAGCGAAGTTCGCTATAAGCGAGGTAAACATTTGCCAACAAATTATTAAAATTTCAAGATTTTTTCTTAAATGCTCCTAATTTTAAAACTTTTGCTTGTAATTCTGAAACAATTCGTCCATCAAATTACGTTTCATACAATTTTTAATTATTTTATGTAAGTTTTCAATTAAAAAGCTAAAACTTTTAAGATTTGCAACAGAATTTTCATTTTAGATACTAGAACTTTTTATATGTATTAGTTATAAGCGTAAAAATTTGTATGAAAAAAATTAGTTCGTTATGTAAAAAGCAACTATGTTTTGTTTTTTTTCTATAAAAAACTCATATAAGTTTTAAAAAACTCATATAAGTTTTAAAAAACTCGTAAGAGTTGTTGCGAAAGTCTACGTTTCTTCAGTGTTGAGTGGACTCATTTCACTCTCAAAATAAGAACTGTTGTACATAAACATACATAAAGTGACATCGATTTCCTAATTTTGACAAAAAGAAAAAAAAAATTTCACTTAATACTTCGTTCATACGACTTTCTAATTTTAAATTCCATTCAAAAACTCATATTTTGGGGTTTAGAAAATCTGGTTTAGTCGGAATTTAAAAATGCTAGCATTGTTTCTTAAATAAATTAATTTTAATAAATTAAATGAAACCTATTTAAAGCAATTAAAAAAGTACACGGTTGCTGTTTCCCGTGTGTTTTTTCCACCACGTAAAGTGAATGGTTTACCCAGTGTCTTCAAATGCAATAAACGATAGAATGTGAAATCGATTGCAGAAAAACGTCAACATTGTGCCAGTTGACTGTAGTGGAGAAAGCTTGCCTATTTTATTGCTAAAAAATGTCATAATTTTAATTAAAAATAATTAATAGTGTCCGACCGAACTAATTTTTTTCGGCCGTAATATCGGCAGAAGCCGAACTTTTTGTTTTAAAATAAAAATTATATAAATTGGGTTTCCAGATCAATAAATTTAAACCAAAAATTTATTAAACATAAACAAAAATAAAAATTCATATGTATATTTTTTTGAAAAATCTATTTGGAAAATAGTTGTACTATTTTAAGTAAAAAAAAGAATAAAATATTTGTACTATATTTTACAGCCAAAGAAAATCGATTTTTTAAGTTGATACAGAAAAAAAAACTTAAACTTTAATATTTAAAATTAAAAAGTTTGATATTGTAATGACAGAAAAGCAATTTTCCGCATTCACACCACGTAAATTGCTTCGTCTATCAGAATACAGCTGTCCGGCAGCGCTAAAAAGCTGTTCGCTAGCTACACTAGTTGGTGGGGCTGATAAACATTTTATTGCTACATCTTTTAAATTTGTAAATGGACTTGAATTCTAATACTCAAATATATTTATATTTCTGGTACTTAAAGGCTCCGTAATAAACATTTTAATTTCTTTTTTTATTTGGTTCTGATACTTCTAAATCTGGTTCTGCATCATGCCTATCCCAAATTGATGAACCATTTATTCTCTTTTTACAATTACTTACCACTCGAAATTAAGTGCAAAATATAAAAGTATACGTTTATTTAAATTATATCGCATTAAATTTGATTATTTGCTTATAAGTCTTGTAGGTATATTTCTGGAATTTTTTTTTTAAACTCGGCTTTTTGAAATTTTTTCACACACACATACATATTAAATAAAATACATATTTAAATATCATTGTTTTTTTTTTTGGTATTCATATTCAACGTTGTATTTTTATGTAGTTTTTTTTTTGTAAATTCTGAAAAGTAAATATAACCAAAGTTGTTATTTATTTGTGCTTTTTATTAAATAATCATAAAAAGTTCGGTAGTTCGGCCAAATTCGGCCAAAATTTGGTCGAACTTCACTTTTTGGCCGAACTCCGAAGCCGAATACTCGGTCGGACACTACAATTTAACACAAAACTGATTTTTGTCTACCCGTTTTTATTTACTAAAATCTATGTAGTTTTTGATTGCTTAATTCAAATGTGACATTTGATGTCAGGCATCATTGCAAGAGTCGATTGCATGTTAACAATATCTTGATATTTCAATAACATTAAGTGTATTCGCGCGAAATTTATTGAGCTGAAATCATTTTTACAATTGCTTGCTATCATTTTATTGCATGTGAAGACGCGGGGCTATACCAGCGACAAAATGTATAAAATATGATCAAAAAATAAATTAATTTATTCACAAGATGTACTAAGTGTTGTCTATTGTGTATCGTACCAAATAAAATTATAAATGGTAAAATTTTCTGTTCGGTTTTCTCTTTATTAGCACATTTGAACATAGTACACTAAATATAGGTACAAATGATGTATTGTACTGTCATCTGTTGTTGTATATTTTAATTTTACCATCTCTATTTTCGATACGACTACACAACATTTAGTACATCCCTTATAAACAAACTTAATATATCCAAAAAAAAAAAATATGTATATTTGTATTGCATTTGCCCATAGGTGCTCATATTAAAAAATATTTAATTTATCTTTAAAATTTATTTTACTACAAGTTTCGCATTTCGGGACTTATTATTTCTAAAATTTTGAATAACTTAGCTTTATTTAATAATACTAACTAATTTTAATCCAAACAATGACAACTAGTCCAATAGTTCCTATATTTTTTAAGGTTTAGCGATTTTTTTAAAATAGTTTTTTTAAACAAAATTTAACTATTTCTAGCGTTTTTTGGGGCCAGATTTAGCTCATTTTCTTGAAAAAAAAGTTGGCAACAGTGTGTGCATGTGTTTTGTCTTTTTGAAAAAAATTTGATTTTATGCTTGTTGTAATATTTTGACTTGTTCCCACCATATTTAGGCGGCTACGAGCGATTAAGCCGTCGCACAGTGGAAAATTTTAGTCCTTATCGGACCAAAAATCTGTAACTTTTTTGTTCTTAGAGATAGAGTTCTGAAATTTTGCACGAATAATCTTAAATGTATTTGCTATTATTCTATAAAATATCAGCCAAATTAAACCAGAACTTATTTCAGAAAAAGGTAAGAAGTTTATTTTTTGCATATGGAGATGTCTTGTACATGTATTTGGTACAAAATAGTAACTTTAACTAATTTATATTGTAGTAAATAAAAAAATAACATACCCGGCTGAAAATGGTAATAGTGTAATTAAATAAAATTATATATATTTTTTTATTGGAAAATTGCATGTACATATTTATCTATATGTGATGTCACTTTAACCCACACCTAACTTAATAAAATTTTATTAATTTGCACTTTTCCCATTTTTAACTGGGTTTTGATTTTATAAAATAAAATTTACATTTTCGATGTATATTGTTTACAATAAGTAAATAATACAATAAAAAATAAACTTAAAAAACATTCTGTTAGGTATAGTGTAACTTTAAATATTTAAATAATATTTTAACCGTGACATTTTCTTCTTAAAAATCGCTATTTTGTGGTTACTTCATCAGTTTAAGCGTATCTTCATCCAAATCTTTTGCAAGTTTGGCAGATGGTTTTCTTATACTTGTTACATATGGATCAGAGGTGTAAAGAAGTCTGTTGAAAACATCTTCGTTAGTGGCTGATCGCGAACATTTTCGAGAGTGATGTAAACGATAATTTTTGTAGTCTTTATTGCGCGACTCTTGTGCGTCTTCGGACAGCTGACCAATAGGCAACACTGCAAAATGTTTTATAATGCTTTCCCCATGTATCAATATTTTGTGGACAGATGATGGCATATGATACCAGTTGTATTTTTTTATATATAATCTTGCTGTTTCCATTGCATATTCGCCAAATTTTCCAGGGTCTATTATTAAATCAGACGATAAAGCTTGAAGAATGATGTGAAACCTTTTTATTAATTCTTCATCTACTCCAGTTATATCAGCAGATCGCGAAAAATTAAAAAAAAATCTTCTAGCGGTATTACCATCATTGCTGTTACCACTTCCTTGCCTTGGCTTATCAATAATTAATCCCAACTCTTCACGAAAACGTTTTGTATATTAGCTTTTTTAAGCTTCTTAATTGCTTTATGATTTTCAGTTAAAGCTGACCATTTTTGGAATTCACTATTATAACCAATGTGCAAAATCATTTCCATACATCTTATCCATGCGTGGAGGGTCGATAAACCATACTTAAACGCATTTTCATCTTCTGGTCTTGCAGCTACTCTCTCTAAATTATTCATTTGAGTAGGTGTCGCTTGGCATATGGTACATGATGCACTTGATGGAGTATTTGTTAAAACTTGTGCTACTTTACCATCAATCATTGTAAGAAACAGTTTATGGTTTACGGCTACATTTTTTTTGTTCTTTGAAATAATAGTTGGTGACAATAACTCTATTTGAGTTTCAATATAATCTACCACTTCTTTAGTTTTTGCGGGTGTCTCTTTGCAAAGTTCTATTGAAATGGGGCGACAATATCGAACAGATGAGCAGACTGGATTTTCCCAAATAATATCACCTGTTTCTTCGCTTACAAGTTTAATTGGTACTAAAGATGTTATAAATAGATTTGCATCAGAAATTAGATTAGATTCCTCTGGAAGCGATTGCTTATATTCTGATTGACCTGACGAGCCATCACAACCCCATTTACAGTAGAGAGTTATGTTTATTAAGCTTTTATTATCCACAGCATCAATCATTAAAATCCTGGTTGAAGTGTGATCTAACAGATCTTGTAAAGACTTAACTCCAGCATAAGTATTTGTTACGTGTAGTAAAGCTGGTGGAAGGCAGCAACTTTTTTTTGCTTCCTGAATTTTATAGTATGGAGGAAGAACAGTATATTTTTTTTCCATCATAATATTTCTTAAGTATATGTATTGTGCTTTTGTCAGGTCAAGGTCAATAAATACACTTAACGCCTCTAATTCATCGAAAGATTCACCCTTTTCGGAATCTTCCAGGTTTTTAAGAATCTCCTTCTTTTCAAGTTTAGAAGAAGATCTTAGCAGTTCAATAATTTTTGCCTCTTCCAATTCTCCCATCGATCGCAAGCCTTGGATATAAGCGCCATAAATATGTTGAAACCCATTATCATTACATAGAGAAGTATTTTTACGTTTCTTTGATGATTTTGATGATGTTTCATAAGAGTTACAGGGTCTTCCTCGATTCGCCGTACATTTTAAAGGTTTCACTATTAGTGGCAAAGTTCTGCAAAAGTCCCCATTTAACCATTCAACATTTTTTTCAAAAAATATTTTTGAAGATCTGCTTGAGTTCTTCCACCGATTATTAAAACTTGGTATGACAGTTTTTTTTATATCATTTACTATATATTTTATATTTTCTTCAGAAAGTTGATAATTTTTTTCAATAAAAACGTTAATACTTTGTACATTTCTCCCACTTTCAATATAAGTATCAATTATTTGACGCACTGAACACTTAAAATTATTCATTTTTAATTAATGTAATACTGATTTTTAATAATCTCTTCACAAAAAAAAACACAGTATAACCAAAAAACATATATTATTTGTGACTATTCTTAAACTTTCCATCAATAGCCTACTAGTCAACTTTTTTTATATAACGGAATTTTTATTTTTTGCTCAATTTGTTAAATTTATTTTTAAATTTAGCAAAAAAAAATGAGAACAATGCAAAGCTACTTTAACAAAACTCATTTCTCCAATTATCTAAATAACTGAGTTTTTTTACATTATTGAATGTAACTTCCGTTTATGCACGAATATGCAGCTAATATTTTTATAGTATTTTATTAATATATTAAGCTTTAACATTTTTTACATATGACCGCAGAGCTAAACAGAGCTCCTAATTAAAAGCCTTACCAAAGTTTTTACATGCAGCCAAAACAACATTACATCATTCAGGAGCTAAAATTTTGAATGTTTTCACTAAAACCTGATCCGCTATTTATAAAATCGAAATCTATATCAAATTACCTTTCCAATAAGGTATAAAACTCCTTAATTGTAATGTGAATTATATTAAAAATATGCTCTGAAAAATGTTTTATTTTTATAGTAATAAATCGTTGTCGTAAAAAGATGTGAATTCGGTCCTTATTTCCGACTATTACTATTGACCAAACATCAAATATTTTCCTCAAATTATTAAGTTCGACATCTTAGCTTTTCGATAAAAAAAAAATTATGGTGTAATTCGAACCTTTTTAAAAATGAATTATGGGCTGGTCTTACTCTACGATTTTCCACTGTGCGTCGTCGCCGACTGTTTTTTACCTCGGACCGCCGCACATTGGGTTGAAATGGATAAAAAAGCAGTGCTTATTTTTTTAAATTTAAAATTAATAAAGTTAAACTTTTATGATGGAACCTTCAACTTCAGGCATTTAAGTGTACAAAAAATGATTTTGTGTTTATAAAAATATGTGTGGAAATATTTGTAATATTTTTTAAAAAAAGCTCTAAAATCGGGGTATTTTCCATATATGATGGACCAGAAGTAACAAAGTAGTAAAGTGCCGGTTTTGAAGTTTTGTTTTTTGAAAAGTATGGGATTTCTACTTGATATTACAAACAAAAAAGTTTGCCTTTTTGTTGCCCCGTTTTAAGATATTAATAATTTTATGTAAAAAGTCTTGTTTTCAAAATTCCTTTATTTACCATACCCACAGTGTTTTTGTTGTTACTATTGTCTTACTCTCAATGTTAGCTATTTTTGTTGTTGTTGATATTATTATCAATATATTTTGATATTTAATAGAGAGACTGCGTGAGTGGAGTTTGATCACCTATGTTCACGAGGGTGACCAATTTACCAGAAAAGAATAAAAATTAACACTCAATTCCAGCGAAAAAATAGGACATTCTAATAATTTACCAAATTCACGTGATGGTTTTACATCGTATACTAATTTGCCCGTGCCGAGATATTCACGCCTATATAATAACTATTTTCAATCACGTACGTTGGGCAATCAACTTTTTTTTTTTACCAATGCGTTTGACTTTTAATATTTTTTGAAATTAAACTGACTATCGTAATTTATAAATAATAATGTTTGCGAATAAACTGTTTTACGCGCCCATCTCCATTGCCGTTATTTTTGTGCTTGTTTTTATGTTTTGTTTTTCAGTGGTGTTTTTTGCTGTTTTAAAATTTGAAGTTTTTGTAAAGTGCGTATTGTGTTTTGCATTAAATAAAGTAATCGGTATAAGGTAATTGGAAAACCGATTAAACAGTTAAATTAAATAAGAACAAATTTAATATTTTTAGGAATAAGCCCCAAAACTTTTTTTTATATCGCGCCTAGATCTATCAACTTTATGAGAAATACCGCTTTAAATGATTGGAAGGATAAAATCAAATTTCTTAAAATGAAAACCATTAAGCGTATAAACCCCAGCAATATGAGTTTTTTCAACCAAACGTTTGATAATTTTATTAAACAGTTTAAATCTCGATATAGTAAATGTAAAAGGTATCATGATCGTTTTTTGGAATTAAATACTGAATGGCTAAATGCTTCTATCTCATTTGTTCCTCCACCAAATAAACGAGGTCGCAAGGAACTTTCATTCGAAGATTGCAGTGCGAAAACTAAATCAAAGAAAACTAGAAGCATAAGAGATAGTATTTTATTGCCAGTTTTGACTCATGCTACACAAATGAGTTTAAGAGCTTCTGGAAATGTTGAGGCAGCAAAGCTAGTTAAAGAAATAACAACGTCCACACCTGCAAAATATAGAAAAAGCTTTAAAACAGGCTAAACCAAAACAACTAAGTGCAGAAAAAAGCACTTAGCGATTTAATAGAAGCAAAATTAACTCGATATAGTTATAATATTATAAGAAGGGTGGCTACGGAAAAATTTCCTTCGTATACTAAAGTTAAACAAGCAAAACAAAGGTGTTATCCCAAACGAGATCAAGTTAAATTTTGTGAAACTTCAGCACAAGTTAGTCTTCAAGGACTTTTAAATCACACGGTTGAAAGACTAGTTATGCTGCCAAAATGTTATGATATTTTAACAGAAAAAAAATTATCAAACTTAACCTTGTTTTCAAAGTGGGGTTTTGATGGAAGCTCCGGACATAGTTCGTATAAACAGGCTTTTTATAGTTCTAATGCAAGCGACTCTTCAGTGTTTATAACATCCATCGTACCACTTAAACTTGTTAGTGGAAATGAAGTAGTTTGGAAAAATCCTCGTCTCTCATCAACAAGATTTTGTAGGCCTTTAAAGATAGAATACACCAAAGAAACAACAAATGTATCTAATTTAGAAAAAATTAGGGTCGAGGATGAAAAAAAAATCTTGAAGAAACGTTAGTTTTAGTTGGAGAAAATTCCTTAAAGGTTCATCACGATTTGTTTTTAGTAATGATAGATGGAAAAGTGTGCAACGCAATAACGGGTACGAATTCCACGCAAAAAGTGTTATGCATGTGGCGCTACAAGTAAGATGTTCAACTCAGTTGTCAGCATGATTGTTAGGGAAGTTAGAACAGACACTTTAGAGTTTGGGCTATCAATACTACACGGGTGGATTCGATTTTTTGAGTGCCTTCTCCACTTATCGTATAACATTTTAATTAAAAAATGGCTAGCACTACAGATGAGGACAAAAAAATTGTTGCTGAAACAAAACTACAAATTCAGAAAGAGTTTCGTGAAAGAACAGGTTTAATTGTTGACCAGCCAAAGCCGGGCTTTGGTAACTCTAACGATGGAAACACCGCTAGACGTTTTTTTATAAATGCTGAAATATCAGGTGAAATAACAAAAGTGGACCTAACACTAATTAATAAAATGCACACAATACTACTTGTTGTTTCATGTGGTCACGAGATTAATTTGGAAAGTTTTCGTAATTTCGCTCACAACACAGCGAAGTACTTTGTTGAAATATATCCCTGGTTTTGCATGCCTCCCACATTACATAAATTTTTAATTCACGGCCCGGAGATAGTACAACACTCGCTTTTACCAATAGGAGAATTATCAAAAGAAGCTCAAGAAGCAAGGAATAAAGACTTTTAAAACTACAGAGAGCACTTTGCTAGAAAATGCAGCCGGGAAAAGTCGATTGAAGATATTTTTAATAGATTTCTATTAAGTTCAGACCCATTTATATCGAGCATTAGCAGGCAATATGAATAAAAAAAAAAAGAAAATTTATCGAAGCCAGAATTAGTTCTATTAATATTACCAAAACTTTCTCAAGAAAATCGTGATGATGACAACAATGAGAGTGATAATAATGTGATGATGATGATAGTGATGATGATAATAATGATGATGATGATGATACAGTTGACAGTAATTGTAATGATGATAAAGACTATGATAGTTCAAGTGATGAATAAGAAATAGAGAATATTCAAATAAATTACTTTAATTAAATAAAAAAAAATAAAAATCCATTAAAACGTTTAAAGTTTTGTTCGAACCCACTGTGCGCCGCCGCCAACGTTTTGCAACGGCTTTCATCTCTGCATGTAAGCATGTTTTTTGTTGGCCTATACACTAGCGGATTACTACAAAATGTTAATTTCATAAAAATCCGATAAGAAACAAAAAATGGCCAGCACTCAAAATGTTTTATGCAAACAGTTACCTACTTTAGAGGTCATTTTGCCGAACCCGGGGTCCTTTGAGTAGGGGTGTAGAACGGGACTGATTTTTATAAATCCTAGGATTTGGGATTTTGAAAACTGCGATCCCGGGATTTTTCGTGATCACGGGATTTTTCTGGATCCCGGGACTTTTTGGGATCCCGGAGTTTTTTTCGGGATTTCGGGACAATTTTTTTTTATATTTTTTAGTTCATATAAAACATTTAAGTAAAATAATTCATTTAAAATTTTACTATTCACATCTCACAATATTAAAAACAAACACAATCTATGAACTTATTATTTATTGACCAAGTGTTCCGTTTTCAACCCAGTATTTTTTAACGGTTATATATTTTAATTAATAGGTATATATAAGCGGTTTAAAAACTTTAAACTAAGTAAACATATTCACTACAAGCGTGAATAAAAACTTGTTGAAGGTTACTGTTCAGAGTTGCCAAATAATTATTTGAAAAAATTATTTAAAAATATAGAAATATTTTTTACTATTATGTTGATGAGACAATATGAAAATGTTTTCTCCGCTAAAAATTAGTTCATCTGTCGTGCATCATTGCATATTAAATAGTTTATTTAATAACAAAAATACTTGACTGTCTTTTGGCATAATATTTACATCAGTGAATGAGTCTTCACAACACCATTCATTTGATACTAGCTCTGTCTATAGTTACTTTAAATAGAATGAAATAAACCGAAAAAAACGTGAAATGGGGTAAGTTCCGAAGTTCATTAAGATTAGCCGGTCCATGTCGGGATACCTCAATTGTAAGTAAGAAATTGCCGAATTATTTGTGATATATCCCATTGTGCAACTCTGTGGGAATGTTTTTTTTTTTTTTTTGGTTCCATTGAAAACAAACACTTTGGCAGCGCTTTGTTGTTTGTACCGTCCCTTATTTCTACCTGGGTGGTGTATGGTACAGTCCATATTAAAAACACATTAAAAAATAAACCTTTTAACATTTATTTTTGTTTATTTCAGATTCTTGAACTTTGTTTTAAATATCTAACATATGATCCAAACTATAACTACGAGGCAGATGATGTTGAATCTAATATTCCCATGGACACGGAAGAAGAAGAATATGTAGATAGTGAAGAATACAGCGATGACGACGATATGAGCTGGAAAGTTCGTCGATCTGCTGCTAAATGTCTCGAATCAATAATTGCTACGCGACACGATATGATAGAAGATTTCTATCGGGATTTGAGTCCGGCTTTAATAACACGTTTTAAAGAACGTGAAGAAAATGTTAAATCGGACATTTTTCATGCCTATGTTGCTCTCTTAAAAAACACTCGGTCTGTCGATGAAATTTCGCACGATCCTGATTCAATGGAACAAGTACCCCGTTCAAATTGCACTTCTAATGGAACAAGTTCCACAAATTATTAAAGCCACTCATCCACTAATGAGAGAAAAGTCAATGAAGACTCGCCAAGATTGCTTTCTTCTATTGCGGGAACTATTAAATGCTTTGCCTGGCGCATTAGGACCACATTTAGATAATATTGTTCCCGGTATTAGTTTCTCGCTAAGCGACAAGAATTCCACAAGTAATATGAAGATAGAAGCGCTAGGATTTTTATGCTCCTTGCTACAAGGTCATCAACCTCATGTGTTTCACTCACATATACCGGTTTTAGTGCCACTTGTAGTAACGGCTGTATTTGATCCCTTCTATAAAATCGCCACAGAGGGCTTAATTGTGCTTCAGCAGTTAGTAAAAGTAATTCGTCCTTTAGAAAGCTCATCAGTTACAATGAATGTCATCGATGTCACTCCATTTGCTGCACAAATTTATTCAGCCACTTTGCAAAAGCTTAAAGCTACCGATGCGGATCAAGAAGTTAAAGAACGGGCGATTGCTTGCATGGGCCAAATTATTGCAAACATGGGAGATTTTGCTTCAAACAGAACTAGTAACTTGTTTGCCCATCTTTCTAGAACGGTTGAGAAATGAAAGTAACTCGACTTAGTTGTGTTAAAGCTCTTACTATGATTGCGGCATCGCCCTTACGAATCGATTTGACTCCGATTCTAAACGATGTAATGCCAGCATTAGGTTCGTTTTTACGTAAAAATCAACGGGCTCTTAAACTGCACTCATTAGACTTGTTAAATAAAACTTGCGGATAATTATGCGCTAGATATATTTGGACTCCCACTTTTGCAAACAGCTATTGCTGAAATACAACCACTAATCTCTGACTCGGATCTACATGTTGCTCAATATTCGTTAATTCTTTTGACAACAACAGCCCGAAAACATCCGAAGGCTTTAATTGGAATACATGATCAATTTTTACCACCAGTTTTGCAGTTGCTGCGTTCTCCCTTACTTCAGGTAAATAAACTGCAATTATGAATTAATATTTAACACCACTCAAAAAATAAAACATGTATCTGTGTCACTTTCGCATAATCACACAAGTTGAAATTTGTAGTTCAGAGATATAGTAGGTATTTGTTTAAATTGGTATAATGAACCGTTCATCAAACTTTTGAACTAAATGGAATTTTGAAAAGAGGTTCGTACTACCATGTACGTCTTGAATAAGGTCAACAATAAGTACTAAAACCGATTTTCTGTTTCTGTCAATATTTCTAGATGTAAAGGTTTCAGTCAAAAAATTTTAAATTTTTTTTTAACTCTTGAACTAAATTGGATTTTGAAATGAGGGTAAGACACCCGAATACGTTTTAATGAGGACATCGATAATTACACTAGTTTACAGAAAAAATCTTACAAACATGCGACTATTTTTTATTATGTATTTAGGCCTCTCAAAACCGAAAATCGAACTATGGTTCAAAATTACTCGGACAAATCTCTTTTTTAAAAAAATTGATTCAAAATTTTAAATTAAACAAACCAAGTTCTTGTAATCATACTAAAATAATTATAAAAAAACCTATATTTTTTTTTTTACATGGGGCTATCTATACTAAATTATAAATAAATAAACTCAGAATTTTTTTTACATGGGGTTATACTGAATTATATGTAAATGAACTTCGAACTCACTCCTCTGTGAGCATCAAGTAGAGTCAAAAGCGTCTCCGTTTTGAAAGACCACACCACCCATAAGGAGTTGATATAAGGAGCCAGCTCGACAGGTTAAGAATTCGGATAAGATCGCCTAATCCTACTCTCGATATTACCAATAGGTTTTCCAATATATGATCGCCTAAAATCCTGTGCCGGATGCCCTGTAGCGCCGGGCAATCGCAGAGGAGATGATCCACAGTCTCCTCGCCCGAGGAGACGGTGGATCCACAGCTGTGGATACATTTAAGGCAGATTCTGCTCTTGCCAACTTGTCTGCCTGACCTTACCGTACAAGTCCCTGTGACCGGGGTCTCTTTCCAAAGTAATTTGGGGCAGACAATTTAGCCTGGACAGTTCTTCTCTGCACTGACCAACGAGGATGGAAGATGTTATGTACATGCCAAGGGACATAAGAGCCGCCTGGCTATCGAACGCCGACCTGACTCAAGAGTCTGCAGATCTCCCTGATAAGCAGAATCTGAAAGGCTCCTTATATCGCATTCACTAGAGAAGACCCCAGAGCCTACGCCGCAACCCATCTTTAAGCCGTCGGCATATACCCTGATGTCGAAGCCCGCCGATGGATCTCCCATGTCCCATTCCCGCCTAGAAGGGAAACTAACATGAAAAGGTCTACAGAAGTCAATCCTAGGAGTAGTGTAGTCCGATTCCAATCCTGTCCGCGGATGGAGTTGACAAAGAAGCGTAGCATGTCCCTAGGTTCAAGCCTTCTAAAAACTCGTTGCAGCGAATCTCGCTGCGCTACTAGTAGAATAAGCCATCACAAATAAATCAATGGGGATACTATGAAGCAAAGTAATGAGAGCCTCTGAAGTGCAAGTCCGTATCGCCCAGTGACTCCAATTTACGCCGAGCGTTGCACCCTATACATCCGATCCGTAACTAACCGCCTGGTAGTAGCCGTCCACCATACAATAGAGCCATACGTAAGTATTGGACGCTTAATAGCCATGTACATCCTCAACACCATCTTTGGACTCAAACCCCAACTTGAGCCGTACATCCTCCTGCAAGAGTAGAACGCAACCGTTGCCTTCCTGACGCTGTGCTTGGTGTTAAGCTAGTGCTGGCCCTAGTAGTGAAAAGTGCCAGTTCCGTTTTACCCTGATTCACTCACGGACCACATCGAGTGTCCCAGTTACTGATAGTAACCAGAGCGTTGGTCATGATATCGTCCGCATAAGCAACGACCTTGACACCCTGATTGTCCAGCGTGATAAGAACTGAGTTAATAACAAGGAGCCATAACAGACACCAAACAAATATAAAATTAGCGATATTTTTTTATATCCCACTTTTTTCGATATTAACAAATTTACTCAAGTTCTGATTAATCAAAATTCAAATTAATTAATCGTAATTCTGATTAAAAAAATTTTAATTAATCAATTAATTTATTAATCAAAATTATGATTAATCATAATGCTTGATGAATCGATTAAATATCTTTCAAATGATATAGTCGTTTTGAAATTCATGAAGTTATAGCGTTCTTAATAGATTTATGTAAACCTCGTTTGTAATTTTTGAATTTTTCTTTTAAATGTATTTATAATGCATAGTTTCTAGATTAGTATAAATCGAAAGTATATTAACTTAGTATATTAACTTATTTGGTATCATATTGCAATCTATAAGTATACAAAATTGTAATTTTTTGTTTTGCAATGCAATATAAAATTGTTTATTAACAATAAAAGCGTAAGTAACCACCATTTGGATCAATTAACTAGAATCACGGCATGGTAATGGGACAGGTCATGTGACCGGTCCTGGTACCAGGTCGAACAGTTTTTCTTATAGGTTATTATAAAATATAGAAACGCTAATGTTTCATTGCTTCTCTAAAATCCGTTCTAGAACCAGTTTTCTTAAGCCCTATTTTATAGAATTGGTTCCAAAGATTAAGACAGTACTAGTTAAATTGTTTAATACCCTATGAAAAAACTTTTGCAACTGGTATCAGGACCGGTCACGTGCAACACCACTTTTACATGCCGTGGTTATAGGCAGGTGTCCATTGATCCAAAAGGTGGTTATATATTAAGGTAAACATTTTTGAAGATGATATTCAGTTCCATACCAGCAATTGAAGTTGCCCGTTTTAGTGCATATTGATATAGGACTCACAAGTTTCGTAATTTTTGCCTTATTTCTAGAAAAATATTTTTAAATTTTCTGTAGAGTAATTTTGGCCCACCAGAGGGTTTTTTAGTTTTAAGCAAGTGGATAGGGAATAATAAAATTCACTTAGGTTGTTACTTACCCTACAGCAGCTTTTGAGCGTTAATAAAAATCTATTTATAGGGCTCTGCGTTAACATGTACTCATGATTTATTCCAAGCTCTTGTTTGCACTAATCTTCCGGGACTTGACTATCACTCGTTGTTGGAAAAACTTATGGAACCTGTAATAATCGATACATCATCTGCTGCAGCATGTCCGACTAGTGTACATGATCAACTTCACAAACAGGCCTATCATTCATTAGCAAAGTGTGTCGCTGCACTTACCCAACAGTGTCCCAACGAAGCCATACCATTGGCCACACAGCTGTTGGGGGATCTACAGAAGAGAAACACAATTGGAGATACTCAGCTGGTGTTTTGCTTGCTAGCCATAGGCGAAATTGGGCGTCATTTCAATTTAAGTTCGATTCCTGCGTTACCCCAGACTATTATAGAGTGTTTTAGCGCTGCCTCCGAGGACGTCAAAGCAGCTGCCAGTCACGCTTTGGGGGCTGTGGCTGTGGGAAGCTTGGTAACGTTTTTACCGCTCATACTTAACGAAATCGAAGCGCAGCCAAAACGACAATATTGCTACTACACTCGTTGAAGGAAGTGATCTCATCACTTTCTGTTACATCCAACGGATTATCGCAATTATTGCCATCGGTACCATCTATATGGGAACAGTTGTTTTAAACACTGTGAATGCCCAGAAGAAGGCTCTCGGAATGTCGTTGCCGAGTGCTTAGGCAAACTAGTTCTTGTAAGCCCAGAAGAGCTTTTACCACGACTTCAAGAGGCTTTACAATCAGAAAGCCCGCTTATGCGCACTGTTATAGTGTCGGCAATAAAATTTACTATATCTGATCAACCACAGGCAATAGATTTGCTCCTAAAGCAAAATATTGGAAAGTTTCTTTTCTTGCTTCGCGACCCTGAACCATCCGTAAGAAGAGTGGCATTGGTGGCTTTTAATTCTGCTGTTCATAACAACCAAGTCTTGTGCGAGATTTACTACCAACACTTTTGCCATGGTTATACTCGGAAACCAAAGTCAAGGTGAGTATTTTACCAAAACCTAAATAGGTTTCCCTTTATTCTAAAGATAATTTTTTTGTTATTCTATAACAGAGTGAACTTATTCGTGAAGTCGAAATGGGACCTTTTAAACATACAGTTGATGATGGACTCGATATTCGCAAGGCTGCATTTGAGTGTATGTACACACTTTTGGAGCAAGGTTTAGAACGGGTTGATGTTATGCAATTCTTAGATCACGTACAAGCTGGACTTTGTGATCATTATGATATAAAAATGTTGACTTATTTGATGACGGCACGTTTAGCCGTAATATGCCCAGATGCAGTTCTTCTTCGTAAGTATTTTTAAACTGGATATTATACCCCTAGCAAAACTTGTACCAATTCCGCAACTTGTTCTACAAATACTTTTCTTGAGCCAGTACTGGTTCTCATGATGAGTTGTAACTCATGATTTTTTTATGAAATTGTCTCCGTCAAAACTAGTTCTAGAAAGCGTTTAAAGAACAGGTACGATTTATAGAACGGTTCTAGAACCCATTCTTGTATCCGTCATTTTTGTATGAAATTGTCAGTCACGAAAGTAGCTCGATTTTAAAATTAATGTTTTTTTTTACAAGACGTACTGTTTTCAGAAGAACGAGTACGTTTTCACCCATCTTACTTTTTTCTGCATAACACCGGCTTCGGAGTTCGGGCAAAAGTGAAGTTCGGCCAAGTTCGGTAGTTCGGCCAAATTCGGCCGATTATTTATAAGAAGCATTATATTTACTTTTCAGAATTTACAAAAAAACTACATAAAAAATGCAACGTTGAATATGATAGAATACCAAAAAAAAAACAACGATATTTAAATATCAATGTATGTGTGTGTGAAAAAATATCAAAAAGCCAAGAGTTTAAAAAAAATTCCAGAAATATACCTACAAGACTTATAAGCAAATAATCAAATTTAATGCGATATAATTTAAAATAAACGTATACTTTTATATTTTGCACTTAATTTCGAGTGGTAAGTAATTGTAAAAAGAGAATAAATGGTTCATCAATTTGGAATAGGCATGATGCAGAACCAGATTTAGAAGTATCAGAACCAAATAAAAATTTTATTGAAAAAGAAATTAAAATGTTTATTACGGAGCCTTAAGTACCAGCAATATAAATATATTTGAGTATTAGAATTCAAGTCCATTTACAAATTTAAAGATGTAGCAATAAAATGTTTATCCGCCCCACCAACTAGTGTAGCTAGCGAACAGCTTTTTAGCGCTGCCGGACAGCTGTATTCTGATAGACGAACCAATTTAAATGGTGTGAATGCGGAAAAAATTGTTTTTTTTGTCATTACAATGTCAAACTTTTTAATTTTAAATATTAAAGTTTAAGTTTTTTTTTTCTGTATCAACTTAAAAATCGATCAACTATTTTTCTTTGGCTGTAAAATTATTCTTTTTTTACTTAAAATAGTACAACTATTTTCCAAATATGATTTTTTAAAAAAAATATACCTATGAGTTTTTATTTTCGTTTATGTTTAACAACGTTTTGGTTTAAATTTATTGATCAAAAAAACAATGTATATATATATTTTTTTTTATTTCAACAAAAAGATCGGCTTCGGCCGAACATTGATATTATGGCCGAAGTTCGGCTTTGGCCGAAAAAAATGAGTTCGGTCGGACACTAATTTTTATATTGTAAGTTAGTTTTTTTTTTTTTTTAGATTTATTCATGTTTAAATATTTTTTGTTTAATTTAAACAAAATTTCGTTGCCTAAGTTAACCGAATTTCACGCTTTATTCGAATTAAAAGTAAATTTAAAAGTTCGGCTTCTACTTCAATCGAACATTATAAATTTGGCCAAAGTTGGGCTACGGCTTCGGCTTCGGTCAAAAAAAAGTGATGTGAGATATAATTATGTAAGATTCCCACAGGATTAATATGGTTCAACATCATTATGATTATATATGGTTCAACATCATTAATATTTTCTTTGTGTATAATATCTAATTAGATATTGTTGTATATAACCCCACACATAATTATATATGCTCCAGATGTCTAAATTATTTTTCTTAAATTTTTTTTCAATATTATTAAAAATTATATATGTCATGGGATTTATGTAAATCCATTTTAATTTCAAATTATCTTATTCGATCCTCCAAAAATTACTTATCGTTTTGGATCTTATTAGATCCAATTATATATACAATAATGCCATCCGATATTTGGGATCTTTAAAGACCTTAAATTAGATATTATTGGATGCCTTTAATTTAATCCAGTAATATATTTGCAAAATCTAATTGGATATTGTTAATCCCCAATTTTGAGATAAACTTGTATAAGAATAAATATCGGTTATTTTAAATGAGATCTGATTTTGTATTCGAGATGTGAGTTTTTTTGATCGGGATGTGTCAAAAATCTGAATCTACTGGCGACACGAATGCCAGTTGTATTTTTATGCTCTGTGCCACCAATGTATCGCACTGTGATGAGAATAAAATTATAAATCATACCACATCATTAGAACGGATCGCAAAATGTAAACATTTTAATGAGAAAAAAATGTGCTAAAATGATTTACAAAACGGTATAAAATAGAGTGATTTTAGAGTGCTTTTACTTTACTTAAAAATTGTTTTAGTTTACTTAAGAAATAGCGCGATTTTCGCTTGCGATGCATTAAATATTTAACAAAACACAAATTTGCCACATATACATCACAAATGTTGATGTACACGAACAAAACTTATTTTTTGGGGAAATATGCCGGATTTCAATTAAAATTGGATTCCTTTTGTATCTTGTTCATCGTATTGTTAAACTAAACAACTAAAAGCACTTTCTTTTATTCCATTTTTGTAGTTTCCTTTCATTTCATCTCAAATTTTCAAATATTTCACCCTAAAAGCATTTGTTGTAGAACGCATGCTAGAACTGATATAACCGTCTAATTTGCTGTCTATATATATATATATATATATTTAAATTGAGAAAAATAAAATATATTTCATTTTATTATTTACTTTACCGATGAAAAAAGTTCCGCTATAGGTATATATAATCATATATATGTATATATAATTCATTATCACATCATATCATATCTAATCCGAAAAATTGCATATATAGCATTATCTCATGTGATCCCATTTGATCTCATCTAATATTTTATATTTATTTTTTTTAATTGCAACTTTATTGAAACCAATTTAGTTAACAATTAAACTTATATCCCGAAGCCAATTGGCTTGACTGTGGGTTGTAAATAAAATATTTTAAAGAAAAATAATTTGTTAAAAAATAGTGTGTTTCCAAAAAATATTTTGTTAATTCAATGCAGTTTCACTGCGTAGCTATGAAATGTTCTCTAATCAATTTTCTTCTTTTATTTATATTAGTAATATTTATTAGTTGCAAGTTTAATTCATTGAAAATGTTAGGTAAAGTAGTCGCTAAGGTGTTTTTTGCCATAATTGTTACGACCACGTTCTACTTTATATCTTCCATCTGAGCCTTGTGCTGTATTCGTGGTCGATGGTTTTAAGGAGTCTATGTTCATTATAGAATTTGTTGATGTGTGTTGTACGATAAATGCATTCAATATTTAACATGTGTAAATCACTGGCGATATTGCTGGTGGTGTTGATGTTTGATAAGTTGTTGTTTGTTAAATTGGTGTTCTTTGAATAGTTGTTGCTAACAGTGCTGTTAAGCGTAATGGTACTTGATGCGTTATTTCTATTTGACATGTTGGTGTTGTTACTATCATTGTTTGTTGAGCGCATGTTGGTGATGCTATTGTTTGGATGTGGTTGTTGTTTGGGGAGTTGGTGTTTATATTGTTAATATCTGTCATTGTTGTTTGCTATGTTGTTTGGTATGTGGATAGGGGTGCATAGTTTAGCGTATTATTGTGGTTTTTACTTTTTGTGAAAATATTTAATATTTGAATTTGAGATTGTTGCAGGGATTTACAATAAGTGCCACTTCCCCATGCTGTCATACCATGCTTGATGTATAATTCGGCTTGTGAAACATAAGCCTGTTTAAGGGCGTTTAAAGAAGCGCAGTTGCTTAGATGATAAAGGCTATATGCTGTTTTCCTCAGTTTCTTACGGAGGTGCTCGACGTGGGTTAACAATTTAAAATTGTCATGACATATACTCCTAGATATTTGTATTCGATGAGGGTCGTGCATGTATCATCATCTGTGATATTGTTGTTAGTAGTTAGGTTGTGGAGACACTGGTTGTCGTGGAATTTAAGGTTGATATTAGTATATCTTATATGAGGGCTTTAATATACATTTGTTTGGTCTGGTTTGCGTTAATTATCAGACCATTATCATGACACCATTTTGTAATTTCCTTGAGCTCATCTTGCATCATAGAGCTAGCAGTATCTATGTTTTCATGGGCCACAATAATAATGCAGTGTCATTTCTCAATATAGTAGTAATATTTTCTTTATTTTCATAATTCATAATTAGGTATATAATTACAAAAAATAAGAAATTATTAAATTAAGATATATTGTCGTTAGTCGGCATAATTTATATATTATATTGTACAAACATATTGCATTTAAAAATTAAATTCATTTACAAGCATATTTCTGTAATGTATACAATATTTTACAAAATTTACTAAAGGTTTCCATCCTATTGTTTTACCATTCAGTAAAATTTTTCCCGAAATAAAACATTCTAAATTCTCTAAATGCTTTACAACGGCCTAAAAAATGTTCTATGTTTTCATTTTCACCCATGTTGCAAATAGAGCACAAACTTGACACATTCCTTTGAAATCTGAAATCATTAAGTTGAATTAAACCGCACCTCATCTTGAAAATCCACATTATATCTTCTTGATTATTGTCTTCTTTTATGCAATCTTGACCTACTATTGGGTCCAACCTCTTATAAATTTTGTTTGATTGCATTTTCCTTATCAATTAATAATAATTAACTCTAAGTGCTTGTAGAAGATTAGTTCGCTTCTCATTACATTGACTCCTAGTAAGGTTTTCTGCCCACTGAATATCATACTCAGCACCCAGTGTGTTTAACTCCTTACCCATAAAAGTTGTTGATGTAATAATTTATTTGTTAATAGATAAGGCAGTCTATCTCAATCATAAGTAAATAGTGCTCTGGTGATATATCGCAAGTGTAAATCTAACGTAAACAAATGACCAGTTTCAATTCCAGTCTCTAACAGTAATGCGTATGTTGGTGTAAAATTCGGGAGACGTAGTAACTTTTTAACAAAATAAATCTGCAGCTTATCAACTTCTTGAAATAAAGAAAACCCACATACTTGAGCGCCGTAAACTTTGACTGATCTGCATACTGCTAAAAACAATTTCCATTTGGACTTGAGAGGTATATTTGGCCTCTTTAGAAAATTATTTCACGTAATATTTATACTATTTTTAGCTGCTAGGTTTCTGGTTTCCACATGCTTTCTGAAGACCATCTTCGGTGTCAGTGAAACACGTAGATAACCATATTCAGATGTTATTTTAATTTCGTTGCCATTTAAAAACCATTTTTCGTTGCTTGCCAATCTTCCTCCTTTTCTGAATACCATGTTTTCGGACTTACTTAAGTTTACCTCAACATTCCATAAAGTACAATATTCTTCAAGTCTATGAATCATCTGCTGTAGCACTTGAATATTGACTGCTAAGATCACTAAGATCCAAATGAATTCCACCTTCTAGATATTCATGTAAATCATTTAGATAGATTGCAAATAATAATGGAGAGAGTAAACATCCCTGTTTAACACCTGACTCTATAGAAAAGCCTTTAGAAAGATCGCTGCCTGCCCATACTACTGACGTTGTGTTGTTGTATACATCTTCGATAAATTTTACCAGCTTCAAAGAAACTCCAATCGAGTGTAATTTATAAATCAATGCTTTACAAGACACTTTATCGAAAGCCGCTTTAAAATCTACAAAAAATGCATACGTCTTCTATTGAGTGTTTTTATTTGGAGTAGACGTGTATTAAGAAGGCTCCACAACTTTACAAAATAAAACTATTAAACAAGTTGAAATACATACCAAAACCCGGTTGAATTCCTAGAGGTGGTGTTGCTCTTTTTGTGTGGATGATTGCTTCACGGCTGTACACTGTTTTTTGTTTGGTAAATTTGTTTATTAACTTTTAAATTTCTAGAAATTTTGTTTTGGTTTACTGGAAAGCTGATTTTTTTTACAAAATAACTCAAACTAAACATTACAAGTAAATACCAAAACCAGCTGTTCCCTTCTTGTCAAATATTTGTCATTTGTAAACGTAGTTACCATATTTGTTTTGGGTGTAATTGCAATTAGCAAATGCCCAAAAGTATGCAACAAGGTGAGCAACAATTTACGCCAACTACTGTTTGCACAGTGGGCTTAGTAACACAAAGTTCAAAAAGAAAATGCAATGAAACATCACCTGAAATATGTACCCAAATGATAAATATGTCTAAAAATTATCTCATTGATACAGTGTCGACTCTCCTTGATGAGAAATTAAAAAATTTGCCAACTTAAAACGATTTTTTGGAAATAAAGGAAAATGTTAACGAAATAAAGTCAGAGGTAAATAGATTAGCAAGCGAGAACAGCATTTTAAAAGATGAATTAAAACAGCTCAGGGAAAGTCGAGAAGCAAATAGACGCAGAATGCAACAAATAGAAGAGGACTTGTGTAGAAAAAACTTATAGTACGCGGTCTTGCTAGCCAAAGATCAGTGTATCTTGCCATTAAAAAAATGTGTAAAGACAATCTTAAAATAAACCATACCGTTGACATTGAATGTGCCAGGAAAATATATGAAAAAGATCAAAAAATGACTGTGCTGGTAGAGTTAAAGTCAGTAAGTGGTGTGTCAGAAGTCTTAAAACACGCAAAAAATCTAGCTGGCTCGTCGATATCAATAGATCGTGATTTGTGTAAAGAGCGACTTCAAAATAAAAAGGTGATGCTGCAGTTGAAGAAGGACATTTTAAAAGCAGATAACAGTAAAAAAAAGTTGCAGTAATAGGTTATAAGTTGATTGTGGATGGAAAATTTTTTGTTTGGAACAGCAAAAAGATTCTGATGTGTGGGCAGAGTGAAGGTTTGGAAGTATTGCAAAATATTTATAGGGATATAATTCTTAATAATAGCTTGGAGTATAACTCAGTTTTAGAAAATATGAATTCAAAAAACTAAAATCTCAAAAAGTTATTAAAGAAAATTGTATTATTAAAGAAAGTGTTATAATAGATCTAGAAAATATATGTAATGAAATTAATTTAAATATTGTTGCTTGTAATGTAAATGGTTTGGAAAATAAGCTTCTTCACCACAATTTTTTTGAATACGTAGAAAAAAAGCGAAATTTTTATACTTTTAGAAACCCATGACGAAAAAAAGAACTTTTTTAAATTTGAAAATAAATTTTAAAACCGTTTGGAAATCACCTGAAAGAAATAGTAGTTTTGGTAGAGGCATTTGTGGAAGTGTTTGTGGAGTGAGAAAAAATCTGGTTGATAATATAGTGAAACATATTTTTATAAGTTATGGCGATTTTGATATAATAAAGATAATAACTACAGATCATGAATTTGAACTCATACCCGCTTATATTAGAGGCACAAACTGGAACCAAAATTTTGAGCATATAAAAACTCTATTTGAAAACGATCTAGTAAATTCGATAATTATGGGAGACTTAAATGTACGTATACGTAGATTCAGTTTTCTTATGCTGGATTAAGAAAAGGAACTCAAAGGACAAAATATTAAATGCTTATGGCAGAAAGTTTTTGGAATTCTGCAATGATTATGGGTTGGTTATCTTAAATGGACGAACAGTAGGTGATGAAAATGGTCGTATCACGTGTGTTACTAAAAATGGGAATTCAGTAAATGATATTTGTAAAACTAGTAGAGGAATTTGTTGTCGAAGACCAGATATGGTCAGATCATTTTCCAATTAGGCTGAAAGTATCAATCAAGAGCACAAACAATAACTTAAGAAAAATAAATTTATTACCAAAGCTTAAATGGAATGAGTTAAATAGATCAATGTATCAATAAAAGTTAGATGCTAACCTTAAAACTAGAACAAAAACCACAAGTCGCTTTAAGTGACCTGGTAAATGTGGTCATAGAAAACCGAAATTTAATAAAGATAAAATTGTATTTAAAAATAAATGGTTTGACAAACATTGCCAGAAAACAAGAGATGAATCAATGGAACTCCTTAATATTTTCAAAGCATCCCAAAGTGTGTATGACAGACACAATTATATTGGAATGAGAAATGAGTATCATGATCTATGTAAAAGAAAAAAGAAAGAATATTACGAACATCTAGGACAAAGATTGGACTCAATCGTAGATAGTAAGCAATGGTGGGCAATAGCTAAGGAAATAAGGCAACAAGAAAATTGTATTGGTTGTACTATAAATGCTGACAACCTTAGAGAATATTTTAAAACATTATTAAACCCACCAACTTGGTCGCCAGATATCCATTATGCACCAAATTTTGCTACTGATGAACATCTCGATAAACAGTTTACCCTTCAAGAAATAAAGCAACAACTCTTAAAAGTCAAAGCAAACTAAGCTCTTGGTGAAGACCGTATCCCATACGAGTTTTTCGCAAACGAGACTGATGATTTCTTGCAAGCCCTTTCAAGCGCATATACAAACATATAAAACGGGTTTGATGATTATGAAGCTTTTAGAACGAGCATCATCTTTCCTATTCATAAAAAGGGTGATTTAAATCAAGCGTACAATTATAGGGGTATTTCATTTATGAATTGCATTGCGAAGATTATGATGGGTGTGATAAATGAACGAATAACAAATTGGGTTAATACGCATCAAATTTTAAATGAATTCTAGGCAGGGTTTCGAAAAGGGTACTCTACTCTTGATAACGTGTCTAAATTTAATCATACGTCTTCTTATCTTTTGCAAAGTTAAGATGTACAATGAATGCAAGGATGTATATGTTGTCGGCAGTTGAATAATTTTTGCGAAATCTAGCTTGGTATTCATTTAATATATTAATACGTTCTGTCCATCCATTCAATCTCTCAGAGATTAAGCCCATCAGGTCGGCAGTTCATGAAAGATATTCCACGGTAATTGCTTGGTAGAGTATTATCGCCTTTTTTATAAATTGGATAAATTATGCTTTGTATAAATTAATCATCCGTTTTACCATTATCATATAAAACTACATATTTTACAACTTCTTGCAACAATTCATCTGGGGCATTCTTTAAAAATTCATATGGAACGCGATCTTCTGCAGGGGCTTTGTTCATTTTAGTTTTTGCCAATAATTCTTTGATCTTCCATACTGTTATCGCCTTGTCCAAATCATCATCACTCCTATGTAGATATGCATATTGAAAATCTAATGGTGTTTGTGGAGAGGTTAAGAAGTTCTGAAAGTATGCTCTTAGTTCATCGGCCGGAATTGATATTCTAGGTAACATATCTTCACTACGCATCTCCTTTGCTAGCTTCCAACAATCTTTGCTGCTATTGACCTTTTCTATTTTGATGTCTAGCAATTGGTAGTACTGTATTTTAGCTGCACGACATACTAATATTTATTGGCATTCAGGTATTTTACTTTATTTTGAATATTGTTATTGCTTCTGAAGTCTTTCATGTGATTAAATGACGAAGTTCTCGCATCGTTACATTTTCTATTAAACCATTTTTGTTTCGGAGTAAAACACAAAACTATCCTTTTGTTGTTTTTCAATCTGTAGGACTTTTTTAACTTTACTTTGATACTCTGTCAGTTTATTTTGCCTCCATTGTAATTTTGGCAGTAAATTCGAATGGTTGTCTTCTCTGTGAATCACATTCATTTTTAAAGATAATGATAATGGTAAGTGATCTGACCACGTCTTCAGCGGCGTACCCAGGATTTTGTTTCGGAGGGGACCCAATTTTTGTTTTTTATTAAATTTTTTTTTGTTTGAAAAGCATATAATTTTTTACATACGAGAGCCTATATTTAATATTTTGTATCTGTTAAATAAGTTTTGGATGGGAAAGTTACCATTGACGTTATACCCAGTTATGATAGCAATTTTGAAGCAAAATGTTTATGTTTTGACATGTCTTTGTTATTTTAGTTTTTTTATATCTACAACCAAGTTTAAACAAATTTATGTATCAATTAAATAATTTTATTTTTGATTTTTAAAGTGAGCTATCATATAAATTGAGATCCTTATATGACGCATTCTTTTTGAACTCTCCACCCTCAGAAAAAATGTTGTCGGATCTAGTTGAAACTTACAGAAAGTATTGTCCTATTAAAGATAAGAAATTCATGGAACAACTTTTTTAATTTATCGAAAAATGGGCGAAGTGGGCGGGGTCAAACTTTCAAAAATGGGCATATTTTTGAAAAAGGTACTAATATATTGGAAATTTTTCAGCTGAACTGGATAATTTTAAAAATTTTAAATAAATAGTTATCGATAGACATTTTTATGGGCTACCGACTGGTGAAATTTTTTTTTGAAAAATTTCAGAACTTAGTCTGAATTTATCCATTTGAAACCAAAAAAATCGTTATATCTCAAAACACCCCCCGATTTTTATTTTTTTTTTTTATTTTTAAATTAAAGAACATGTTATTATCAATAGATGTGCAAATTTTTAGAGAGGTATATTTTTTTGTTAAAGAGATATTAAATTTTGAACTTAAGTTGCCGAATTTCCCTTTTTTATTACAAATGTTTTAACACACCTTACACACAAACATACTGCTTGTTGTTGTTAATTCAGCTTTCATGCACTGGCAGTTGTATACGCTTGTTGTTGTTAGATGAACTTTCATGTAAACATAACAGTATTTTATTCTAACTAGATGTAAATTGATCTCGTATTCTTATCTTTATAGACGTTTTTATTTACTGATTAAATAACACAGACTTTTCGCTTGAATTTTTTTCTTTTTGAGAATTTTTTTAAATATTAAATATTAAACCGTTTAATAGAGAATCTAAGAAATATTTAAAGTTTTTATTGAGGTTTCATAGACTTTACGATTTTACACCAAATTTAAAAAAAAAAAAAAAAAAAAAAAAAAAAAACAGACTAACAGACAGACAGAAGAAATATATTAAGTTTTTATTGAGGTTTCCTAGATTTTAAGATTTTACACCAATTAAAAAAAAAAAAAAAAAAAAAAAAAAAAAAAAAAAAAAAAATAGACAGACGTTTTCGATGGTTTTTCTAGCTTGCCATTCTGACGAACCAAACTCTTTAACTATTTTCTTACGACCCCATTCTTTTGGAACTAAACTTAGAAGCATCATTTTTTCAGCTTTGCTATCTGAACTTTTGAATTTGTCCTTTATTTGGTTCAATACAACTACGCCTGCCTTGTGATCTTCATCGTTACATTTCTCCATCTTTGTGTTTTTTTTTTTAATTTTACTTTCAAAATCTGAATCTGTTTCTTTATCAGAATCATTATTCTTTGAAATAGAATTATATAAATTAAGTTTGCATGACTGGCATATCTTAGATTCATTTTTTAATTCTGGAAAATTATCCTTTAAATAGTTAGAAATCGGTACTAAATCTTTTGATACCTTGTGATTTGTCTTTTTAAGTGGATTAGCACAATAAAAAGAGAGTTTAACACGTTTCATCTTACAATATTATTATTTTTAACAATAATGCTATAAAAAAAAAATCCTCAAAAAGAAAAAAATTCAAGCGAAAAGTCTGTGTTATTTAATCAGTAAATAAAAACGTCTATAAAGATAAGAATACGAGATCAATTTACATCTAGTTAGAATAAAATACTGTTATGTTTACATGAAAGTTCATCTAACAACAACAAGCGAATACAACTGCCAGTGCGTGAAAGCTGAATTAACAACAACAAGCAGTATGTTTGTGTGTAAGGTGTGTTAAAACATTTGTAATAAAAAAGGGAAATTCGGCAACTTAAGTTCAAAATTTAATATCTCTTTAACAAAAAAATATACCTCTCTGAAAATTTGCACATCTATTGAGAATAACATGTTCTTTAATTTAAAAATAAAAAAAAAAATAAAAATCGGGGGGTGTTTTGAGATATAACGATTTTTTGGTTTCAAATGGATAAATTCAGACTAAGTTCTGAAATTTTTCAAAAAAAAATTTCACCAGTCGGTAGCCCATAAAAATGTCTATCGATAACTATTTATTTAAAATTTTTAAAATTATCCAGTTCAGCTGAAAAATTTCCAATATATTAGTACCTTTTTCAAAAATATGCCCATTTTTGAAAGTTTGACCCCGCCCACTTCGCCCATTTTTTCGATAAATTAAAAAAGTTGTTCCATGAATTTCTTATCTTTAATAGGACAATACTTTCTGTAAGTTTCAACTAGATCCGACAACATTTTTCTGAGGGTGGAGAGTTCAAAAAGAATGCGTCATATACTATTAACAAAACTCTTAAAAGTTAATTCGACGATTTTTTTTCATAAAAGTGTCAATGATTTTGTCAGGTTCAACCTTTTCTCGATACACTGATGCAAGAGCTAGATCACCAAGTCTAGATTCACCCATAGAATTCCTTAAATATGTTTTCACTCTTTTTAGGGTGGAAAGCTTCTCTCCGCGGATGCAGTTGTAACAGGAATTACTATCAGTAAATGTAAAAACATGTAAACGTTTGGAAAAAGACAATTGTTGCAATCTTGAATAGCATCTAGCGGATTTGATGGTCTTTCTGTTTTATTTTTCCAGTAGTGTTTCCATAGATCAATTTCAGTTAATATAACATTAGTTTGATCTTTTAAACCAATTTTATAAAATTCTATAATGTTATTAAATTCTTTAGATGGGGCATTAACGACTTGACTTGCACTCAAAAAAAAAGTTTGTAAAGTCAGCAAAAAATTTTGCTGAGTCAGCAAAATTTTAGTCAGGAGGGTGCTAGCAAAAAAATTGCTAATGTCAGCAAAATCTTATGCTGAAAATCAGCGAGCTGATTTTTAGCAACAAAATTAGTAGATTCAGCAAAAGTTTTGCTAGATTAGAAATAAAAAAGCCTTGGTAAAAATTAATAAATTTTTTGCTGAATTTTAGTAGACTGAAAAAAACGCAAAAAAATTGTAATTTAGTTAATATATTTGCTGAAAATCATAAAACATATTTTTGTGATTCTTTTAAAAATAATTTACAATAATTACGAAATATAAAAATTTTCATTTTCCCACATTGACGACATGAATTAATTTAATATCTGAAAACATATAGAAATAAATATATATAACATAACAAACATTTTCTTTCAACTACTTACATCAATGGTAGTCTAAATGATGCTTTCTTTTAAAGAACGCAACTGCCGAAGATAATTATAGAAACGAAACGAAAAAATAAACAAAAACAAACGAAACGAAAAAACAACCCTTTTTTTGCAGTAAGAAAAAGGAACCATACAAATCTACCTAAGATGTGTGTCTTTGTCTTTCGCTTTACTCTGTCTACATGTCTGTATATGTTTGTTTGCAATTAGACCACACTAGATTAGTAATCTATTAACATTTATTATAGAAATACATATTAAATTTAAATATTTTCTTTTGTCTTTTATTTTATTAATAGACAATTATTTTCACAAGCCGGTGACAACGCAAAATTTAAGTTGTTTTAATCCTCAATTTTGTTTATGTATGAAAAAGAGATACAAAAGTCTTCCATGGTTGATTTTTTTATATGTCTTATTAGAGTTGTACTTTTTAGTATCATTTTCCTCTTCTCTACTACATCTTGACATGCCGCGACATCTGCTTCATTTTGCGTATATCTTTCAATCTGGTTGTCGTCCACACTATTAATGTGCTTATCAGCACAATTTTTTTTAGCAAAATTAATTAGTAAAACATTAGTATATTAGTAAAGAATTAGTATAAAACAGTTAAGTGCTGAATAAGTATAACAAAAATTTTAGCTGAAAACTCGATTTTAGCAAAAAAATTTGCTAAAAAATAGTATACCTGATTTACAAGACGTTTTACTAACTTTTGTGCTAACTTATTTTTTTGAGTGTGGTACAATGTTATATAAATTTTTAACAACACTTTCATGCCCAGTAAATCTATCTTTCATGCTTGCTATAACTTCTTCTAAATAGGGAATAAACAACACTGCTCTATAGTAATCCTTTGGGTCAGCTGTTTGTAAATTTGATCGGTATTTCTGTGTTCCAATGCGTCTTGATAGTTGTGGTTCAATAAAAAGAATTCTTCTTCGGCATTTATTCGCATTGTGCTTAACATGTCAATTACTACAGGGATGTGATCGTACGCCTTAATAATATCTAAATTGACAGACTGCAAGAATTTGGACAAGTTGTGCGTGATATTTAAAATTCTATTGCAAATTGCGACACCCAGAATAAATAAGCTTTGTTAGTGTTGGAATCAAAAATATATATTCTCAATTAATAATATTTCACATTTTCAAAAATAGAGGGTGTTGTATTCAAAAACAAGGTTTATAAAACATAATACACCCAACTCTATTATTTTTTTATACATTATGTAAACTCAAAAAAATATTATAAATTCATTTATTACATAGTAACGAAAACAAAAATAAAAGAAAAAATCGAAAATATTTCGGGGGGCGTTTGCCCCCAGGGCCCCCCCTCCCCTGGGTACGCCACTGCACGTCTTGGTATCTACGGAAAACTTGTCAATATATGATAGTAAGTCCTGTGCCATAGCACAAATGTCGTTTACAGATCTACCAGTACCACTTACAAAAGTGAATTCGCCTTCTTCGTCTTCCATTGTCATACCGTTCATTATCACCAAACCATAATCATGAAAATATTGGACAAAATCTTTCCCTCTTGCGTTAATGATGGTATCTTTTGATTTTCTTTGATCAGTGCATGCTAAACATCTTGCTTTAATCATATCATACATATGTGTCTGCAAAGTATCAATTCGTATATTCAAATCCCCGATTACTATTGGATTACGTGGGTCATTTTCTTTTAAGAGTATGTCAAGCATATCAAAATCTTTCTGCCAAGTAACTAATCTCATATATAAAGGGACTACGGTAAAACTTGTGTTACCGTCCACACTATTCACATTTTCAAATGAATAAGCAAAGCCATTTCTCAATATATTTTGCATGACATTTGCATAGTTAAAGTACAGAATGGGACCTAATTTTGAACCTTGTGGAACTCCGTAGTTGGATGTTATTTTATTGCCAAAAGTGTTGTTGACTTTTACCCTATATGACATCAGTTCCAGATAATTTTTGAACCAGTTTAAGCAGTTGCCTCTAATTCCGTTCCTATAGAATATTTTCAGTAGATTTTTGTGGGATAGTGTCATTCTTTACTGAAATCAATAAACAATGCCCAGAAATTGTTTTTTTCTACCTAAGCACCCATTAATATAATTAGCAAAGTTTCCTAACAATTTATTTATGCTTAGAAACCAAATTGGTTTGGGCTTATTAAATTATATTTTTGCAAGAAATTCATGAGTGTTCTGGCTATAATTATTTTGTCAAATTAACAATCCACAAATAGTTAAACGTCAAAACATACATTTACTAAACAATTTGTTAAAATGACGGACAGGTTTTGTTGGTTGTAGAGAGATCACCCATTAATTTAACATGGTTAGTAGTTGATTTTACCGCTTTTTGTGGTTCAATGTAGCCCTTGACAAAAGTTTACGACTTTATAATTTGTAGCAAATTCCTTTCCATTTGAACATTTTATTTTATTTAAAAAATTTTCTTGAAATCACTTAACAAAATAAGTTGTTCGAGAAAAAAAATTTGAAAATGAAGATTTTATGGAATTTAATAACTTACACGATTGAATAACAAACACTGAAAAAACGTTAAAACTTAATTTAACTTTTTACGTTGAAACAAATCTAAAACTAAACTAAAAATGCCAAATGAAACAAGTTCTTTTTTATGTTTCCTACATCTTTTGTGTATAAGATGTAGAAATTTAAGAACCAAAAAGAAATCAATTCAAAAGGTAAAAATTGGGGTAAAATTTGTGTATAAAGTTATATGCAAAATGATACAAATAATTGTACTATTGTATTGATGTAATATATACGAGGGCCGATCAATAAGTCCCTGACTTTTCGAACTTGCCTCGTAGTTATATGAAATGTAACACTGCTCCCATCAAGTACCACCTGTTTGACCAAGTTCCGTCATTTACTTTGCGTTTAACAGCTGTTCAAAACATACAACCTCGTGGATTTTTTAAAAATGAAAAAAAGTGAATTTCG
The DNA here is from genome assembly GCA_021234595.1 of Delia radicum. Lineage (NCBI taxonomy): Eukaryota > Metazoa > Arthropoda > Insecta > Diptera > Anthomyiidae > Delia > Delia radicum. The sequence continues at coordinate 167,626,658 of CM037854.1, read as the reverse complement.
AGTGCTCATTAAACAATATTTTTTTGCAAAAAAAACCGTCAATCAAACCAAGGAAAAGCTTGATAAATACTATGGGGCCTCTGCACCATCGATTTCAATGCTAAAAAAGTAGTATACTGACTTTCGTTGTGGTCGCACAAGTACAAATGACGCTGAACTTTCTGGACGGGCAATTGAGGTCAATACACCCGAAAATGTCGAAAAAATCCACGATATGGTGTTGGCCGATCGAAGAGTAAAAGTGCGTGAGATTGTTGATGCCATTTCATTTGGCAGTGTGGATTTCGATTTTAAATGATCAGTTGGGTTGAAGAAAGCTGTCTGCAAGATGGGGCCCGCGTTTGCTCTCAATTGACCAAGGTAAGTTTGTCGGCCAATAAGGTGATGGCAACAGTTTTTTGGTATGCACGCGGGATAATCCACATGGATTACCTTCAAAAGGGAAAAACAATAAACGGCGAATATTAAGCCAACTTATGGGACCGATTTAACGAGGATTTAAAAAAAACGACCCCATTTGGCCAAGAAATGCCTATTTTATGGACCTCGAAAAATCCTATTTTTTGGAAGGGATAAAAAAATGGAGAAACGTTGAATTATGTTTAAAAATAATTTTTTTTTTTTTTGCAAGAAAAACTGTGTTTCATTCAAAAACTCACGGACTTATTGATCCGCCCTCGTATGTGTTTCCAATTACTTTGATTTATATTTTGGACGATTTCAGATGCTTTTCAAGTTTTTTTTTGTATGTTTACGCTTCATTTTTAACTTTTTCGTCAATAATTAAAATTTTTTTTATTAAATTTTTTAAATAAGATTTTTTCGAATTTTGGCGTTTTTTTTTAACTTTGGCAGTTTTTTTAAATTTCCGAAATTTTGGGGATTGTTTTTTTTAAATTTGGCAATTTTTTTTTGCAGTAACCACTTTTGATTATCGAATTTTTTTTTTTTTTTTAAATTTGATGGTACCAATTCTCTTGTATTGTCACAAAATAAATGGTTGCTTCTACCGTTCACAATTACTAACCGAATTTTGTTTGAAAAGTTGAAAGAATAATTGGATTGTTTTTTAGTTTCTTTTTCCTCTTTTTAATTTCCAGTACAGTATTTCTGCTTTATTAATCGAATATTGGTAGTTCCAAATAAAACAACGTCCTATCAAATTTATTTTAATGGTTTCGACGGAATTCTAACCAATCCTTTTTATGGGTGTACTAAAAGATCGTTTTGTATATTGTTGTTCATTTGTATGTTGTTTTGATTAATTGTTATTGCTAGTTCCAACATTGTTGTTTTGATGTCACTAATATCTGATTTTATAGATGTTACATCAGTTTTAAGAATCATAACATCCGATTTAACGCCATCAAGACTATTGTTAACAACATCTATATTAATGGGGTAATTAAAATCTTTTGCACCATCATTATCATTATCAGCATCATCATTATCACTTTCTTCTCTACGATGTTGTTTTTGTTTTGGTTTTGACTCATGGTAAGAGTTATTAGAATTTTTAATTGGCTTACATATCGTCGGCTTAGTATTGTTTTGCTGTATATGCATAGGTTTTGCCGTATGCATACGTCAAACAAAACTTAACCGACGAGATATGACAATTCCAAGCTATTTTTCGTTCTGCATTGATACCCGCATGAGTACTTCCAGATAAAGAGCAGCACGAAGAGAAATGGTATTTCGATTAGCAACCGAATGTTGGTAATGTTGTTTTGCATTGATTACACTCACTCATTTTGCTATTTCTTTATGTTTCTTCTTATTTGAAAAACAAAAAAGTTGTTTATTTACAAGTATATTTATTTTGTATCAAAAAGTAATTGTTTTAAGGTTTTTCTTTTATATTTTTGTATTTTTGTATTTTTGCATTTTGTTTATGTTTTCGTAGATATAATTTTTAGATTTTATCTATTGTTTTTAGTGTTTTTTTTTTAAACTTTTCTCTGGAGCTCAATTAAATATCAACCGTTCACAATGAAACTACACTTATTTAACATTTTTTTTTAAATCCGCACTAATATTTTGTTTCACGTTTCAAATAATAATGAAAATTTAAATATAAATAAATGGATTTTAAAATTAGATGTGATTTTAATTTGACTAATATATGGTGTCATTTACAATTATTTGTAAAAGTAATCGAATTTTTTTCTTGTTTCTACCCGTATATGTTTATTAGGCTGCCAGTTACTTTTTAAAGTTGGAATTTGTTTCACGCCAACCCCCATATTGGTTCGAATTGCTAAAAAAAGTAGTCCCTTGAAAATTTGACCTCAATCTGATGAGGGGAAAGGGTGTCCATGACCCCACCAAAATTTGCAAAATACCTGATTTTTGACTTTGATTGTCAATAACTTCGTTAATATTTATTTTACAAAAAAAAAAATTTAGTAAAAGTCATAGATCAAACTCAGATATCTACTGAATTAAAAAAAAAATATAAACGAAAAACCATGGATTTATTCATATGTTTATTAGAGCGACTCAAGTTGTATTTAAGCGAAATTCGTGCAAGGTGTACCCCCCTCAAAATGAACATTGGTAATTTTTATGATGACATTTAAAATATTTCGGCTCTAGCTTTGACCTCTCGCGAGCTGGACCATTTTGAAAAAGGGTCCATTTTTACATGTTTTGTTAATTTAAGAATCTGTTTCCTTACCAACATATACAATATGGGTATCATAAGAAAGGTTTTTTTAAGGCGCGTCCAACTATATATACAATTTGTCCAATGACGATCATCCATGTCCTTTTTTTAAGGATATTCTGTAAAAAAAAAAACGGTTTTTGAATTTTTTGTTCGGGGTTATTTGTATTAAAACATATTTTAATCTTTAGTCGATTTAATTAAATACGGGTCTCAGCTTTTTTTGAAATTCGTGCTAGTTCGCGTTTTGACAAAAATGCGATGGGGTGGTAACTCTTCGTTTTAAATAGGGCAATATAGGTATCAAATTTTTTCTTTTGCCAAGTACATCATCTTTGTATGTAAATAATTTAGATTTTTGCAAATTAAGATGCATTTTACACGGTGCTCTGGAATATATATAAATGCAATTTTGTGGTAACTCTAATATGATAGCGGATTTAGTTTCTATATCATGTATGGATGAATATAGGACTAAAGAAAGAAAAAAAAATTATCCACGTCTTTTTGGCGGCATATTCTTTTTTTAATTTGCGAATATAACCGGTCCTATTTTGCTATTTTACCGGTTTGATTTTGAAATATCTTGAACCAAAGTTAAAATGACGCTCAAATACCGAAATATAGATTTATAACGGTATTTTGTTGAAATAAACCCTTTCGTAGTTTAAAAATTTTCATTTCGGTATTGAGATAGGCGTGGCAGGCGACAACTGTTATAATGAAAATGTAGTGTCTGCCAACCATGAATTTAAACCAACGAAGATATGGACTAAAGAAAATAGATTTTTGAACAATTTAAAAAATTGCTGAAGTATTAAATAGGGAGATTTATTCTTCATAAACAAAATATCGTATTGATCAATAATACCGACCGTTTAGTTGTTATTTTTAATTATTTTGTATAACAAGTACGTTTAAAGTTTGCTGTTTATTTCTGCTCTTGAAAAAATCTGTAAGACTTCTACTTGAAAATTTTGTGAACCAAAAATTTGATTTTCTTAATCGCTAAATGTGGTTTTTTCCTTGTTTTACCTAGCGTTTTAAATTTATTATATGTGCCAACTTCAAGTTCATAAAAAGAATACATTTTTAGATTTAACATTATTTTTTTAAATTAATATTTAGTGTCCGACCAAACAGGTCGGCCAGAAAATGCATTTGGTCGGTATTCTGCAATTTAAAGTATTATGGACAAATTTGTAGAATGTAAAAATGTTTATTGAGCTGATTAGACGCGATTTTGAGTGTCAAAATTAAAGAAAAGTCAGAGGTTAAGCAATTAATTCACTGTTCGGCCTCCGAAAGATCGGTCAAATTGAAAATGGTTCGGCGGCCGAACTTTTAACTTTAAAGGTATACTTCGGCTTTTTCGTTAAATTGTATATACAAAATCGAATTAAATCGACTCAACGAACAGGTTTCCAATACGAAAATGTGTAATCATTGTCTCTAGATACCAAAAAACCGACCAAGTATAGTTTATTGGTCGAACTGTACGGTCGGACACTAATATTTATATGTTTTATAAATGAATTACACGTAGTACTTAATTGGATTAAAATAAAAAGTACTGATTATGATTGATCTTATTTGATAGACCCATTTTTCAGATCAAACTATATGAGATTAGGTACAATGAGATCAGCTTATGTACGCCATTTTTCGGATCAGATGTGATTAGGGAATTTCCGGAAAAAATTTTAAAATTTCCCGATAAAACGGTAAAAATTTAATTAATTAATTGATGCAGTAATATTTTATTTCTTAGCATTTTTATTTTGAATTGGCTTTGATTTATTCAATTTTAAAGATAAAAAACACTATAAAAAACATTAATTGACATTGACTTAGCAAATTTATGGAATTATCAACATGTCGCAGTCCTGAAGATGTTAGTGGGAGTTTTGAATCCCATAAGAGACTCAATATGTCGACGAGATATTAATACTTTAGTAGCTTTCTGAAAGAAAAAGTTAACCAAATGCGAAATGACATTAGCATTAATAAATTATTTAAAAAGGCCCGGTAACTTTAAAGCAAATTATAAAACTTCGAAAAGTTCTTCAAAATTGTATGCTGATCCAACTGCTTGAAATGTCCAGCAGTGATAATGACATATCTGAAACACAAGTCGATGAAAGTTTCAAACTGAAACTAAAAACGATATAAACAATACAAAGGCTAATAAAAAAAGCCAAATTCAAATCATGGAAATTTGTTAAAGAAAGAAATTACTTTATATGATGTATGCTTTGTTAACTTTGTCACAAAAATTTTAAATCGGATGTCAAGCTGATTACTAAACGCTTTATTAGTATTAAAAATGTATTTTTTTAACGAACTGATGCATTATTTATTTAATATTATATATTTATTTGTAATTTAAAATGATCTCAAATCATTTAACTAATATGTTTTTGTTTTAAATTTCAATGCAAAAATTCAATACATATGTGCTTTATTATTTAATTTTAATAAAAACCTCTTTTTAACAAAAAAAAAAACCTTCCAAATTACTTTATTTTAAATAATAAAAGAAATACAAGTTTGATATAATTTTTATTGAAAACAAAAATTTAGTTTTTTTTTAAGTTCGAGGCCATACTCTATATTTCTTTATAAGGATATTCTACTAACAAATAATCTATAGAGTTTCTGTTTTCAAATTTATTATTTGACCCTTTCAGGAATGTGTTGATATATCTATTTCGGGAATTTTCTAGGTTCCCAACATCAGAACACGTTTTGAAAGAGGTAAGTAACAATCCCATGCCAAACATCAAACATTCATATAAACTAGTTTACTCACTACATGAGAACTATTATATATGTATGTCCTCGAAGTAAAAGATTATCACCATTGGTCAAAAAATAAATTGAAAACTTGTTTTTTGTTTTCTTTTACAAGGAAATAAATATTCAAAACACGTTTTTGTTTCTTTTCCTTTTCTTTCACAAAGAAAAGAAACAAAAACATGTATTGAATATTTACTAAAGGTATATGAATTTTTGATGTTTGGCATGGAATTGTTACCTCTTTCAAAACGTGTTCTAATGATGTGAACCTGGAAAATTCCCGAAATAGATCTATCAACACATCAAATAATAAAATTGAAAACAAAAACTCTATAGATTATTTGTTAGGACAATATCCTTATAAAGAAATATAGAGTATGGCCTCGAACTTGAATAATTTTCATTTTCATTAAAAAAAAAAAAATTATAATTTTTCCCTTGAATCTCGGGAAATGAAAAAGTCCGAGAATTCCCAAACCCTAGATGTGATCTTTCGTTATATGTGATACTATATATAATCACATATGATTATATCGTGTAGTCGGGCATTTAATTGTAATGCAGTTTTTTGGCTTTATCATTTGTCCTACTTATGCTAATGAAATCACACGAATTACAATTGAGCAAAAAAAACATTTGTTTACAAAAAAAAAAGTGGAGTGCAAATTGCTTTACATAGGAATGGAACGGAGGTCGATAGGAATTGTAACACTGAATACGGGAAACGAAATGGAACGAGGAATTAACATTCTATTATAAGCTTATTATAATCGACCACTCGGGATCTCTCCCGGCCCTAGCCTATTTGTATTATGAAATGCTACTATGATTCAATGGATCAACACTTTTGTCCGTTTTGCCCTATCTCGCTTAGTTTCGGATATACTGGCCATTTTAAAAAATCGCCATTTTAATAGCATACAATTTATTAATATGATAATTAATAAATAAAAAATAATTTAAACATTATATTTTATAACCTTTTTCGTTTCAATAGGACTGGATCAATTCATTCAACAATTACGCGACACCTGTACACACAAAGTAAAGGCTAACTCTGTTAAACAAGAATATGAGAAACAGGATGAATTAAAGCGTTCAGCGTTACGAGCTGTATCTGCCTTGTCGAAAATTCCAAAAGCTGGTAAATATAATTTAAACAAATCTGCTATTAGATATTTATTAATCTAAATTAATTTTTAATTAAGCAATTTTTATGTATCAAGAATACAAATATTTGATTTGCAACATATTCAACATGCACAAAAAAGCGTTTCTTTTTGTATGATGAAAAACTTTGTTTGAAAAATTTCAATTTATTGTTTAGATTATTGATTATTAATACTAGGTGTAAAAGTTATTTGGTGGAAATATGAGAATAATCGGATGGCTTTAAACCGCTGAACGCCGCTACCAAAGTTTTCGATTTTATAAAATTTATCTTAAATTGCTTAAATAAAAACTTTTTGGCATGCTGAACAGGAATATTTTTTTTAATCTGATTAACGGTTTGATTTTGCGATTTGATTTTCACAAAAACTAATAACAAATGATGAATGACATCTTTTATTAAAACAGTTTAAGAAATCATTTTTAAAATCGAAAACTTTGTGCTATCCGTTTTTCTCAAATTCGCACTTCCTAACTTAGACCTAACTCTGTACTTATTGCAACAAAAATTGATAAAAATCGAAAGTGAAAACAAAATTCTCTCTTGTAGTAACTGAAAATTACAACCAACAGCATTGTTGTTATCAGAACATGAAATAAAAAGCATGTATGTGTGAAATAGAAAGAATGTATATTAAGATGTCCCTTAAAAGAACGATTTGTCGATTTTCGTTCATTACACCCCCCGTTTTATTGCAAATGGTTCTTAATGAAAAAAATCGATTTTCATATTTTTTTTTTTTTTTGGAAAACGTTAACCGTGCCCCAAGACGGCCGAAAATGTCCCATTTTTGAAAAAAGGTGTATTATTATTAAAAATTCGAAAAAGTTTACTTTTTATTTCATTTATTTATTTAAAATACTCAAAATTTATTTATTTCAAATACTCAAAACTTATTTATTTAATATACTCAAAATGCCTAATTTGATGAGGTCGGTGGCTATTTTTTTTTTTAATATAATAGTTGTTATTAAAGAAAAAAAAATGAATTGGAAAAATGTTAATTCGAGTTTGTATTTGGAGCAACTCCTTTCTAGGACATTTTATTGTATGTTTTAATTGATGAAAAACTCTGTGAAATCTTAATATCTAATAAAAACTTACAGCCACATTCATAAGTTAAAGTTAGCAGTTACTTATACATCGCAAACAACGATCTGCTTACTAGAATGCATTTTTTGCTTAGAAGTTTGTTAGCATAGAGTTTATTCATAATAAATTTTAATCTGTCAACTTAAATTAAAAAAATCAACCCTAAATTTCTATGATGCCACAGTGTAATTCTATAGGTGGCATGTTTTTTTGTAAAGCAACTCTGATTTTTGACGTTTGCAATTGTGTTTTTTACATGTTTTTGCAGGATTTGTTAAATAGACTAGTTATGGAAAGCTAGAAATAATTGAAAACATAAAAATTGATACTAACACAAACTAAATCCATGAAATTCACCACAATCTTGTTGTACGTTGTTGCTGCCCAACACCTTAACGCTGATAGAAGTAGAATATACGGTCGAATGTTTCCACCGTTCTTTTTATGCCCTCCATCCCATAGTGCAGGAGGGTATATTCACTTTGTCAAATGTTTGTAATTCTTTTAAAAAAATTATGGGACCCCATAAACTATATATATTCTTGATCAGCATGAATAGAGAAGTCGATATAGCCATGTCCGTCCGTCTGTCTGTGGAAACACAAAATACTCCGACAATACAGAAGAGGTACTGCTAATTTTCAGTCAAATTGTTTGTTGATATCATGAGCAGTTTTCTAGTGAAAATGATCAAAATCGGTTAACGCGTTCAAAAGTTATGAGTGAAAATGTGGGAAGACCTCTAAAAATTTTGAAGCAAATTTTAAATTATACTATTTATTTCATCATACATACATACATACATACGTACATTCAATGCTTATACACAAGAATATACGCAAGCAGGGATGGCTGTCAATATCATTGAAATACCGTCCCCGATTCTAACACCTTTTAACTGACAATCGTTATCGCTTAAATACCGTTACCGATATTCTTGAAATACCGTTATCCGTAAAATACCGTTACCGAAATAATCTAACAAGATCTGAACAAAAAAACTTCTGTAAATAGATATATTTTCCCAAAGTATGATCATAAACTAGACAGTCATTTAAACTCGGGCATAATGCGGTTAAAAATTGTGGTGTGCATTAACATTACCTGAATAACTAAAATAACGTTATCCTTAAAATGCCGTTACCAAAATAATTGAAAAATCTTTTTCCCTAAAATAAAGTTACCGAAATATCTAAAATATCGTTACCGCTAAAATACCATTAGCGAAATAAATAAAATACCGTTAACGCTAAAATACCGTTAACGCTAAAATCCCATTACAGAAATAACTGAAGTATCGTTACCTATAAAATACCGTTACCGAAATAAAAGAAGATAGCGTTAACGTTACCAATAACCACATAAAATCGGTTACCATCCATGGTCATGATCAACACTTAAAACAAAAAAAACCCACAAAATATTGTTGTTGTTTTTTTGGTTTGTTTTGTAACACAGTATGTATGTACGTATGTATTAGTAGCAATCGCATGCAGAGTTGCCAGGTTTGACGATTTGTCGTCATTTTGATGATATTTAATACCCAAAATAACTAAATGACTATTTGACGACTTTTGCTTCCAAAATGACGATTTTTTGACAATAATTTAATATGTCAGCAAGATCTACTTATTTATCATTCTCGTAAAATCGCCGGCTCGATTATTAAATTTATATTATTTCGTTAAAAATTGAAAGCAAAAACATTGTTTTTTGATCGATAGCTATGATGTGAAATACAATTTTGCAGAAATGCAAATCCTAGAATTGAATAAAACTTAATCCAAACCGCATTTATTTTTTTATAAATTCATTACGGGTTTAGCTTAATTTAGTTTCTGTGTTTATATGTTTAGAACATTTTTTAAATTTTTTTTTTCTTTATAAAATTTAATTGGAGTTAAATTTAAATAAAAATAAAAAAATTTTCATGTTAAAACATAAGGCATGGACTTTTTTTGCGAAACAAATAGATCTCTAGCCCGAATATATTTCATGTTTAAAGATGATATATATACAACTTTAAATGAAACAAAATAAATCCAAAAATAAATCCGGTGCTTAATATAAATAAAGTGCCAAAATTTAATAATTAAAAAATATAACATTAAGTTTGTACGATACCACACAAATTTGTACAAGTTTTTACTGGAAGGTGTTCGTTTAGACAAATACGCAGTAAAAACTGGTAAAAAAGAGAGAGTAAAGTGACAGTTTGATGCCAAAGAACTTACAAGTTTTTACTGGATACATTTTTGCCAGTAAGAATTTGTAAGATGAAAAAAACATATGACTAAAAAAATATGCTTGTATTTTTAGTAAACAAAAACAAAAATTAAATTAAATTTTAATTAACTATGGAAGAAGTTAAAAAACATTTAAATTATTTTTGGTCGATTATTTCAATTAACTTTTTCCTTTTCCATAATGACCAGTTGATTTTTTTTAATATTTAAAACAAGCTGTTTTATCTAATTTAATAATTCCTACAAATTTTCTGTTCGTTTACTTTTTTGTAAATTTGTCTTACTATTTGTAATTTTGTTACTGAGTAGTTTTTACTGAACTTTACAGGAAAAGTTATCGAACAGACTTATTGTTAAAGAATTTCCAAATTTTGTAAAAGAATTTAAGATTTAAAAAGTTGTGTTACTAAAATGTTGTTCACAGAATTATGTAGATATAAGTGATTAACAGTTCATGTGGTAAAATTTGTTTGATTTAAAGTTGTATTTATTTGATCTTTCAACATTATATTTTTGTTATTTTATTAATTAATAATCATATAATTACAAGTTATATACTATTACCCTAACCGAGCACTAGCTACTATGGCCTTCGGCGCGTTGTAGCGAAAACAGATCAATGCCTCTGGTGGGAATCGAACCCACGACCCCCGCACTGATAAGCCAGCACGCTACCAACTAGCCTACTGGGGCACACTGTTTCAACATTTTATAAATGTGAATATAGTTGTAAAATATAATGATTTTCGAAGTTTAAACCAAAGAGAAGTGTCAAAAATCGTGTTATATTACAACGATAACACGTTAACATTTGAAATGTGAATAACATTATTGTATTTGATTTTTTATTAAAACTTTATCCCTCTTCTAACAAATATATTTTATTTTGACGATTTTTCAAAATATGATGACGATTTTGACGATTTTTTCTAGAAAATTTGTCGTTTTTATGCTCTGCAAACCTGGCAACACTGGTTATGAATGCAAATGTGAGAAGCCCTCGAAAAATTGTTAAGCTAATTTATAAAGTATTCTTTTGTTTTACATATACCAGGCTTGCTATATACCTTTTTTTGTTAACCCCAACAAATCAAAAAATCACCAATTAGGAAAAAGGTAGAACAAAATAGTTTAGTTAAAATTTTTTATTTATTTGTTGCCAGATACATTAATCGTTATCAGATCAAAAAAATATCCAGGAACAAAATCCCCGAATCCAACAATGTAAATTCATAACTTTTTTCGTAGACTATTTTTACTTATTTTCATTCTCAACCTTTAATAAATTTGCAAGGAAACTCTTACACTCTAATTACATTTCATTCAATTTAAAGGACATTCACTTTCAGAACTTTTTTATTTAAGACATATAAGGTGCATACTTCATCTTAAAATCTTTTGATTATATGCATTTGTTTTCCTTAAAAGCCCTAATTTTTATTTGATACATACAAAAATAATCTAAATTAAAGTATTGATGTGTAAAAACCAATCGAATTTTGGGAAAATTTCTTAGGGTTCTTATTCTAGGAGTCGTAATCGAGAATTGCACAAGCAACTGAGCTGAAAAACAATAATTTGAAATACCAGTTACTTTAATTTTTTGTGTCTCGAAAACACCCTAAACATTCGAAAGATTTTCTTTTATAATTTTTGACAAACTTAGTTTCATCACACTTTCCGTTTTACTTATGTGATGAATAGTATAAACACATGTGTTGTAATGTAAACTGGCATTTAATAATTATTTCATTATGTATGTCTCCGTAAGCGTATTTTTGTTCACTTAAATTTATCTTAAATTCTGATTATTCGAAACTGTTTTGATGAGTTTGCATTCATTGCATCTCTTGTAACGATCCAAAAATATATTTTAATAATCCTTATTTCTGTCATTATTATATAGGCAAAGAGACGATTTTTATATACAAAACAACAGGCGAATTTTACAACAGTTTTTTTAACATAATAAGGAACTTTAAATATACATATATTTTTCACGGCACGTTCTTCTTTAGGTAATCAGAAAAACCATTTCACCTTTGAAGACCCACTGTTATAAGCATGCACAATTTCAGATTCATTTTAGTAAACTTTAATTAAACATTTTTTTCTTCTGACACATCCCAAGTACATTAATCAGTCATATTTTGATTTACTTACAAAAAGAACATTATTTTTGTTATTTTTACAAAGAATATAGATATTTATATTGTTTGCACTTTCCCTGGTTAATGAAACACCGAGATGGAGGGTATCCAAAAATTCGGCACAGCCGAATTTAATCTTTTTTATACCAAATTCGGCACATCGGACTTTAATGCTTCCACTTGTTTCCTTTCAGGACCTTGACCAAAAAATAAACAAAAAATTAGTTTTTCTCTTTTTATAACCTTTTAAACGCACTTTTAATGGCTCTTTCTCTTAAAAAGTCCAATGAATCTAAATTATTAAGCGTTTTCACAATTTATGTATATTTCTTTTTTATAAATTTTCAGTCACTTTGACAGAAAGCAGCTGTTTTTTAAACTCTTAGCAACAGTTTAAAAGTTTGTTCAAGATATATTGATATAGGTAGTCTTACTAGAACAACAACTACAACAAACAACTACAAACAATACAAAAACAACAGGGTTTTGACATTTGAAATTACTCAAGATACAGTCTTTGTACTGTCAAAACCGTGTCAGAAATGTCAAAACCAGGTAAGAGGAAGATAAACAGCTGGGCTACTAAAACTACCTTATAAATATATCTTGAGTTTGTTAACATAAACTTAACTAGAGTATGACAAGTGTATTATGAATATTATATATGTTAACTCCTTGCTAACTTTTACTTATGAATATGGATGATAGTATTTAATTGTAATGCTTGTGTAAGTGTGTCATCTGATTTGCTAGCTCATTTTTTTTTCTTTATCGACTGACTTAAGAGAGCTTAAAAATAAAAAACCTTTAGTTGAAACAACAACAATTATTGAAGATGTTAAAAGAGTCAAAGCATGGGTTCAAAGAACTTGTAAAGAACCTTTGAAACGCAAAATAATAAAATAAAATTGCATTTGCCGAAACAAGTAAATGATCGTCCTAATGCTTTGGCTAACCAACGCTCATATGCTAATGTTGTAAGTAATATAAAGGAGGTATAGATGAATTTTATAAATTGACATGAAATTTACTTTATTCGAAAGATAATCTTCTGGCATTATAATTTAAATATGACTTCTGGCATATGACCGCCACGGCTGGCTCGGACGTAGTCTAATCTGGAAGTCCAAACTTCGATGACTTTTTCCAACATTTGTGGCCGTATATGGGCAATAACACGGCGAATGTTGTCCTCCAAGTGGTCAATCGTTTCGGGCTTATCAGCGTAGACTAGCGACTTCACATATCCCCACAGAAAATAGTCCAGCGGCGTTAAATCGTACGATCTTGGAGGCCAATTCACGGGTCCGAAACGTTCAAACTATGCTATCGGGATCAACGGCAATATTGTTTCGGGCCCATTCACCAAGATCTTTCAAACCGTAAAGAGAAGTTCTAAATAGTGATTCTATAAATAATTCATATGAATTATTTTTAAATATATTCTTGAATGTATGTAATGAGAATATTCCATTTAAAAAGGAAACATTCTAGTCATCCCTAGTATACTAAGGGATTAAGAAAGTTAAAAAATTGGAGGAATAAGCTAAATAAACGCTTTGTTGTTACTGTTTGCGCTGAGGTTGAATAACAAAATTTTCTTTACCAAAAGAAATTTAATTTTCTAAATAAATTTTTATATAAGAAATATTTGCTTAAATTTGAAAATGATATTAAATCCAATCCGAAATCATTTTGGACATATATTCGGTCCAGAAAAACAGAAAACTGATATTGCCTCATCCATGGTTTATGGAAATCTATCCACTGATAAATCAGATGCTATTGTTAATGTTTTTGCTGATTATTTTGAGTCGAATTTTGATAATGGCTCTAATAATCCTGCTTCTAATGCAACATTCTCCAGTAATTTATATTATTCTTCAGATGTTAATCTGGGTTTGATTTTGTTATCTCAAGAAGATATTATTCAGAGTATTAATAATGCAAGGAGTTCATTTCGTGCAGATGCTGATGTCTTGTGTGCTATTTTGTTGAAAAAATTCTCAGAGTCAATTTCAATTCCATTGATGATTATTTTTTTAAATAATTCACTTTCAAAGGGTATTTTTGCAGATCGTTGAAAGCATAATTTTTTTATACCAGTATTTAAATCTGGGCGTAAGGAAGATGTTACATACTAAAGAATAAAAAAGTTGTTGAAGAGAACGGACGTGTTTTTTAATAAGCTCCGAAGCGTTTTTTTTTTTAAATTATAAATAAACAAGTTCTAATAAGTTTAAAATAGTTAAAAAAATATCTATTAGATACCATAAACAATTCTAATCAAAATTCGTTAAAAACAATCCATTAAAAACAATTATTGCTTTTTTTTATTTAAAAACAATTTTTAATTTAAAAACATTTTAAAGAAAAATATTCCAACAATACATAAATAAATAAATCCATACAAATAAACAAGCCAAAATCTACTAATTATAAAGAGTTATTATTATCTCCATAAAAAAGAGTTACATATTGTTTAATAAAGAGTTTTGTTCTTTTCTCTAAATGTACGTAACAAAATCTATAAAAATAAATAACAAAAAAACCCGCAAAAATATAAACAAAAACAATAAAAACAATAATACAATGAATAACCATTTAAACAACACACAAGAAATAAGAAATACAGAAGCAACTACAACAGTTATTATAACCCCCACTCATAAAAGATTAAGAGAAGTTACACAACATTCTCTTATAGGTAATCCTCATAAAACTCCAAAATTAACTGATACAGAGTCCCCACTAAAGTTCATTACAATTATGGATAAACGGTTTGATAAACTCTCTGAGCATATTAATACCAAGTTTATTGAATACAAAAATGTCCTCTTAAATGAACTTGATGAGAGATTTAATTCAATGAAGAGTGAAATACTTTCACTAAAAGACAGAGTTAATAAATTAGAAACAGTCGCGGATGAAGTATTAAGTATGAAGGATGAAATTAAATCATTAAAAACACAATTAAAGCGACATGAAAATAATACCGTGGCGTGTGATCTGCGTATAAATGGAATTCCGTTTGATCCAGAAGAAAATTTATTGGATATATTTAGATTGATTTACTCTACAATTAGTTTGTCCATGCCTGCTATTAAATCAATCTATCGCCTAAGTAACGCAAACAATAAAAATAAAATAAATTCACCAGATGCGCCAATAATTGTCAAGATGTGGTCTCCATATGACAAGAACTTTTTCCTTAAATCCCTAGCCACTTTTAGAAATACACATAAAAGTTTTGCGTTCACATTAAATCATATTGGTCTCGGCTCAAACCATAAATTCTACGTAAATGAAAGTCTGACAGTGTCCAACTACCTAATTTATCGTGAAGCTGTACGCATGAAAAAGGATAATCAAATTCATAGTGCCTTTACTATGCGTGGATTGGTTTATGTGAAGAAAACCGCTGACAGCCAGGTAATACGTATTGATGATCTTGACCATCTAAATATCTTGTTTCGCCCATCTGAGGGAGCTGACAGTTTTTTTCATCGATCACCAAGTGGTGATTTCCTTTAATATTAAATATTTACCAAAATGTATTTACTAAAATTACCAGTGTTTTACTTTTTAATTTGTTTTATTTTTGTCAAATATAAAATATTTTTATCCTGTTTTTATCATCTTACTATATTTTCTTACAAATTTTTATTTGCATGTTCTAATATTTTCAATTTGAAATCGTGCATTACTTTTCTGCCAATATTTGTGTATTTTAATGCACAATCCAAATAATAGCAGGGAAAATTCCAAAAACGGCACTGCAAACTTGGTTAGAATTTTAACCAAACAAAATGATGGTTTACAAATCTGCCATATTAATGCTCAAAGTTTAAGGTACAAGATGGATGAATTTAGATTTATATTTGAAAATTCTGGCGTACATATTATATGCATCTCGGAAACGTGGCTTGACTCTAAAGACACAAACTTATCAGTTTCTTTAAACGGATATACCCTACTTAGAGTTGACAGGGGTAGTTATGCCGGCGGTGTTGCCATTTATGTGAAAAAGGGCTTGGTATTTAAAAACGTATGCAACTCTAGCTCTGATGATTTGGTAGAACACTTGATGATCGAGATTATTTCTAAAGAAAAAAAAACTACTAGTAGGCTGCGTATATAGGCCTGATAAAAATATATGTATGAAATCATTTTTAACAGTTGTAGAAAACCGAACACTAATGTATGATGATGTTGTTATTGTGGGAGATTTTAACTGCAATACTTTAACGGATTTTAGCCTCACTACCAGTATGACATTTCTAGGACTTACATCGCCTAACACAAATACACCCACTCATTTCACGTCAACAAGCAGTACGTTATTGGACTTATTTTTTGTTAGTGATATACGCAAAGTTTTTCTTTACGATCAAATTTCTGCACCCTGTTTTTCCAAGCATGATCTCGTCTTTATGACCTATAATTTTAAACTACGTGTACCTAATCAGTCAATTACTTTTCGTGATTTTAAGAATTTAGACTACATTTTTCTACAGTGTGAGTTTTTTAAAATCGATTGGCATCAAATATTTTACATGCTTTCGGTAGACGATCAACTGTCATTCCTTGAACGCAACATACTGAATTTGTTTAATCAATCAGTGCCACTGAAAACAAAGATAATACGGCCAACGAAAAATCCATGGTTTTCTTCAAGAATACAACAATGCATTAATAAAAGAGATTTCGCTTACTCTCGTTGGAAAAAGTTTAAAACAACAATTTTACATAATGAGTACCGTGCTGCCAGAAATGAAACTCGTAAAACTATTAAGCAAGCTAAAGCGAAATTTTACGCTGATAAATTCTTCTCAGCCTTGGGCTCAAGACAAACATGGCAGACAATTAGAGAAATTGGCATAGGTAAAGATGTGAGCAACGAACCGGTATCTATTGATCCTGATGCAGTAAATGAAAAGTTTATCAATATTCCTATGGTGGAAGCTGACATAAATTTCTACAACAATTACGTTAACAATCATGATGATACTTTAATAAACCAATTTAGTTTTGATTGTGTGAATGAAATTGATGTTTTGAAAAGTTGTATCTCCATTAAATCAAATTCAGTCGGAGCAGACGAAATCCATCCAAAATTTCTCAAAATTCTTCTTCCTCATATTTTGCCCTACGTTACTCATATATTTAATAGGATAATAACTACTAGTTGTTTTCCTACAAAATGGAAAAATTCTAAAATTATTCCAATTCCAAAAACGAAAACTGAGTATAGACCAATTGCAATTTTACCATTTTTGTCCAAAGCTTTCGAAAGAATAATTCATAACCAAATGTCACTTTTCATAAACAAACACCATCTTTTAACTGATCGACAGTCCGGTTTTCGTAAGAAACACAGCTGTATAACTGCACTGGCAGATGTTGCTGAAGA
The DNA here is from genome assembly GCA_021234595.1 of Delia radicum. Taxonomy (NCBI): domain Eukaryota; kingdom Metazoa; phylum Arthropoda; class Insecta; order Diptera; family Anthomyiidae; genus Delia; species Delia radicum. The sequence goes on along the minus strand of CM037854.1, from coordinate 167,609,119 downwards.
TATAAGAATGGAAATTGATGCAAGAAAAACAAACTTTTTAGTTCTCTTAGATCACTCAAAAGCTTTCGATACCGTTGACCACAATATACTATGCTACAAGCTTGAAAAAATGTTCAAATTTTCTACAACGGCTACACGTTTATTATCGACTTATCTCAGTAATAGATATCAGTTCGTTCAAAGTATCTCAGCCAAATCAAAATTACTTCCTGTTAGAAGAGGTGTTCCACAAGGATCAATTGTAGGCCCTCTTCTGTTCTCCCTTTACGCAAATGATCTTCCGCACCAGCTACATTACTGCAAAGTGAGAATGTATGCCGATGATGTACAACTTTACATTAGCTGTAACGTATCAAATATTCAACAATGCATCACTATATTGAATGATGAACTTCAGCGGGTTAATATTTGGGCTTCGGCCAATGGACTTAGCATAAATCCCAAAAAATCAAAATGTCTTGTTATTAAATCGCGATTGAATAAAACTGTTTTGATACCCGATGTAAATTTAAATAATGAATGCATAAAAACTGTTAAATCAGCAAAAAATCTTGGAATTGTTTTTAATAACACCCTAACATGGTCTGACCATGTTAACTACGCATGTGGTCGAACTTTTTCGATGCTTAGATCGCTGTGGACAACACAACAATGCACACCTGTCAGAATAAGGACTCTTATCGCAAAAACATATCTAATGCCAATCCTAACGTATGGATGTGAATTATTTTCTGAATGTGATGCTGAAAGCAGAGATAAACTTAACTCAGTTTTCAAAAATATATCACGTTATGTATATGGGAAGAAAAGATACGATTCCATTTCATCAATAACCACAACTAAACTCTATGGGTTCCAGTTCGATGATTTACTTAAAACTAGAGTCTTAATATTTTTACACAAGGTGGTTTATACTAAGGAGCCTGAACATCTATATAAACGTTTAACATTTTCAAATTCTACCAGAGGCAAAAGAATCATTCCTCTTAAACGTCGTTATCTTGTTTCCACATGGCAGTTCTTCATACACGCAATCCGTCTTTGGAATTCAATCCCATACAACATACAAATTATTAGTAATGCACAATATTTCAAAAAAACATTATTATTTTGTTTTCAAATTAATTATTTTAAACTTTAAACATTAATGTTTGATTGGATGATGATGATTACTTTTATACTTTTATATTTATTATTTTATTTTTATTATTTTATTTTATTAATGTAATTACTTTTTTTTTTTTTTTTTTTTTTGATCATTTTGTTAAATTGTTTTTGTAAACTATATTATTGATATTTTTGTCCACTTTATATTTCACTATTTTAATAATATTTGATTATTTAAGATTAAGTTAATATTATTATTATTATTATTTTTTGTATTATTTCGAACGAAACGCCTTTCCTTCATATATATAATTCTATACTGTAATAAGAGACAATAGTCTTGTGTATAGAATTCCGAATAAATAAATAATAAAATAAATAAATAGATCAATTTCAAAATTAACTGTAGTATCGACCATTTTTGAACATGCTATATATAATAAATTATACTTTGCGACTAAATCTATCATAATACCTCACTCAGCAGCATGGTTTTCGTTGTGGTAAATCTACAATTTCAAACCTAATGGTTTATACGGATTGTTGTATATCACAGTTTGAAGCTCATTACAGGTTGATGCTGTTTATACTGACATATCAAAAGCATTTCATAAATTGTCACATGAATTTTTTTTTTTTGATATTTGGGAATTCCTTCATCCTTTCTCTCTTGGGTTTCATTCTATTTACATAATAGGAAATGTATAGTAAAAATGGAGGAGTATGAATCATTGCCATATGTTCAAACTTCTGGAGTACCCATTATTGTTTAATATATTTATAAATAATATATTTTTGCTCTTTAAGCACATCTTATTATTGATTTAAAAGTATTTTCAATAATAAGATGTTCAAATGTTGCAATTAAGTTGCAAAATGACATTGATGGATTGAATACGTGGTGTGCTAAATATAATTTGAATTTTGATATGAGCAAGTGCTCTTAAGTTTCGTACTCCAGAATTCGTAATCCTATACAAACTTCATACACTATTGGCGGTAATTTTGTGAAAATTGTAAATAAAGTTGAGGACTTGGGAATTGTATTTGATTTAAAATTCACTTTTCTACTTCATATGGAGAAGTTGATACCTAAAGCTTATGCTACTTTTGCATTTATCAGGACGAACTGCAATGATTTTTTTGATGCTTATACGTTTAAGTTTTTATACACGTCTTATGTTAGATCTATATTAGAGTATGGTGGATTTATTAAATTTGCGTTACTACATTTATATAATGGTGAACCGCTTCCTTCGTATGTAGTTCGTTGTATGCATTTGGGCATGGAAACGTTAGAAGGCGTATAATTCAGTGAATGTTATTTGTATTTGATTTAGTAAATTCCAATATTGATTGTTCAAGTCTTTTGGAAAAGATTCCTTTCAATGTAGCGTGCAGATCACTTCGTTACAATGATTTATTTTATGAAGGTTTTCATCGATTTAATTATATTTTCAATAGTCCGCTGATTAGAACACTTAAGAATTTTAATTTGTTTAAGTCTATTCAAATTGTTGAATTTAATTCATCAAAATCTAATTTTAAAATATTTTGTTATGTAATGTTAGAAAATTAAAATAAAAATTTATAATTATATTAAATAATAAGGTATTTAAATATTCATAGTCTGTAAGGAACACTGTTCTTTAGACTCTAAATAAATAAATAAAAACGTGTTATTCTGTAAATTACCTACATTAGCCCTATATGAATCAAGTTACACAAAATAATATTTTTTATCAAGTGGAATTTTTTTTAGTGGCTTTATATACTTTTCTTGTAGTCATTACTAAAATTAAGTTTCATGGGTTTTTTTTTATCCCCCGGCCACAAAGGGTTAAATACTATAATTACAGTCTTGTCAAATTTAGGTGATATATTTAATAAAATTATGAAAGATGTTATTCTGTTAATTTTCTAGTGGGTCTTTTTTGACCAAAACTGTAAAATTTAACCCTATATGTTTCAAGCTATATAAAATAATTATTTTTATCAAGAAATTTTTTTTTTTATCAATTTAAAAGCTTTGCAATCTCCTCGTAGACATAATTAAAATTAAGTTTCATATGTTTTTTTGTCCCCAGGGGTCTAATGGTTAAATATTTTTTAAATAAGAGTAAAGATAGTCTTAATAATCTTAAGTGATATTTTTCCGAAAATTATGCAAACTTTGATGTAAACATTCAAATTTTGTTTAATTTTTGACAACGTAACGTAATCTATTTTCATAAAAGTCCAGCAAAGCAGTCGCTATAAATAGAAACACGAATTATCGTTTTGCAATTTATTTTTTTTCTTTAATTGCAACTTTTATATTATAAAAATAGCAATAGACATCTGATAATTTGAAAAAATCTTTAAAATTAAAAGAAAAGACATTTCACCTTTTTTCAAAATGGGTAATTTTCAGACGACTCGCTGCACACGTTTTACAAAAAAAATATTGATTTCTTCCATTTGGAAACCATTTGTAATAAACCTCTGGGGTGCAATAACAAATATATTTTTAAGGGATACCCAATGTATGTTCACCGAAAAAGATCCATTATTTATCCTTAACGGCGCAAAAATGATGACGTTTTAAGTTTCAAGCAAATTAAAAATATTAAAATTTAAATGTTTGCTTTGATTAAAAGCTACATCAAATTATGGATCTCATTGCATTTATCGCATTTTAAAATATATATTACACCAGCGAAACCTAAAAATACACTCAAAAAATGTTTAGTCACATTAAGGGTGTTTTTTATAGATGTATAGAACTTCGAAATGGAATAAAACAAAGATGAATTTCTTAAATTGACATTAAATTTACTTTTCCGAAAGATAATCTTCTTTCATTATAATTAAAATATGACTTCTGGCATATGACCGCCACGGCTAGCTCTTACGTAGTCTAATCTGGAGGTCCAATTTTCGATGACTTTTAACGCGGCGAATGTTGTCCTTGAAGTGGTCAATCGTTTCGGGCTTATCGGCGTAGACTATCGACTTCGTATATCCCCACAGAAAATAGTCCAGCGGCGTTAAATCGCACGATCTTGGAGGCCAATTCACGGGTCCGAAACGTTAAACTATGCGGTTACCAAACGTTTCCTTCAATAAATCAATCTTGTTGAAACCGCAGCTCCTGCACATCATGGTGGGTTCAATTGATGAACGAAAAAGTCAGTAATCATGGCTCTATAGCGGCCACCATTGACTGTAACGTTCTGACCAGCATCGTTTTTAAAGAAGTACTTACCAATGATTCCACCAGCCCATAAAGCACACCAGTCAGTTTTTCCTGATGTAACGGCCTCAACATACACTTGAGAATAATCATCACTCCTAATACAGCAGTTTTGTTAATTGTCGTCGTATCCATTTAACCAAAAATGAGCTTCATCGCTAAACAAAATTCGCGTAAGCGTTATTCAGGCGTCAGCCTATTCATGTTGAAATGCCAAACCGAATTAAACATAAATCACTTGAAATAAAATTTAAAGGCCTTGAAATTTGTTGAAGCCTTTTCGATTTTAATATTAAGCTCATTTAAATCTTTTATTTGATGTACGTTTTTGGCGGAAATGTGTTTGGAAAAAACCGCCGCTGTAGGCGCTATGAATGAATTTTTTTTTTTACTTTTTTGCACTTTATCAATCGTCGTAAGGATTCACTCTAGACACCTAACTATGCTATCAAGTGTTGTTTTTTTTTATACAAATATGCGAAACAAAATAATATAATTTTGCTAAAATTTTAAAAAGATCATAAAGTTTTTGCGTTTAAAATTAAAAAAAAAAAGAAATACTGACTAGGATGTGCTGTTTACAAAGTAACTCAGTTTACGCAATACGCTAGCTAATTTCAAATATAATTGTGAATGTCAGACGCAAAAATAAGCATTTTACAAAAATTTACGCCAATTCTTTATAAGTTTGTGATGTTCTTATTCCATTACTGGTTGGTTCGCTGAAATCAACTTGGGTAAATTTCACCATTTTTCATATACTGTTCTCAAATCTCAATTCCATAAACGGCGCAAAACCTCTATGAAAAAAATGCGAAAGTATAAAAATCGGAAAATGTGGGTTTCACTTGTAAACCGCCATACAACTTTTCACCAAGCCGCGATATGGAAATTAATTTTTCATTGAATGTATTTCCCAAGTCTAATGAGTTCATTTTGTATTGGGTTGGGTCTGAAAGTTAAAAGTCATGAGCAAAAAAAAAAATGATTAAAAAAATCTTGTAAGTTTCACGTAATTTTTTTAATTTTTCTACTTTTGAGCGGCCATCACAATTCTTATGGTGAAAACGTTCCAACGTAAAACTTTGCACGTCTTAGCTTTTAACTATAGTCAACCGACCATACTTCGGAGTTTTTCAATGGCATTTAAATTTAATTGGCATTCCCATTACAATGTTCTTATTCAAAAACAAATTTTAAACTACTTGGTTAAATAAAGAAAGTAATGGTACTTTTCTATTTAAAGACAAATGTTAAAATTTTCCACTCCGTTAATATTAGATTGTTCTGTTAAGAATTTTTTAATATTAACTTAAAAAGCAGTAAACTTTTTTCAGGTTTTGCACGTAATTGAGCGAATTATTCTACAATACAGCATTTATCTTGTCAAAAATTGGATTACAAATTTATTTTTTCCCATCTTCAGGACCAAATCCCTTTTTGGAAGCTTCAAATCCAAAAGTAATGAATTGGATTTGTATTGAACTATAATACGGACCATTTATCATTGGAAAATGTTTAGATTGGATTGCTTTTACTAATAATTAATTTTTTATTTTTTCATTTGGGGATTTATCCCAAAGGGTTAATTTTTGGCTACAAATGCTTTATTTTGCCACATATGCTGGAAAATGTTGCTCTAAAAGACATTAATTATTACTTAACCCTCGCCTAAGCTTTTTTGTAATGAATTTAATACCACTTGTTCGGCACCAAAAATAAGCAATATGTTCTTCTATCAAAATATTTTTCGTTGTCTATTTTCGGCAATAGAGGCCAAAAAAGGTTTAGAGCTAATCTCAGAAACGAATCCATAAAAATTAATAAGTTTCATTTCAAATTTTCAATTCTTACTTTAACGCTTTCTCGCTTCCAACTTGTGCCATGAACACAAAAAATTACTTCACAAAATATTTTGTAAATTTGGGTTTTCATCGAAATAGCTTAATTTCTTATATAAAACACTCAATTGGAGCATTTATGGCCAACTTAAAATACCCCGTCTGGAGGCGGGCATGTCGGTTAGAGGGTTAACATATAATATAATTAATTTCAGACATCGAACAAAACTCATTTATATTAATATAAATATTAATCAAAACTTAAAACTTCAAAATAGGTTGAAAAATTATTGAGTTACAAATGTTTACAGTTATCTCGAAAATTTAAGGTTATATTTTTTTTTTTTTTTTTTTTCGTTAGACCAACACTCAGGGGATGCCCCCTATAATGCAATACATTGTGTTGACATCAGGAAATTAGGTTATGGGGAGGAGGAAAGAGGGAGTAGTGTTTGTGAATATTTGATGTGAATTTCGCTACATTGTAAGTGACAGGGAAGACCTCCGCGGGGAGTTTATTCCACATACGGCTAGTACGGCTGATGAACGAATTTTCCCTGTAATGTGTTGTGCGGTTCACTGAACAATCGACTACAAACGGATGAGCTCTGCTAGATAAGCGAGTGTTTCGAATGAAAATACGGGCCCTGGGGATAAGTTCACTTATCTCAGCAGAACAATTTCCATGGTAATATCGATAGAACAATGTTACACAACCCACATTCCGACGATGCTCCAATGAGTCAATAGAGCTTGATACCCTCTCGTCATTGATGAGCGCCGACGCCCTCCTTTGCACACGGTCCAGAAGCTCCAAAATAGACTTTGAAGCCCCTGCCCATATATGGGAGTTGTATTCCATTTTCGGTCGGATATAGGTGATATAAATGTTAAGTAAATCGGAAGGAGTGAAGTACTTCTTACACCGTCTCAGGAAACCGAGACACTTGAATGCTTCTTTCGACACCTGGAAAACGTGCTTATTCCAACGGACATCAGACTGAATCCTCATGCCCAGAACATCAAGAGTATCCGATTCTTCAATATTAATACCACCCAATTGAACAGGTGACAGCGTTAAATCCACGGACCTATGGGTTAACATACAACATTGGGTCTTGTGCGCATTAAATTCTACCAAATTCGCACGACCCCACTCAGAGATTGTAGAAAGATCATAATTGAGTGTATCATTCATATTCTGCCTTTTGCCCCCAATCTCCTCAAGGCTTGGCCTACGATCGAAGGATAATGAATGACAAATGTTGCTGTCATCTGCAAAAGAGTAAATAGGGTTGAAAGTTTGAACAAGAAGGTCATTTAGAAAAATGAGAAATAGGGAAGGAGAAAGAACGGAACCCTGAGGTACCCCTGAATTTAGCTAAAACTCGTCGGATGAGACCCCATCTATAACAACGCGTATAGTGCGATCTCTGAGAAAGCTCGAAACAAAGCGAGCGAAGTCGTTACCGACACCAAAAGCAATAAGCTTTGATATAAGCGCACCATGCCACACACGGTCGAACGCTTTGGAAATGTCCAGAGCAACCACCTTACTCTCACCAAAACGGTGGATTGACCAACTCCAACGCTCCGAAAGTAAAGCCAACAGGTCACCAGTAGAGCGATTTCTACGAAAACCATACTGACGGTCACTAATAAGTGAGTTCGACTTTAGATAATTCACAAGATGGTAATTGATCATGCTCTCCATCACCTTCGAGAGCGCAGAGCAAATTGCGATTGGGTGGTTGTTTTCAGGGTTATTTGCCGCACCCTTTTTAGGGATTGTCTGGACATTAGCAACCTTCCAGCACGAAGGAAAGATTCCCATACGATACGAAGTACTAAAAAGGTTAGCCAATGGACGAGCAAGCGTCGAAGAGCACTGTCTCAGCACCAGTGCTGGTATGCCATCCGGCCCCGGTGACTTATTTACGTTGAGGTCTGCAAGAACCCTTTTAACTGCTCGAGTTCGGAAGAATATCATAGGCATAGTACACGATACTCTTTCGAGTTCGGGCAGTAGTTGATCGCCATCCGGCAAGAATGAATTTCTTGCAAACATGCCAGCCAAGAGGTTGGCCTTATCAACCGGGTCAGTGAAGATTTGGTCATTCCTTATAAGAGTTGGAATAGTTGAATTAGCATTATCCTTTATTCTTTTAACAAATGACCAAAAGCTCTTACTGCCCCGAGGAGCAGAAAGAACTTTTGTACGAAGACGTTGTTCGTAAAGAAACTTTTCACGCCTAAGTACTTCGGAACACTCACTTCTCGCACGTTTGCGTAGCAGATCAGTATTGGCATTACAGTTGTCCCACCAATTTTTGAACGCTTCCTCTCTGGATCTGACTGCGTCTCTGCAAGTCTGATTAAACCAACATTTATCCTTTGGTTTAGCCGAAATTTGCTTAGAGGGAATGAATAGTTTCATTCCAAGCAATATAACACGTTCTACCATTTTCGCAGCGGCATTGACGTTATTGTCAAGGAAACAGAGTTTCCAATTGAAATGCCGGAAAAAAATCGTTGAGTTTAAACCAACGAGCTTTTTCGTAAATAAAAACTGAACGTTTTGCAGAAAATTATTGCAACTTCTCAAACCGATTTTGGAATACACTCAGCTAGGCTTACAGCCTACACTAGGTCACTTGAAAAGTTATTGTTTTTATGATACGAAATTATCTCTTTAGTTGTTTCATAAAATAAATTGTTAGTTGGTTTATAAAATAAAAGAAACTGTCTTGTAAAGGGTGTTTTTTTAACCCCAATAGAACTTAGGGCTCGCTGTCAAACGGACTGTCATACTGCGCTCGCATTTTGACAATTATGATCAGTATACTCTTTCAAATTATCATGAATAGGTTCACGCTGGAACAAAGCTTCCAAATTTACTTTATAAATCAGTACATCCAGAAAAATGCACCGTTTGGTGCGGTTTATACGCTGGTGGCATCATCGGACCTTATTTTTTCAAAAGTGAAGTCGGAGCTCGCGTTACGTCCAATGGAGATCGTTACCGCACATCGACTTATTGAAATCAAAATATGGCGATAAGTTGATTTGCGACCTGTCAATTTACCTCCAAGGTAGTGCGATTGGACACCTTTCGTTTATTTCCTGTGGGGCTACGTGAAGTCACTGGTTTATGCTGATTAACCTGCACGAATTGGAGGCCAACATTGTTCGTGTTATTCGTGACATACGGCCAGCAATGCTTGAAAAAGTGGCCCAAAATTGGACGACCAACGCGACTTTTTTTTTGCCATATGCCCGAAATCATTTTTTAATGTTAATGTATTGATCTTTCGAATAAAAAAGTTTGTTTTATTAAAAAAAACTTTTTGTGATATTTTTTATAATTTCACTTTATAATTTACTATCGGGCTTAAAAAACGACCTTCATAAAATTTCAAAAGGCTGCACTAAATTTATTTTCGTAAAACCAAAGAAACTTTCTTATATTTCACGAGAAAAGAAGCTACGAAAGTTTTTTCCGTAAAAAGTTGCAATGGTTTTTTTCGATGTACACATACACACTTTTTATTTCATGTTCTGATAACAACAGCAACACTGTTAGTTGTAAATTTCACTTACTATTTAGGCGCAATTTTAATATCTAAAAACGAAACTAAGAAAATATATATTTACTTCACACAACCATGCAATTTTAAATGTATGTGAAACTAAGGCAATATTATGTTTTGGTGCTTGTTGAATATGGAAACGCTTCATATATTCATTATTTGACAAAAAAAAAAAAAAAAACTGAACTTTAATATTAACATTTGTGTATAAAAAATTTATTAATTATTTCTTTCATTCGTAGATAAAAATCAACAATTAACTGATTTCTTGAAGTCAATTAAAGATTCTCCGGAACTAAGCAAGATATATGAATATGTTCAAAAGGATACAGTCTCTAACAACACAGACATTTCAATGGATCAAAGCTAAACCAACTATTCGATGTTGTCGCTTCAAATGAATCAGTCAACTTTTACGTAATTTAAATTCGAATTGGTCTCTTTATATTTTCAGATAAAATAATAAAAACATGAAAACTGCGTATGATCAATGAATATATTGAATTCAACAATTCACTTTTCTGTTTTTTTACTTCTTGGGCTAGAGTTATATCCTCAGAGAATAGGAATTTGCCTTTTTTTTATATTGAATATGTTTTTTTTTTCTGTAACCCGGGAAAACTTACAAAAATATGTGCACACTAGGGTTTCAACGTGCCTATCAGCACGTATTAAGCAATAATGTATTAATAATAGAGATCGCTTCCTCAGGTCATTTTGAAAAAAAAAATCTTCCGCACAAAGTGCATTTCCTTAAAATGCATTTATTTTTAATTTTGATCATTAACTTTTTACTTATTGTGTTCGTTATTTTGCTAATTTTGATGTATATATCGCGAAGCAAATCGAAAATCGCTAAACACATCAAATTTGAAAACGTTTGTGTCCTTTATAACGATGCATATCCAACTATGCGTTGTTATTGTCTGATTACGTTAAAATTTTAGCTAAATATTATTTTTGGTTAATTAAACAAAAAGATGATTATGCGGAGACCTTTTTGAAAACCGCGAAAAAATAAAATTGCGTTACTTTGCTTTGTATATATACGGCTAGAGTAGCTAAAATTTAATAATTGCAAAAAAAAAGTCAGCAGTTATAACACTACACTCAGGGAACTTCTGCTTAAAAAATTTGTAGTTTTTTGGGTTGTAATACAGTTTCTTTATTTTAAATGTAAATGTTAGTCATTTTTAGAACAAATTTGAATGTTTGTTTATTTTTTACTAATATGTGTGGTTCATTTTTACTACAATTGTTAGTAATTTTTTGAACAGTAAAAACAAACGACAAGTGTTAGTTGAATTAATGAAATGTTAGTCGTCCTCATTTCAAGTGAAATTCTATTTGTTTTTGACTACAATTGCTGTCGTATTTACCTACACAATATTGAATGTGGACTTTGACATCTAATAACCCAATTAAAACAAAAATAATATGATGTTTTATATAATCATACAAAATTTAATGAGTTTTAATACAGTTTTATCCGAGAAGTGGGCCCATATAATTATAAAAGTTTGCATCAGTTTAGTTTTAATTCGATAATATCAGATTAAATTACATCCGAATAAAATCGGGATACAATTTAATCCCATTTTATATAGCGGTATAAATTTATATCAGAACTGGTTTTGCTTCAACGTTAGTAATTCTTTTAGACTTTAGCCACTTGCAAAAAGTTTACAACTTTATTCGAACAATTCTCTTAAATAGGTAAAGTAAGTTGTTTGAGAAAAAAAACTTTGAAAATGAAGATATAATGAAAATGAAGATTTTATGGAATTTAGTAACTTACACCATTGAATAACAAACACGGAAAAAACGTTGAAACTTAATTAAGACGTATACTATTATATACCAAACGATTCGTATTGAAGTGCTCTTTCAGAATCTAATGTGATCTTAAGGAAACGATCTCAACTAGACAGATAAGAGTTATTTTTCAACGAAAAAATAAAAGATCGGATGAAACTCTTAAGATGAGAGTTTTATTTCGCCTTCATTAAAATAACTCTTTTGAGGAGTTTTATTTTTTCCGTCTGAAATAAAACTTTTTTGATGAGTTTTATTTTTCCCGTCAGAAAATAAAGCTCGTTTGAGGAGTTTTATTTTGAAACTCATTTAAGGAGTTTTATTTTTCTGTATAAAATAAAACTCATGTTGTTTATTTTCTTCTTTTTTTATTGACTTTATTTGCTATAATGTGTGTATTCTGTGTATTCTTTTAGCCTCCCAGAACTCAAAAAGAGGTTTAGCAATCGATAAGGGCCTTGGAGAAAATTGTCAATTTCATAGGAAGCTAGCACGATATTACTACTTATTACCTTCAATTCGACGTATCGTGCTCCTTGTCACGTCGCCTGGTTTTCCCAGAATCCCATTGGGACCACAAAAAACATTTTCCAGATTTGCCCAGAAACTATTCATAAACTTTTTTGCAAGGTTCTTTTATTTTGTTCTACTACTTATTACCTTCAATTTGACATATCGTGCTCCTTGTCACGTCGCCTAGTTTTCCCAGAATCCCATTGGGACGACAAAATTTTTTTCCAGATTTGCCCAGAAACTATTCATAAACTTTTTTGCAAGGTTCTTTTATTTTGTTCTACTACTTATTAGCTTCAATTTGACATATCGTGCTAGTTGTCACGTCGCCTAGTTTTCCAGGATCGCATTGGGACCACAAAAAAACATTTTCCAGATTTGCCCAGAAACTATTCATAAACTTTTTTACATGGTTCTTTTATTTTGTTCTACTACTTATTACCTTCAATTTGACATATCGTGCTCCTTGTCACGTCGCCTAGTTTTCCCAGGATCCCATTGTTACCATTGAAAACATTTTCCAGATTTGCAGAGAAACTATTCATAAACTTTTTTCCAAGGTTCTTTTATTTTGTTCTACTACTTATTACCTTTAATTCGACGTATCGTGCTCCTTGTCACGTAGCATAGTTTTCCCAGGATCCCATTGGGACCATAGAAAACATTTTCCAGATTTGCCCAGAAACTATTCATAAACTTTTTTGCGGGGTTACTTTTTTTGTTCTACTACTTATTAGCTTCAATTTGACATATCGTGCTAGTTGTCACGTCGCCTAGTTTTCCCAGAGTCCCATTGGGACCACAAAAAACATTTTCCAGATTTGCCCAGAAACTATTCATAAACTTTTTTGCAGGGTTACTTTTTTTTGTTCTACTACTTATTACCTTCAATTTGACATATCGTGCTCCTTGTCACGTCGCCTAGTTTTCCCAGGATCCCATTGGGACCACAAAAAACATTTTCCAGATTTGCCCAGAAACTATTCATAAACTTTTTTGCAGTGTTACTTTATTTTGTTCTACTACATTTTAGCATCAATTTGACATATCGTGCTAGTTGTCACGTCGCCTAGTTTTCCCAGAATCCCATTGGGAACACAAAAAAACATTTTCCAGATTTGCCCAGAAACTATTCATAAACTTTTTTGCAGGGTTACTTTTTTTGTTCTACTACTTATTATCTTCAATTTGACATATCGTGCTCCTTGTCACGTCGCCTAGTTTTCCCAGGATCCCATTGGGACCACAAAAAAACATTTCCAGATTTGCCCAGATTACCTTTAATTCGACGTATCGTGCTCCTTGTCACGTAGCATAGTTTTCCCAGGATCCCATTGGGACCACAAAAACATTTTCCAGATTTGCCCAGAAACTATTCATAAACTTTTTTGCAGGGTTACTTTATTTTGTTCTACAACTTGTTCCCTTTAATTTGACATATCGTGCTCCTTGTCACGTCGCCCTATTTCGTCGGGATTGTCCCAAAAATTACTTACCTTGACACATTTTACCATAAATAAAAAAATTGTATTTGTTATGTTTACTTTTTATTTATTAACCAAATTTTTTACTACCTATCCTTAAAATATTTACCTCATATCGTTGAAATTATTATATTCTTCCATAAATCCGGTTTTTTTTGGTGGAAACTCGTCTGGAGCAGCTCTCGCGTTGCCAACCATTCAAATTTTCGCGTTGCCAACATAAACAAAATTCAAGGGTATTTTTGCCAGGCTATCGGCACGCACGTAAATGTTATGTCTACCCATGTATTAATCATTGTAAACAATTTAGTTATTATAAATTTTAAGTATCATACATTTTTAAATAATCATTCATTCATTTAATGTTACTCAAAACACATTTTTTTGAATAACAAAAATATTTTAAAAACTTTGGCATAATTTATACTCCAATCAATGTGTCTTCAGAAACCCTTTCATTTGACACCAAATTTGTCTATAGTTATTTTTAATAGAACGAAATAAACCGACAAAAATGAAAAATAGGGTAATTTTTTACCCCACTTCGTAACGCCTAAATATGAGATTGGACAGCTAAAAAGAACACGAGTCGCTTAAATTTTTATTCTCTAGAACATATTGGAAGCTTATTAAGATCTGCCGTTCCCGGTCGGGTTACCTCCCTTGCTAGTTATATAGCCTAAATACCATATGTAGGGCCACATTATGATACATTCCCTTATTAGTATAAACTGTGCGTTCATAAATTAAATATGAGAACTTTTATGTGAAACAAAATTTAGTATTTTAAATTTTATTTTCATATTTGAACTTGCGTTTACGCCAAAGTAGGTACTTGCAGTGATATATTTCTAATTTAACAAGATTTAATGCTGTGTGAATTTATTGATAACGCTATATAAAATATTTATTATATCGAACGATACCTTATATTAACATAGTTAAAACATACTAACAAATGAGTTTATTTGGATGAGAGTTTTATTTGTCCGCATTTTCATTATCGTGAGAAATATCATTCGATGTTACGCTGCTACCACCTCCAGTTTCTGGAGGATGTTCAAGTACGTGATCAATGAGTCCCAAATCTTTAGCTTCTTCTGGTGACATAAAATTATCTCGTTCCATACGTTGATACAACATATCATAACTTTGCTTCGTATGTTTAACATATATATTAGTCAACTGTTTTTTTAATTTAACTATTTCTTCAGCTTGAATTTGAATATCCGTCGCTTGACCCTAAAAGATAAAATAAATAAAATGCACAAAAAGATAAAAAATACAATTTATTTTATATGAAAAACTATGTTCTACGTTTAAAATAATAAGAAATAAAAAAAAATCTGAAGAATTTTTTAGGGTAATTCTGTAAGGTTTCGTTTAAAAGTTTTAACGTTTTTTCGGGGTCCCCAGTTTAGAAACAGTAACGATGCATATTAATTTTTTGGACTACTAGTAACACCCTGCAACAAATTTCAATTTTTTTCGCACTCATGGAAAAATCAATGTACATGTGAAACTAAATACCACGTATTGTTAAACAGCGTTTTTAGTTTTTCGCCATCGAGTCTGAATTTCATGAAAAAGGACTTTATTAAAGTTTAAATTTGGTATTGATATTGATCATTTCCGGCGGTTAAAAGGTTATGAGTAAAAATAAAATATTCGTGTCTATTTCTGTATTCACCTTCATGTGAAGAAAACATATGTTTTTTTTGGCGACCATCGTTCTATAATACACCTTCGACGTGCGAGTTACATATATAAATACTACCAAAACTCCAGACAAGTTCGACCAATTCTTAAACAGCATTGATCATGTTAGAGAACCATAAGTTAATAAACCCTAATTATTGCGTTGTCAACATTTTCACTTTAATTTTATTTCGTCAATATTTTTTAATTTAATTTTGTTTAATAAACAGTCTAGTTTCAATTTTAATTAGTAAAGAGTTTTATATTGATTTCCAAGATTTCACAATAACTTAAAATATTCTTCTACTGACAATACAATAATTACATACTTTTAAGAAGTTAGTTGATAAGTAAAATGAAATTGTAAAAACAGTCAGAAAGTAGACTGGTTTAAGTTCGGTTTGTTTTTCTTAAATAAAATAAATAAAAAAGGTTATTTTTATTATCTCATTAGTTACTCGGATAACATTATTTCGTAAATTAAAAGTAACACTGAGATTGGCAAGCAGCATATTGAATGTACGAGGTTGACTAAGAAAGATGTCGATGTTGCTACAATAAAACATGTCAATTTCAAAGTAGGTGTGACACCGTGTTTCTATAATGATCTAGTTAAGCCGTCCATTTGGCCTATAAATACAAAAATTCGCACTTTTGTATTTTATCCCAGAAAAACAATAGATCTGGTCCCAAACACAAGGACTTCTCAAAACTAAAAATTGATTACCAAAATGTGTCTGGAATGCGGAAAAAGAACAAATTTATATTTGACTTTTCTTCTCAATGCAAATATGATGTTTTTGTAATAGTGGAAACATGGCTAAACGCAGATTTCTTTGATGCTGAATTCTCCAATTTAAAATCTTATACATATATGCTCAGTGGTTAAAATCCATGAACTTTTAGATTAACTATTTGTTATGATACCTTCTGACCATGGCTTGCTATGCTTAATAAATTTCCCCTAATTGTAGTCATTTATATTCAGCTCATGTTGATAATATTTTAAGTTTGAAGGAGAAAATGGTTTAAATACTCGGTTTTGTATATTTGATGATTTTAACTTATCTGACTTAGTTAGGATCAATTCCCTAAATGAAGGTATGATTGAACCAACTAATATAAATAAGGATTTTAAAATAAATGTAATTGATAGTTTTTTGGACTTTGATCTTATTCAAATAACTAACGTTTTTAATGGTTTAAATGCAATTTAGGACTTTTTATTCGTACCCTCTGATTCAAAATTTCCAATATATGAGTGTTTACAGCCATTTTCACCTACAACAATTCATCATACTGCTATGGTTTTAGAATTAGAACGTTATAATTTTATTAAATCCTCTGATAACTTAAATTTAAAAATATTTTATTTTAAATTAGGTAATTATGATGTATTAAATTCCGCAATCGGTAATATTGATTGGTTTAGCTTATTTCGGGGTAATGGAACTAATTGCTGTTTAAATAGTTGTCATCAAAGAATCCCGGCAAAAAATAAAAAATCTTTAAAGTATCCTTGGTACACAAGGGGCTTTGAAAAAATTAAAAAATCAAACAAATAAATTACGTATACGTTATCTTACAACAGCCAGTTCGGAGGTTCATCAGCAATATATTCGGAAAGAGAAGGAATTAAACTTTCTCAATAAATTCTTATATACACAATATATGATTAAGATTGAGAGTGATATTAAATTTAACCCGACATCTTTTTGGTCTTTTATTCGTTCAAAGAAACAGACTTCGGATATTCCATCATGTTCAAGTCCAATTTTAAAAATGTTAACGTTTCTCAATCTAATAATTTTGCATTTTTGAATAATTTAAAGTACTCGAACGTTATTAATTTGGGGTGACTCTCCTTATCTGTAAATGATAACTCTCAAAGTATTTTAGATGTCAGAAACTCATTCAGAACTGATGTGTGCCTTCTTGTTTAAAAGTGTGCAATATCTTTTCCACTTATGAAATAGATGGAAATTTACATTTATCACCCCAATATTAAAGTCCAGTTGTAAAGATAATGTTACCTGTTACAGATATATTTCTAAATTAACTACAACATCTAAAATATTTGAGCATGCAGTTTATAAGAAATTGTATTTTGAAACAGTCTTAATTATTTCTCAACAGCTAGATCAACTGTTTCAAATTTAACTGTCTCTAATGATTACTGTCTTTCAATTGAAAATGGGTATCAAATATTTTGATCTTTTGAAAATTCCAATTTTTTATTATATGCGGATGATCTGAATATTTACATGAGAACTCGCTCTTTTAATGATTTAAATAAATTGCAACAGTTGAACACTTGGTGTAGGAATAACAATTTAATTCTTAACTTAAGTAAATGTTCGCATGTCTCTTCTTCTAATTCACGACATCCATTGAATATGGCATTTAGAATTGGATTCACAGGTTTGAATACATTGCATGAGGTTAATGATTTAGGAGCAACATTTGACTTTAAATTAACTTTTAAACCAAATTTAGAAAAGGTTCTTAATAAAGCCAACTCAGCTCTGGCCTTCATCAAGAAAAATGGTAGTGATTTTTCGGATCATAATACACTGAAACTTCTATATACCACATTTGTTAGTTCGAAATTGGAATATGCGTCGGTAGTTTGGAGTCCACATTAGGAAACTTATTATTGGAATAGAAAGAGTTCAAAATAAGTTTATTAAATTTGCTTTAATGACTATTAACTTTGAATCTGATGCCTCGTATGAATCACGGGGCTTATTAATTGGATTGGAAACATTGCAGAAAAGATTCCTGAAGCAATGATGTTTGTCTTTGACTTAATTAATGGTAATATTGATAGTCCATATTCATTGGAGAAAATTACTTTTAATGTTCCTTGTAGATACTTACGTCATCTTAGTTTATTCTATATTGAATATCACGCTGTGGATATGGGCTAAATGGGCACATTATTAGAACATTAAATTATTTTAATAAATTTCCCCATAATAAAATTGTGAAATTTGATACATCAAAACACAATTTAAAAAAATTATTGTTTGAAAATAGGAAAGTATTATAAATAGTGTAATATTTTTTGTAATTTATATTAAATTGTCTTCGAAAAAAATTTCTGGACGCCCTAGTAAGAACTACGATGAGGCGCAACTAAGGACACAAAAGAAAAGACAAGAAGAACTTATTAGCAATCATATTGATAATTAAATAAAATACTCATTTAAGTTGGTATTAACAAAAACCCAGCCGAAAGAAGCTGCCAAAATTGTGGATGTCCTGCCTAGCGCCTCTCCAAAAGGACTAAAACGAATGATAGAAAGTATTCCAACTCCAAAATCGGGGTATTGGCGCTTAGTCTTAATATGAATTTTAGTAGAAATAAGTACGATCAATTAAGAAAGGCGCTTATTGAAAAAGGATGGGGTTCAATGCCTTCTACTTTTTCATTAAATGCAGCAAAGGAAACTATGTTGGCACCTATTTCTGAAATAAGTGATAAAGGTGCAAGTGTTAGTTTATCTCATCTTCTTGAGAATACAGCTTCACGAATTATATCCACCGTGTCTAAAGAAGAAAACTGGTGGATGGTATAGATGCGGAATATAAAAATTGTTCACCTATTTCAGTAGTAATATCTGGAAGAGTCTGATACTAAATTACTGATTACTGATACTAAATCAAATTGGCAATGTAACATATGTGGAAAGAAAATTCAAAATTTTAAGAAACTTCAGATAAACCCCCTAATAATGAAGATGGAATTTCTCCACTTCATGCACGAATTAGATTTATTTAATATTGTTCACACCTTGCTTATGATAATAAATACCGCACTAGTCCAGGAAATATGAACATTGCCGTCAAAAATAATACAGATATACATAATATGAAAAAAGAAGAGAAAACAAGACTTTAGAATGAATTTAAAAAACAAGGATTAATAACACTGTGCTAGTTCAAAAACGTAACAAGCGGGGCACCCGGCGGGTAAAGCTAATTCGAGTACGCTGAATCCAGTGGTGCTAACCGTTTTTTTAGGTTAGCTTTGTAGTGTGATTAATAAGTCAACATTGTCGTGCAATAGCAATCACTGTCATAAACTTGACACTTAATTGTGATTGGCTAAAAGCCGTACTTTTTTGGTTGATTAATCTGACACCTTCATAATATGAACCGTGGGAACCACTCATTTGATGGTTACCCACGAAATATAATTAAGGTAAATTATAAGCATAATAAATGATAATAAAACAGTTGCTCATCAGAGCCCAAACAAAACAAATCATGGTGTATTTTTCTTACTCTACATGGCGATCCTGCCAGCGTGAAGTGAAATAAAAAAGTTAAAACAAATTTAATCAAAATGAAATAACCTAACAATTGTTAAATTTTTTTTGCTACTGATACGAATGATACAATAGGACTCAACATAATTTAAAATTATTGAACTCTTTATAACGTACTAGTGAAAATTATGAAAAAAAAAAAAACAAAAAGTCCAGCAACAGTTATAACTTTAAATTACTGAACTCTTTCATAACGTACCAGTGAAAAAAAAAAAAAAAACACCAAACCAAATAGCGGTGCTTTAAAAAAAAAACAATTCATGCTTTAAAAAAAAAACAATTCTTAAAAAAAAAAAAATGACTTGGTGAAAAAAAAAAAAAAAAAAAAAATTCTTTCAACAATCCCGTAACTCATTGCTGACTACTAACAATGAGCAAGCTACAGAAAAAACTGAAAAAATGGGCTATGTTGAAATTATATCGATAGTATTATTGATTTCGCTAGCAATAATTTACATAATAAAAATAATTTGTGAAACCTTAAAAACCAGAAACTCATGCCAACAGGAAATATAAAGAAGCTGAACTTAACAACTTCAACAACAACATGACTTGCAATACAAAATAAGTAATAAACTAAAATAAATACGTAAGAAAAATTACGCCATCTACATTTACAAAATAACGAAGCAAGTGCATCCTGATTTATAAATGAAGGAAGATGCAATGTGGATGAACATTGCGGGATACCACGCCGAGTATCCCAAGGATGGTGTGGCCGATACACCATCGGACACTAAAACTCAACATCTTTAACAAAAACACCAACAACTTAAAACTACAACAACAGTAAGCCGAAAATTAATTAATTCTGTTTTAGTTATTTTAAATTTATTTTAATTCTTATATATATTTATAATTGAAATATTTAAATAATTTTTTTTTATTGTGCAATATGAATCGTTAATTTAAAGCAAAAAAATTCAATTTTAAAATTTTGAATTTATAACTTTCAAATTTTAGAACTTTTAAATTAAAATTTTTAAATTTCTTTTTTTTTAAAAAAAAAAAAAAAAAAGTATTATTATATTAATACTTATAACTTTTAAAATAAAATTTATAATTTTTAAGTGTTTTTTAATAGTCCATTATGGTGAATAAATTTTTTTAAAAAAAATAATTAATTATAATTAATTCTCTTTTAACTACTAACCAATTTTTTTTTTAATTTCCGTCGGCTGGGATGATTCTCAAGGGACACTCTCACAGCGCGACAGAAATCATACAGTCACCAAGTAATGAGTGACTGATTTATGCCACATCCACTTCAATCTGTTGTCCTGAAGGAAACGGATAGGGGATGATGTGACATAACTGAATTTTTGTTTTGAATTCATACTAACAAAATATTTTTATGAATTATATTTTTTTTTTAACAATAATTAAAGATGGGGAATCACGATTCGAAAATCGAGAACCCCAACGCTAATGTTATTAATGAAATCACTGTAGAAGTACACCTTCCAGTGATATACTTAATAATAATAATATGTATATTAGCACTTCAATTACTCACGACTATGTATCAACTACATAAGAGGTCGTTGAGAAAAAATTACATCAGAACCGCGTCCTTAGGAAACGGTCTTGATAGAGTCTAATTTTTTCTATTATCACATCATTTTGTCCTAAATTTTTCAACTTAAATTGATCATGCCATCCTATGGATTGGATAGAGATAGTTGCCAAAGCAAGACTTCTGAGAGAGGATTTCGACAAATCCTTTAAGTGTTTAAATACCTACAAAGGACCTTCAAGGAACGAAACGGTGGTAAAACACATTAAGAATTTGTTCAACAGTCTTGAAGAAGTTAGGGCATTATTTGACGAACATTATTCTCGTCTCACCAATAATCATCAGTTGGCAGCGAATGCATTCTTCGATGACATTCGTAATAAACTTTCAAACCTATTAACAAAGAGGAATTTGAAAGCGGAATTACCAAAAACTATCCATGAGAAAGTGGTCTACGACCCTGCTCTTGTTAATGCTTGGACTAGCCAAGATTTAAATGTGGAATCCGAAAAACCAGTTATTCAAACCGCGAAAACCATATCTAGCATGAATAGTGGTGGCATAGTGTCCAATATAGAAAACACAATGCCTCAATCAGTAACTGAATTTCTCGGTTTGGCATCGAAACTTTTACCAGATTTCGATGGTAAACCGGAAAACTTACAGAGTTTCCTCGACGCACTGACACTCTTGGATTCCGTAAAGGATACCCATGAGGTCGTGGCGGTAAATATAATTAAGACAAAACTAAAGGGCTCAGCCAGAAATTTAATTTCGAATGAAACCACAATTAATGCAGTTATAACTACATTAAAAGGAACTGTCAAAGGCGAGTCGGTCGAAGTCATATCGGCCAAATTAATGAATGTCCGTCAAGGTGGCAAAAACGCCAATACCTACGTGGCAGAAATAGACTCCCTAACCAAATCATTGGAGAGTGCCTATATTACAGATGGCCTCCCACACCAACTAGCCCAGAGGTACTCAACCCAGGCGGCAGTTAAAGCAATTACAAAAAATGCGACAAACGAAAGGGTTAAACTGGTCATGGAATCAGGAACCTTTTCAAATATGAACGAAGTGACGGCTAAATTCGTCAATAGCTGCACGGAAGCTTACGGGCAGCAAAACTCCGTTCTATTTATGAAAAATAAATCTCAAATCCGTAATGGCAATAATCGCCAAAATCAGCCAAATAGTAATAGATCCGGCTATAGAAATGGCCGTAATAATAATTACAATGGCAACAATAATAATAATAATTACAATCGCGGAAATGGCCGTAATAATAATTACAATGGCAACAACAATAATAATAATAATTACAATAACAACCGTGGGCGGAACCGTTCAAATAACAACGGATCCCGACACAATGTGCGACACGTTACCGAAAACATTTCGGGAAACGAACTGGTACCCCTGAGTTAAACCACACAATATACAATATAAATTTGAATCTCTATAGCTATCTTCCCTGTAGAACATCCTTGAATAATCGAAAATCAACACTATTAGTTGACACGGGAGCGGATATTTCTATAATAAAGGTCGGACAAATCCTAAACGGACAAATAGATGAGACTACAACGACGCAATTAAGTGGTGTTGGCCAAGGATTAACAACTACCCTTGGTAAAATTCATGCTGATTTGAAATTTGAGGAACTCCTAATACCGCATACATTTCATGTGGTCGAGGATGATTTCCAGATTCCTTCTGATGGAATCATTGGTATGGATTTTTTGCGTGAATATAAATGTCTTCTGGATTACCAGGATGACCAAGATTGGTTAGTCCTGAGATCTGGTAATCTTCCACAACACATTGCAATAGCAATGCGCTGTGCGCCACAAGTTAACTCGATCTCATTGCCTGCAAGATCTGAGGTAATTCGTCACGTTAACATTCAAACTGATGAAGAAAATGTACTAATTCCGAGTCAAATAATTCAGAATGGAATATTCATAGCGAACACCATAGTCTCAAAATCAAGACCACTGGTCAAAATTGTTAACACAACCAAAGGATGTAGTTATTTTGAATATTAAAATTCAAACCGAAAGTCTTAACGACTATAAAATTGTCTACCCGACCAAAAATCCTCGCGGAGACCAGGAGAAATTGAATAGATTATCCAAAAATTTCCCGGAGTTTGCAAAAGACAAACTTAAGAACTTATGTTCTGAGTATGTTGATATTTTTGGACTGGAATCTGAAAAGATGACAACCAACAATTTCTACAGACAAAAGCTCAGATTAAAGGATGATGACCCAGTCTATATAAAATCGTACAGAATACCACACTCTCACAAAGCAGAGGTGAACATTCAAGTTGATAAGCTTATAAGAGATGACATTGTAGAACCCTCCATTTCGGAATATAACAGCCCAATTTTATTAGTACCGAAGAAATCTTTACCCGGTACGGATCAGAAAAGATGGAGATTGGTAGTTGACTACAGAGGAATTAATAAAAAACTCGTAGCCGATAAATTTCCACTCCCTAGAATAGATGATATTCTAGACCAATTGGGCAGAGCCAAATTCTTTTCTTGCCTTGACTTAATGTCAGGTTTCCATCAAATTGAATTAGAAGAAGGCTCTAGGGACGTAACATCTTTCTCGACGGATAAGGGATCATATCGTTTTAAACGATTACCATACGGTATAAAAATTGCTCCGAACTCATTTCAGCGAATGATGTCGCTAGCTTTTTCGGGATTATCATCCGACCAAGCGTTTCTTTATATGGATGATTTAGTAGTAATTGGTTGCTCCGAACAACATATGTTGAAAAATTTAAGAAATGTTTTCGAAACTTGTCGAAAATATAACTTGAAATTGCATCCAGACAAATGTACTTTTTTCTGTAACGAAGTCACATTTTTGGGACACAAGTGTACAGACAAAGGTATATTGCCTGACGATGGAAAATTTTCTGTAATTTTAAATTACCCAACACCAAAGAACGGTGATGAAGCTAAACGCTTCGTAGCCTTCTGCAACTATTATCGGAGATTTATTCCTAATTTTGCCGAGTATTCAAGGCACATAACAAGGTTATGTAGGAAAAATGTACCATTCGATTGGAACAGTGAATGTGAAAAATCATTCAATTATCTAAAAAACCAATTATTGAATCCTACTATTTTGCAGTATCCTGACTTCGAAAAAGAATTTTGCATAACAACAGATGCAAGCAAATTTGCTTGTGGTGCAATTCTGAGTCAGAAATACTTTGATAAGCAGCTACCTGTGGCTTATGCTTCACGATCCTTTACAAAGGGCGAAAGCAATAAGTCTACGATTGAGCAGGAATTAGCGGCTATCCATTGGGCAATTAAATATTTCAGACCATATATCTATGGCCGAAAATTTTTGATCCGAAGTGATCACCGTCCCTTAACATACTTATTTTCCATGAAAAATCCATCATCAAAACTTACGAGAATGAGATTGGATCTGGAGGAGTATGATTTTACAGTGGAATATATCAGGGGGAATGAAAATCACGCAGCTGATGCATTGTCTCGATTAGAATTCGAAGACATTAAAAAGGCAGAAAATTATGGAATACTGAAGGTAACTACGAGACTTCAGGCTGCCAAAGATTTAGACAAAGTGACCAACGGAAAACCAAACACGGAATCGGTGAATATACGGGTATATGAGGCAATAAATGCCCAAGAGTACAATAAAAATGCAAGATTGCATTTTGCTAAAGACAAGCTGGTTATCCAAAAAGGGAAAACCAGGCTTTTCCAATTTGAGTCACGAGATTTTATTACTAATGGAACTGTTGATTTAGATCATCTATTTCCAAGGCTTGAAAAAGTAGCCAGTAATCTTAAAATCACGACTCTTCGCATGTCATTGGATGATGCGTTGTTGGCCAACGTAAAATTAGACCACTTCAAGAAAGTAGGTAATGAAAAGCTTCGAAGATTGAACATAGTACTCACACCAACATTGACAAAGGTCAAAACAGATTCCGAAAAACTTGAAATTATGAGATTATACCATAATAATCCATTATTTGGAGGTCACCCTGGCATTACACGAATGCTCAGGAAAATAAGATTGAAATACCACTGGAAGAACATGACAAGGGATATCACTCGTTATGTGAAATCTTGTGTAGAGTGCCAAAAGAGCAAATCAATGCCTAAGACGAGAGAACTCATGGTTGAAACGGAAACGCCAACACGCGCGTTTGACACAATCATTATTGATACGATTGGTCCTTTCATGCGATCAAACAAGGGTAATGAATACGCTATAACTATAATATGTGACTTGACCAAATATTTAGTCACGTTACCAATTCCTGACAAATCTGCTCGAACAGTCGCCAAAGCGATTTTCGAAGGTTTTGTTTTGATTTATGGTCCTATGCGGAAAATGATTTCTGATATGGGAACCGAATATAAAAATCAGACCATAAAGGAATTATGTCAATTGTTGAATATCGACTACGTCACTTCAACAGCCTATCATCATCAGACATTGGGTACCATAGAAAGGTCCCACAGGACATTCAATGAGTACGTACGTTCGTACATGTCCTCTGATAGAACTGACTGGGACGAATGGTTAGCTTACTTCACGTACTGCTTTAATACAACACCTTCCCCAGTACATAATTACTGTCCATATGAATTAGTCTTTGGTAAAATACCACCATCAATAGACGCTTTAAAGTCGGACAAAATTAGTCCACTTTATAACATCGATTCATATGAAAAGGAGGCGAAGTATAGGCTCCAAACGGCTTGGAGAAGAGCATCAGTGATGCTTGATAGAGCAAAATTGACCAACAAAGGCCAATATGATCAGGTGACTAGGCCTATGAGCGTTGAAATAGGAGACCTAGTTCTCTTGGAAGACAGTGCTGGTCATAAATTAGAACCACTCTTTAAAGGTCCCTTTGAGATCAAAGAGGTGGATGACCACGGCAATTGTTTGTTAGCACTTGACGATATAAGGACTATGAAAGTTCACAAAAATCGTCTACGACAATTTCAATCTCGGGACGGGATAAAAACTGTATAATTAAAATTAATGAAAATTTAAAAATTAAATTAAATTAAATAAAAATTAAAAATGTAAAATTAATGAAAATTTAAAAATTAAATTAAATTAAATAAAAATTAAAAATGTAAAATTAATGAAAATTTAAAAATTAAATTAAATTAAATAAAAATTAAAAATGTAAAATTAATGAAAATTTAAAAATTAAATTAAAATAAATAATAATTAAAAATGTAAAACTAATAAAAATTTAAAAATTAAATTTAATTTAATAAAAATTAAAATTTAAAAAAAAAATTAATAAAAATTTAGAAATTAAAACAAACTTAATTAAAATAAAATTAATTTTTTTATATACACTTAAGTTATATAAAAAGATTGATCAATTAGCTACTGATCAATCTTTTTCCCAAAAAGGGAGGTGTAGTGTGATTAATAAGTCAACATTGTCGTGCAATAGCAATCACTGTCATAAACTTGACACTTAATTGTGATTGGCTAAAAGCCGTACTTTTTTGGTTGATTAATCTGACACCTTCATAATATGAACCGTGGGAACCACTCATTTGATGGTTACCCACGAAATATAATTAAGGTAAATTATAAGCATAATAAATGATAATAAAACAGTTGCTCATCAGAGCCCAAACAAAACAAATCATGGTGTATTTTTCTTACTCTACAGCTTTCGTTTAAAAAATAATTAAGATTGAAAATTATGGTTCCAAGTACCTAAAAAAAAACAATTTTTTTAAGTTTTTTATACCATTTATTGATTTTAAATGTATGAAATTGAGAACATTTATGAAACAACATCAACAATAAACTATTTGCAACAAAATTTAATTGACTACAACAATTTTAAAGTGATTTATAATTTTTTTTTTTTAATAAATAAAATTTTCATGATTTTTTCAATTTTCATTTCCTGATTCTTCTATATCATTATCTTCCTCTTGCAAATTCCAACAAATGTCACCTAAAAGTGAATATCGCATTCCGCCCATTTTCAGTTCGACTACCAATATTTGTAATTGATGGACTCGTACAAAATTTGAAGGCTATATAGCTAATATAGAACCCTAGATATTTAATATTAATATTAATTTTGTATATGAGCTTAATATTCACTTTGTATGGGAGCTGCCACGCCCACTGGTATGATCCCGCCCAATTTTCCCATGACTATTCATAATATAATCAACGTGCACAAATTTCTAAGACTCTGGCTATTATAGAACTGTAGATATATGATATTAAATATTTACTTTGTATGGGAGCTGACACGCCCACTGGTCCGATCACGCCCATTTTTCCCATGACTATTAACACTATCAAATAATCAACGTGCACAAATTTCTAAGACTAAGACTATTATAGTACTGTAGATATATGATATTAAATATTTACTTTGTATGGGAGGGAACCATAATTTTCAATCTTAATTATCTTTTAAACAAGAGCTAACCTAAAAAAAACGGTTAGCACCACAGGATTCAGCGTACTCGAATTAGGTTTACCCACCGGGTGCCCCGTTTGTTACAAAAAAAAAGTGTCCGATTCGAGCACAGTGTAATCGATAATCCTCTAAACAGCAAGACGTTTTTTGAAGATTCTGAAACTACTTCTAAAATAAATGGTCTCGATAAAAATTTAATTAGACGTTTTAATATAATATTGTCCGTTATCAACTGCAAAAAACCAATTAATGCAGAGAAATTCAAATCATTTACAGATGGAACTCAAACTTTGATATCGACTTTATATCTATGGAGACCAATAACTCCAACAAGTTTTGATATTTTAGACTGTTTTGTAGAAAATAAATAATAAAGTTTTGTAAATAGTATATAGAAAACATTAAATTGAAACTGTGGTATCTGAAAATTAAAACACAATTATTTTTACAGTATTTATTATCTTTTTTTTAATGGCATTACCTAACTATAATATTTTCATATTTTGCATTGTACAATTTACTGTCTGAGTGCTATGGGTTTGCTCTAGGCTTATCCAACAATCTCCAACTAACATATTTTCAGATTCCATTTTCATTGACAGAATCCTTTAAGGTAAATTTGTCTTTTCTGAATGATATATTGTAATAAGAGGTAAAAAAACACGTCAAATAACATTCTTATGCATACACCTGCACTACCTGTCTATGTTTAAGAAAGAGGGTTGCTTTAGGTTTAACTTTCAAATGCAATATATTAACCTTTAACAAGACTAAAGAAAGACATATTATATATCGATGAATAGGTAAATATAAAAAGAAGTTTTGGAAATTTATAAAAAAAATTTAATATTTAAAAATGTTTTAACACTTTTGCCGAAGAACAACCAAAATATAAAACATATTTTTCTCTCATTACCTTTTTAACTTTGAAGTTAAATAAGTTTTTATCTATTAATGATATTGAAATGATTTTAACAATTTTCGTTAAAGTTTCAAAGTGTCATTAATTTAAAACAATAAGTTTAAAAAATATTTTTTAAGATAACAGCACAAATAACTTGAATGAACAGAGAATTTACAAGTCTATGATTTATGTACCGGGATTATCAGAATGTTTAGAAAGATCGAATATCATCGATACTAATAGATATAGAATAGCTTTTAAATCATTCAATACAGTTAATAAATTATATAATAGGACAAAGGATAGAATACAGAAATTAGACATGGCAAATATAGTGTATAAAATACCATGTAGTGGAAATACTGCAGAGAATTGTGATAAAGTATATATAGGTACAACGAAAAATAAATTGAGAACTAGATTAGCTGGACATAGATCAGATCAGAAATATAGGAATATTAATTCACAAAAAACAGCATTATCTTCTCATTGTTCAAGATATAATCACTATCCAGACTTTGAAAATGTTTCAATTTTAAATACAGAACGTCGTTATTTATTAGAAATGTTACAGATAATTAATACACCACTAACAAATAGAATTAATTTTAAGATAGATGTTGAAAATTTCGCTCAGAATTATAAATATTTATTACAAAAGAAATAACACATACTACATTAATTTATAACAAATATTACATAATAGATTTTTTAAGTGTTAATTATTTATATTTTTTGTTTTAGAAATATTTGTCAAGTATTTTAAATATGTTTTCAAACTTTCAAAAATTTTTTTGAAAATTTATTAATTTATTAATTTTCCTGAAGATGCTACACAAAGGAGTAGCGAAATATCGAAAATAAAAAACTGTTATATAAAAAAAACAAACCTTAGCTCAAATAATTAAAAAATTCAAAAATAAGAAATAAGGTTAAATAAACGAAAATAATTAAAAAATAGTACCATAAAAAAATTACAATTTTCACAAAATCCGCTCTCTAGCTCGGATTTATGCGTAGGGGTTGCTCAAAACATATTATTTAAAATAAATAAAAAAAAAATAAAAATCCACAGGCAAAATGGTGGGCACACTTGCAGTCAAACTTTCGTTTAAAAATTGATCATTTACGACCAATGCTGGGTGTAGAGTGCATGTCCAGAAATAACAGCTTTTCTTAAAGTCCATTTTTTTAGAAACGGTTAAAAAATAATAATAATTATTAACAAAGTTCTGAGAAAAATGTAAATGAATTAAGGTACATTTTCAGAGAAAATTGACACTTTTTAAGTTTTTTTTTTTTTAATATTGACTTTGAGCATTTTTTACCGCTAAACTATTTAAGATAATTTAAAAATCTTTTCTGAAGTTTGTTTCTGAAAGTGTTTGCCAAAGTAGCAAGCACTTAAAAATTTTCTATAGGCGAGGTGGTCAACTTTGGTGTCATAGTAATCACCCTTTGTAAGAACAGATTGTCTCAAATGACAATATTCTAAAAGCCTAGGTCCTCCCCTACAACTTATCCAATTTTTATGTGGATTGGGCCAGTAGTACAGAAGTTCTATACTTATTACCACTTTAAAACGTGCGTTTCAGGCGCCTATAATATGCATGAAAAATCGTAAAATATGCACTAAAAATTGGAAAAATATGCGCTTACATTTACAACATAAAAAATTCAGTACCATTGTTTTCTTAAAATAAACTGTTAAAAAGAGATTAAATAAACTTATTTAAAATCCTTCTTTATAAAAATACGTTTTTTTTATGTTTTCAAACGCTTTTAAAAATATAGAAAATGACCGACGTCACGTGTATTGATTTTCTGAGTTGATCTTACATCTCTCTTCTAAAAATTTGAACTGGGATTTTGCGAGTTTCAAAGAAAAATAACAAAAAGACGTGAAAAGAGAGGCAATTTAAATTAATTATTTTTCATGTTTTAAGCAATTTTATTTAAATGATAATTTTAATTCTTAATTATAATCCCAATATGCATATAAAATTTAAATATTAAAAAAAAAATATTTTTTTACGAGAAACTAAGAAAATATATGGATTTAAATCGATATAAGTAAAAATAGGCAATCAAAATATGAATTGAAAGCAAAATAGGTGCAAATATGCAAGAAAAATATGAATTTAAAGAAAAATATGCTCAAATATGCATTTATAGTAAAATATGCACTAACTAATCGATGCCATTTTAACGCAAATTCTTTGATTTGCAAAATTTATTTTAATTATCCTGTTCTCAGGCTTAAGGAAAAAAACATGCATTAGCATGAACTTCCGGTCTCTGGCAATTACCTGTTGCCTTTTTAACTGAATTTACAGTTGTTTTACTGCCCTTTTTTAGTAAATTCTACTGTGATACTTTTTTGAGTGCAGTACAAGTGACACAAAAAACTTTTCAGTTTTGAAATACATATATAATTTGGCGAATAAATTACACGCGGATTTACAATATATGAACCAATCATATTTTGATTATTGTGAAGCACGTTAGGAATTTCGAAAACTACCAAACACCCGCTCATTATCATTTCATATTGACGGCCGCGAATATTATACTTCTTAAACTTACATAATTTTCCTTCATAGTATTGAAGAATCGATTTCATTAAAACGAATTCATTTATTTAATGAATTATAATCATTAACTGAATTAAAATTCATTAAGGTGTTATGATACTTGCTATTTTTTGTATTTTTTCTATATTGGAGAACAGTGCAAATATATTTGCATAGGAAAACTGAGTAAGTGTAAAGAGTATGATTATACCATAAAAAATCTTGATATGTCAAACAAATATACGTGTGTTATCGATAAATAATCTTAGACTGTCAAAAAAAATATAAAAATTTTTAGCTTAAAATTGACATTTCCAGATTAAATGTTAGCACTGTTGCCAACTTTTTTAGTTTTTGATCGAAAGTAGCGGGTTTTAACTTTTTTTTTGCGATTTTTAGCTTTTTTTGACGGTTTTTGTGGGAACAAAACGTATGCAATATTGTTTGTGTTTACATTTTAATTTGAAATAACAAAAAAGTATTTCTTGTTCTTTCTCGCATTTGTTGTTTCTTTCAGTCAATCCTAAAAAAATCCAATACAAAAAATAGCAAGTATCATAACACCTTTAATATAGTTAATTTTTCCATTAAATTTTTTTTATGATTTTTTCATAATTTCATTAAAAAATCCATTAAACATTTCTCGAATTTTTTTCAATAACAAATTTAACTTGTATTACGCTAAACAATAGTTTAGTGAAATTTTGTGTTTTTTTCCCATATAGTACATTTTGAACTAAAAACAAGTGGAAGCATTAAAGTCCGATGAGCCGAATTTGGTATAAAACAGATTAAAGTATGTAGTTATGCAATGAATTCACTGTTCGGCCTCAGAAAGTTCGGCCAAATCGAAAATGGTTCGGCGCCCGAACTTTTAACTTTATAGCTAAACTTCGGCTTTTCTCTTAAATTTTATATACAAAATCGAATTAAATCGGCTCAACAAACATGTTTTCAATACCAAAATTTGTCATCATTGCCTCTAGATATCAAAAAACCGACAAAATATAGTTTTTTGTCCGAACTATTCGGTCGGACACTACTGATTACCTAAAGAAGAACGTGTCGTGAAAAATAGATATATTTTTAAAGTACCCTTATGATGTTAAAAAAACTGTTGTAAAATTCACCTGTTGTTTTGTATAAAATAATCGTAAGGATTATTAAAATATATTTTTGGATCGTTACAAGAGATGCAATGAATACAAACGCATCAAAACAGTTTCGAATAATCAGAATTTGAGATAAATTTAAGTGAACAAAAATACGCTACATAATGAAATAATTATTAAATACCCATTTACATTACAACACATGTGTTTATACTATACATCACATAAGTAAAACGGAGAGTGTGATGAAATTAAGTTTGTCAAAAATTATAAAAGAAAATCTTTCGAGTGTTTAGGCAGTTTTCGAGACACAAAAAATTAAAGAAACTGGTATTTCAAATTATGGTTTTTCAGCTCAGTTGCTTGTGCAATTCTCGTTTATGACTCCTAGAATAAGAACCCTAAGAAATTTTAGCAAAATTCGATTGGTTTTTACACATTAATACTTTAATTTAAATTATTTTTGTATGTATCAAATAAAAATTAGGGTTTTTAAGGAATTTGTTCCTGGATATTTTTTCTAATTGGTGATTTTTTGATTTGTTGGGGTTACTGAAAAAGGGTATCTGGCAAGCCTGGTATCTGGAAAACAAAAAAATACTTTATAAATTTGTATTTTTTTTATAAACATTTTTCGAGGTTTTCTCACATTTGCACTCATAACCAGTGTTGCCAGGTTTGCAGAGCATAAAAACGTCAAATTTTCTAGAAAAAATCGTCATCATATTTTGAAAAATCGTCAAAATAAAATATATTTGGTAGAAGAGGGATAAAGTTTTAATAAAAAATAAAATACAATAATGTAATCTACATTTCAAATGTTAACGTGTTATCATTGTAATATAACACGATTCTTGACTCTTCTCTTTGGTTTAAACTTCGAAAATCATTATATTTTACAACGATATTCATATTTATAAAATGCTGAAAGATCAAATAAATACAAAAAATTTTACCACTTTTACTGTTAATCACTTATATCGGAACGGAAAATTTGTAAGAATTATTAAATTAGATAAAACAGCTTGGTTTAAATATTAAAAAAAAAATCAACTGGTCATTAAGGAAAAGATAAAAGTTAATTGAAATTGTCGACCAAATAGAATTTAAATGTTTTTTAACTTCTTTCATAGTTAATTATTTAATATTTTTCACTTTAAATCCATAAACAATTATAATTTTATATTTGCAATACAAGAATATTTTCAATAATATGTTTTTTTCATCTCACAAATTTTTACTGGCAAAAATGTATCCAGTAAAAACTTGTAAGTTCTTTAGCATCAAACTGTCACTTTACTCTCACTTTTTACCAGTTTTCACTGCGTATTTGTCTAAACGAACACCTTCCAGTAAACACTTGTACAAATTTTTATGCTATTGAACAAACTTAATGTTATATTTTTTATTTATTCAATTTTGGCACTTTTTTTATATTATTAGGCCTGTTTTTTAAGCACCAGATTTATTTTTGGATTTACTTTGTTTCATTTAAAGTTGTATATTTTTTTTTTTTATTTTTGTTTAAATCTAACACCAATTAAATTTTATAAAAATGTAAGAAAATGTTCTAAAAATATAAACACAGAAACTAAATTAAGCTAAACCCAATAATGAATTTATAAAAAAATAAATCCGGTTAGGATTAAGTTTTATTTAATTCTAGTATTTGGATTTTTGCAAATTGTATTTCACATTATATTAGCAAATAAAGGATAGCTTTCGATAAAAAACAATGTTTTTTGTTAATTTTTAACGAAATAATATAAATTTAAAAATAGATCCGGCGATTTTATGAGAATGATAAATCAATAGGTCTTGCTGACATATTAAACTATTGTCAAAAAATCGTCATTTTGGAAGCAAAAATTTTCCAATAATCATTTTGTTATTTTGGGTATTAAATATCGTCAAAATGACTATAAATCGCCAAACCTGGCAACACTGCATGCGATTGCTACTAATGCATACATACATACCATTTATAAAAACCTACATACATACAGGCTGATGAATATTGCTACATTAAGAAAATCAAATAACCTTTTTTTTTCAACTCGTATAAATGGCTTTTAAAAAACAATGGAATTTAAATGACTTCCACGCATGATGACGTCAAATGCAAGCGAAATTCCGTGCAAATTACAGAGAACATTTCAAGCTAAGGGGCAAGTCTAATTCGCTTGTTATTTGATTTTTTAAAGGAAAGAAATGAAAATCCTTAAGCTGAACTGTCCGTATTGACTGTATGGTGATACATATTTGAGCAAAAATATTTCTCGTCGAAACTCTAAAGGAGTGCCGCCTAATGTGCCTCTTAAGTTTGGTTAGGCGGCAAAGCCAGCCTCCAAAGCATTGTAGTGGCGCACAATCAAAATGTTACGTTTCATTACCCCATTCGTTCATTCCTTAAATTGAAAGACGAATCAATGAAACCAAAAAAATGGAACCGATTAATAACTCGAAAAAAAGTTATTATGTTTTGTTTTGTAGTAGCATTTATCAGCCACCCTGTATTACAAAACAAAAAAAAAACAACATTTTGTGGTTTTTTTTTGTTTTTGTACATGTTGATTATGACCATGGATGGTAACCGATTCGATGTGGTTATCGGACCGGGTAACGCTATTTTCTTTTATTTCGGTAATGGTATTTTAGGGGTAACGATACTTCAGTTATTTCGGTAACGGGCGTTAAGCGTTAATGGTATTTTATTTATTTCGCTAACGGTATTTTAGCGGTAACGTTATTTTAGATATTTCGATAACGTTATTTTAGGATTTTTTAGTTATTTTGGTAACGGCATTTTAAGGGTAACGTTAGTTTAGTTATTCAGGTAATGTTAATGCACACCACAATTTTTAGCCCCATTAAGCCCGAGTTTTAATGACTTTCTAGTTTATGATCATACTTTGGGAAAATATATCTATTTACAGAAGTTTTTTTGTTGAGATCTTGTTAGATTATTTCGGTAACGGTATTTTAAGGTATTAATATTTTAATTATATCGGTAACGGTATTTTACGGATAACGGTATTTTAATTATATCGGTAACGGTATTTTAGGGATAACGATAGTCAGTTGAAAGGTGTTAGAATCGGGAACGGTATTTTAGCGATATTGACAGACATCGCTGATTGCGTATATTCTTGTGTATAAGCATTGAATGTACGTATGTATGTATGATGAAATAAATAGAATAATTTAAAATTTGCTTCAAAATTTTTAGAGGTCTTCCCACATTTTTACTCATAACTTTTGAACTCGTTAACCGATTTTGATCATTTTCACTAGAAAGCTGTTCATGATATCAACAAACAATTTGACTGAAAATTAGCAACACCTCTTCTGTATTGGCGGAGTATTTTGTATTTCCACAGACAGACGGACGGACAGACGGACATGGCTATATCGACTTCTCTATTCATGATGATCAAGAATATATGTATATAGTTTATGGGGTCCCAGAATTTTTTTAAAAGAATTACAAACATTTGACAAAGTGAATATACCCTCCTGCACTATGGGATGGAGGGTATAACAAAACGCTGAAGTTAAACGCCTAAATAGATAATAGTTAAACGCCTACAATGGACGTAAATATTTTTGTTAAACAGAATTAACCAAAACTTTAAAATAAGTTGATTTGAAGAGGTCTCATATCATTTAATGTATAAAGTGTTGATGTAAAATGACTACAAAATTGTTAAAACAATTTCTTAAGTCGACATAAGTACTTTTGTAAAAAGTCAAAATTTTTTTATTATTCTTTTTAATTTGAAGAAAAAAATAGTTTTTAACTAATATCTCAACCTCTTTAAAAATTGTTTCATAAATAAATGTTTGTTTTGTAATAAAAAGTAATGAAAATATTTCATACAAACCATGAATTTTTTTATTAAACACATGCAACTTATATAACGTTTACGTTAGAACCAATGAAAAAATTCATATACGAGTACTTTATGAAATTTTATTTTTTAACGTTATTTTAGTCATTCAGTTAATGTTAATGTACACTGATATTTTTTCCCCATTATGCCCGAATTTCAATAACAGCCTAGTTTCAGATGACAATTTGGGAAAATATATCTATTTACAGCGACTATTTTTTCGGTTACAGATTTACTTACAATTTATAAAAAATTAAATCAAATATCTACAAACACTACTCCCTCTTTCCTCCTTCCCATACCCTATTTTACTAATCAATACAATGCACTGCATGAGTAGGTGGCATCCCCTGAGTATTGGTTAAAAAAAAATTACGGTAGTCAGTTGAACGGGGGTTGAATCGATAACGGCATTTTAGCGGTAATGCCTGCCATTCCTGGAAATTTACTACTTAAATTTACTACTTAATAGATTCTATAAAAAGTCATTCAGATATATGTAACACAAAATATTTAAAAAAATTTTGCAAAAGTTAGAAAACAATACCACCCCAAAATGACTCATTAAAAATTTTGATCCCTTCTATTTGGGTCACTTTTTTTGTTTTAATATAAAAGTTGGTTGGAAATGCGACAACATAACTTTTGTACAGACAAATTATATTATAACATATTATTTTCAGCCTTATTAAAGAAATGTTCAAAAATAAGCCAACTTCAAGAGGCTCCAAAAAATCAATAAGAGCTAACTTCGAAAAAACCTTTGAGGGTTTTCATTTTCAGTTGGACTCGTCTGGTAAATTTTTTCTTATTACAATGTGTTATAAGTGCAAGTAGTTTTTAATTAAAGATAATTAACGACGTTATAAACTTTTTTAAATGAACATTTTTCCGTCGAAAACATTTTGTGCCTCATTTACCACATACCCAACTTCGGTGACAAACACAGATTTCGGCAGTCATTAAATAATTGGCTTGTATGTAAATATTTTTATACACGACAGTTACAAAGTAAGTAATGAAAAAATAACTTCAGGAATTAGTTAAATTTTTAATTATACGTCGGTTTTATAGTCTTTTTATTTTACAATACATATATAATTGGCCACGAAGGCTTCCTTTGTATTGATATTAAATAAATAAAATAAATAATGACTATTTCAAATACACAATTTTCATTTGCACTTCCTGACACTTTTAATGACTCCATGGATTCGAGACACTTATTTTTTGATCGATTTACGTTCTTTATTTTATAAATCTGCTACAAATATCCCATTTCATCCAAAAAACTGTCCAAATCCAAATTTCTCCATTTTTATGATAATATTTTAAGGCCTAGAAGGTTTTCAATTAAATCAAGAAATTTTACACGTCAGGGAATCTAGATAATTTAAATTTCATCACTAGCGTTTATGGCTTTTGCAAAATCCGCATTTAAAAATGGTAATTTTTTTTCGTTTCCACCCTTTATTTTGTATATAAACTACTTTTTGCAAACGTTAGAAAAACGCTTTGAAGCAATGTTTTTACAGTGTTATTTCATAAACCGCTGTAAATTTTTGTGTGGAAAGTACTCTTTTCGGACGATCAAAAAACATTCCAAAATAATGCTTTTGAAATGCTTTTTTTCATGGCATTGACAACCAAAGCTTTGAAATTTTTTTTTTTATACCATTGAAAACAAACGCTTTGAAAATGTTTTCCTTTTGTAGCAACGCTTTGATAGCACTTTATTTTTTGTACCGTCTCAAATTTATGGCTGGGTTATCATGAGTAGGCATCTGTATAAACGGGATTTTTAAACGCGGCCTGCTCTAACTTCTTTGGCCAGAAATTTGGAATTTTATTTATTATTTATTTATTTAAAACTTTCCCTTCTTTTACCGCTTAAGGAATGATCTTGAAATTTGGTATGTGAGTTCCTCCCCTGAATGGCCAAACCGTTAAGGCGAGAAACTTGAAATTTGATATGTGGGTCTTTATTTCAGCGTAGATATCCGCTTAGACTGTGGTTTTGGAAATTCTTAAGGTAAAAATTGTTAAAAATTTTACGGCCTGTAAAAACTTCTTTGTATAAAAAACTGAAGTTTAAGGTGGTCATCAAAAGTGAAAAGAAGTGATAGCGATCGGACGTGTTTAATTATTACGCTAAAGTAATTTATTATTTTTAAAAAAAAAAAAACATTATAAACAATAACAAAATAGTTCAAATTTAAAGTAAACAAAGCCAGTCGACTTCGACCTCTGTTTACAGTGTATCAACAAAATAAACAAAACTGAAGGTGTACATTTTTAATTTTAATAAATTAAAAATAATTTCAATTAAATAATTACGAATTTAACACAAAACGTGATAGAAGAACTACTAAATGCCTTCCCCCGCTGCTAAACGCTCTGCACCTAGTTCTTTAAAAACTTTTTCTCCTGCTCTCAAAACACAGAAGCTGGATAACGGTGCAGCAACAATAACAAGAGTATTGGAGGAGATGAAATGCATGGAAGCACGCATACAATTGCATTCTGAGCAAGTGTTTACGCGGCTTAGTATTGAGCTTACTGCAGTGGAAGAAAAACTCATCAGCAAAATTGAGAGTGAAATAAAACTAATACAGGCAAGAGCTAAAGAATTAGAGGATCGTATTGTATCGATTGAAAGTGAGTTAGCTACTATTGAGCAAATAACAATTGAAATTGAGTCTCTAAAAAAAGAAATACATGATATAAAAACTAAAACTAAAGAAACTACAGTGAAGGACATATCTGCAGACGCAATTATTTTTGGTATCTCTTTTGAACATTCAGAAAACCTAAAAAGTGTATTTAATCAAGTTTGTCGACATATTGAGTTTTTGGCCCCTCAAATACGTGATATTTTTAGAGTGCGTCCTAAATCGTCACATGATATTAATACTGCCGTAATCGTTAAATTCTATACACCCTTTGATAGAAACCGTACTCTTAAGGCGTTCTCTGAATATCGTAGAAGGACCAAGGGTACTGTGTGTATGCGTGCAGCTGGCTTTAACAGCGATAAAACGTTCCGCATATACGAAAGCCTAAGCATTGAGAATAGGAAAATACTTCAATTAGCCGTGAAGCAAAAACTAGAAGGTAAATTTTGGAGTGTATTCTCTGCTAGAGGAAAGGTGTATGTTCGACCTAAAAAAGGATCTGAAGCTGTTAACGTGCCCAATGAAAAATTTTTGGACGATTTTGTATGCTGATTTATCACGAAACATTATTTTCTCTTTTTATTATTTTAAAATTTAACTTAATTTTTATTTTTTTTAACTATATTTTTAATTTTTTTATTTTTAATATTAATTTTTTTTTTTTTTTTGCTAAAAATGTTTGTAAGGCTAACTAGTTTTTTCTTTTCTTTTCCATATTTCTACCTTCTCTTTCTATTGAAGCGTTTTCAAAATATTAAAACAGTTTTTTCTCGTTTTATGTATGAATCAACATAACTTAAGTTATGGTGTTAGCGATAATCAATCTGCTGTGTTAAATATACTGTGCCGACAACGATCTGGCCTTAATATCGTACATTTTAATGCGAGAAGCTTAAATGGACTAAAACTTGATCATGTAAGATATATTTTTGAGAATTCTCGTGTTGATGTCATATGTGTAACGGAAGCATGGTTTAAACATGATGTTTCTGCGAGCTATTATAAAATTAAAGGGTATAATCACTTTCTGCATTGTCGAAAGGGGGAGAAGAAAGGTGGTGGGGTTGCTATATACTGCAAAAATAATCTCAAAGCTAAGATTGTCAACGTATCCAATGATCCCAATATCGAATTTATGAATGTGGAAATTTATGACAATAAAATTAAGATTCTTGTATCATGTGTGTACAATCCTAGTAGGTTATTTAGCCTTGAGCCATTTTTTAAAGATTTTGAACTCCGTGTTATTGATTATGACTTTTATATTACTTGTGGTGACTTTAATGTAAATTTGCTCCTTAATGATAAACTAAGTAATGAACTGTGTGATTTTATTAGCACTGCTGGATTATCGGTTGTTAACCCCCAAATGCCCACGCGCTTTTCTCCAAATGATACCCCAAGTTTGCTTGACCTATTTATGCTATCAGATCCTGACTTATTGCTCCTGTTTGATCAAATTTCATTTGTTTCTGATCATGATCTTTTATTTTGTTCGATAAATGTTGACCTCAGTAGGGAAGAGAGTTCTCGACTCATAACATATCGAGATTACAATGCTGTGGATTTCCCGTCGTTAATATCTGAACTGGCTTTGGTAAATTGGACTGATTGCTGGTATCAGTCCTCAGTTGATGCAAAGTTGGATGTATTACTTTCATCTTTGCATGATGTTTATAACCGACATGTTCCTATAAGAAGCTTTTATATTAAAAATAATTCTTGCCCCTGGTACAATTCGGCTGTAAAGCAGTCTATATGCGAACGTAATCGGTCGTATAATGTTTGGAAACGTAAGCCCACGTCGTTGAACAGAATTTTATATAATATAGCCAGAAATAGGGCAAATCTAGCTGTTAGGCAGGCCAAAAAATCCTATTTTGCTCGAAAGCTAAATATCTCCTTACCATCGAGCCAGCTTTGGGACAATGTAAAAAAATTAGGCGTCTATTCTCGTAGTACATCTGATTGCAATTTGGACCCTGATGTACTAAACGATTTCTTTTGTGCTAATGAGTTTGTTAATGTTCATGGTAATGATCTTCAGCCCTCGCTTTACTGTTCCAGCAGTTTTGTGTTTTCCACTGTCTCTGAAACTGATGTTAGTAAAATGGTTATGAAAGTTCGGTCTAACGCCATTGGCGAAGATGGTGTATCTTTACGATTTTTAAAAATTGTGCTGCCTTATGTTCTAAGTTCTCTTACACATATATTTAATCATATTATTACAACATCTAGCTTTCCTAGGCTGTGGAAAATTGGTCGGGTTACCCCTGTTGCAAAAATTCCATCTGCTTCTTGTCCAAATGATTACAGGCCAATAAGCATACTTCCTGTTCTCGCTAAAGTTTTTGAGTCACTGATGTCAGCACAAATTACGGAGTACTTGAATTCGAATACACTTTTATCTCCTCTGCAGTCCGGATTTCGTGCTGCCCATAGTTGTACAACTGCTGCATTGAAAGTACTTGATGATTTAAGACCGGAGTATGACTGTGGAAATATATCATTCATGTGCTTTTTAGATTTTTCCAAGGCTTTTGATCTAGTTGATCATAGCATTCTTTGTCAAAAATTAAAATATTATTTTGGTTTTGCGAATAGTGCTCTGATTCTTATGTTGAATTACCTGTCTGGACGTGTTCAGAAAGTTATCGTTGGTGATAAAGAGTCGGGCCTTAGAGGAATTTCTTCAGGTGTCCCTCAGGGATCTGTTCTTGGTCCCCTGTTATTCAGTATTTTTGTTAATGATGTCTTTAGTGTAGTTAATCATGCTCGCGTGCATGCCTATGCTGATGACATACAACTATATATGTCAAATCGTATTGGAATGGTGGAGGATACATGTTATAGACTAAATGATGACCTAAATTCTATTTTAATGTGGGCTAGAACTAATAACTTAGTGCTAAATCCTGCCAAATCTGTGGTTCTACCGATTAGTAGAAACCAACTCAGCCATAGTGACCTTCCAACACTATACCTTAATGGCACCGCCATTAAATATGTAAATAGGGTCAAGTATTTGGGATTTCACATTAACTCCTCCTTGTCTTGTACGGATCATGTGAATAATGTTGTACGCAATGTATTCCTTACGCTTCGCAATCTGCGAATGTCCTCTAATTTCACTCCTACAGAGTTAAAACGAAAGCTTGTTGTTCAGTTAATAGTCCCTTTGATCACATATTCGGCTGAAGTTTACAGTAAACTGGACTCACATTCACTCCATAAGTTACAGGTATGCTTTAATAATGCGACGAGATATGTATACGGTTTAGGTCGATACTGTAGTATATCGACATGGAGAAAAATGGTTCTCGGCTGTAACCTGGTTGATTATTTACGCATGCGAAACCTGATATTCTTACACAGATTATTATGCGACAAAACCCCTCTTTATCTTTATGAAAAACTTAACTTTGGTAGATCAGCCAGATGTGTAACATTGAATTTGCCGAACTATACGCATTTAAACACAAGCAGATTCTTTTTCGTTAACGCCATTAGTTTGTGGAGAACCTTACCAGTAAGGTTAAAACTTATACAGAGAAAAAACTGTTTTAAAAAAGCCCTTTTTGAATATTTTACTCTAAACAATTAGCTTCAACTCTCAATATTTATTTTTCTCATTAACATTTTGTTAAATAAATAATAAAAAAAATAATAAAAAAAAAAAAAAAAAAAAAATAATAATAAAAAAAAAATCAAATTTACATGTTGCTTTAACTAGCTAGCCAACTTTATTAAAAATTGTCTTTAATATTTATTAAAATTTTAATCTTAAATTTTTATCCTATTTTTATCTATTATATTAATATACACTACATATTGACTTTTCGAGTGTCTAAATGTTTTTAAATGTCGTTACTATTATTATAATTATGACTTTCTATTATGTTATACCAATTGAACTATAAAAGAATTTTATTCTTAATGTTCTAATAATGAAACAAAATAAATCTAAATCTAAATCAAATTAGCTGAACACATAATTTTTCTTAAAGTTAATTTTAAATTTAAAATATTTTTAACCCTCAAACATGCCTAAGCTTTTTTGCAGTGAAATTTATACTAGTTGTTCGGCAAAATAAACAATATGTTCTTCTACCAAACATATTTTCGTTGCCGATTTTAGGCGATATGGGCCAAAATGGATACAGAGGGAATCTCAAAAATTAATCCCTAAAAATTAATAAATTTAGGCATAAATAATTCCTCTTATTAAGATATAACCACAGTTGAAAATTACGCTTTTTGTGGTTTTACTTAAGAAGCACGTGGTTTGTGGTTTGACTCAAAGATATATTAATTAATTAAATTTTTTTTATACTTCATCAATAAAACTTTTGTTATTCAAAAACTCTTAAAAATGCTACGGCTCAAACATTAAACCTATTTTGAAAATTTTTAATTTTTAAAAAAAATTTATAAATTTTCCTCGCACTTTTGAGCTTTTGATGATTCTTTCTAGAACACTCGTACAGTAAAACTTGCTTAAGACGAACTCAGTTTAGATAAATACTGAATATTATTACGAACTTATTTGAACGTCCTGAAGATTTGGTACCAATTTCAATGTAAAATCCCATAGTACGAACTTGCTTAAGATACCCCCTGGGTTAGGATGAACTGCTTTCGACAGTTCCACAATAAAATTTTCATATAATTTTTCATTTATAAATGTCTTATTAAATGTTTTTGAATGTTAACGAGCTTTAAACCGAACACACAGATATTTTTTCTCAAATGCATCCGAAACTATTTATAAAATCAAATGAATGCCTCGTTGGACTAAGGTTATAAGCGACAACTATTTATTTTGCAGTGAAACTAATATTTATTTACCAAAATTTAAACATTTCTGCTATCCCAAATTTATATATTATTGATATTATTATTTGCAAAAAAAAAAACTCTTAATATAAACATATAAAGTGTGAACACAGAAAAAGTGTATGTATATATATGCACATATAAATGAAACATTATTTAACTACATATTATTTTGAAGATATTTTTAATTTTGACCATGGGAAACTAAATATTTAAATGTTACAAGGTTAGTCACTTACTACTTAGGGCAATAGACAGAAAACCGCGATCTTTTGTGTAAGCTGAAAATTTTAACGAAATTCGTTAAAATGTAAAAACAAAATTACAAAAAAAGAACAAAATTTAAAAAAAAAAACTACTTAGAAAATCTATGAAAATACAAAGAAAATGTTAACATAAAGAAATTTGTGTACTTGCATTAATATTTTTAAATGCTATTTTGTACACGTGGTAGCAAAACAA
This sequence comes from Delia radicum, assembly GCA_021234595.1. Lineage (NCBI taxonomy): Eukaryota > Metazoa > Arthropoda > Insecta > Diptera > Anthomyiidae > Delia > Delia radicum. Next base: position 167,565,038 of record CM037854.1, on the reverse strand, counting down.
AATTATCAAAACTCAGTTTTTTTTACCGTTCCCCACGTTTTTTATCACACCTGAACACTTTGGATTTTATACCATTTTTCGAGCGAGGCATTTAAATCAGAGTACGTATTTGAAACCACGAACTGTTCATTTTTGGTTTTTCTTGTAGCAACGCAGAAGAAAGATAAAACAAAAAATGTTTTCATTCCATGTGTTTCCATTTGAAAATAAACCTTGCATCTCATTCTCATGCGTATGATATGATTATTTTGTTTACTTGTTTCTCTTTCATAGAATGAAAAATGAATCGTAAATAATTTGGTGAGTTTTTAACATCGAAAAAAAAAAATATTTTCTCTTCTTGAAAAAGAACGGTGAACAAAAAAAAAATGTGAATGCGTTTAACAATGTTTTTTAAGTTGTTGATGATACTGAATATGATACTTATTTGTTCTTTTTCACATTTCAATTGGAGAAATATATGGAATCAAACAAACTTATATCAAAATATCAATCAGGTTTTCGAAAGAATTTTTCATGTGAAACATCAGTAAATTATATAATTAACAGATGGGAAAAAATAGAAGCACATAAAAAAATTATTGCAATATTTTAAGATTTCAAACGAGCATTTGAAACTATAGACAGAACTATACTACTGCAAAAACTACATAAATACGGCATCCAGGATATAGAATTGGAATGGTTTAAATCATATTTAACAAACAGAAGACAAATTACAAAAGTAAATAATATTAAATCCAATACCATAAATAATGAATATGGAGTTCCACAGGGATCAATTTTAGGAGCTTTGATATTTATGATATACATCAATGATATGCCAAACATAGTGGACAGTTGTGAAATAGTACTTTACGCGGATGATACATTGATTTTTGTTGAAGGCGATTCAGATAATCAATGTTACGAGAAACTAAACCAAGATATGGACAATGTTAATCAGTGGCTGCAAATGAATAAACTTAAATTAAATGAAAATAAAACGAAAATAATGGAAATAAACACTAATAGCAACATAATTTTTAAAATAAATATGAAGTAATAGAAAATGTAGATCAAATTAAATATTTGGGATTTATAATTGATAAAAATTTAAATTTTAAAAACCATATTGACTATATTTGTAAAAAAATCGGCAAAAAAATAAGCTTTTTCAAAAGATTAAGAAAACAACTATCAATATTAACAGCAATTAATATATATAACACAATGATTAAACCACATTTTGAATTCGGATCAACAATATTATACTCATGCTGCACAGCAAATCAAATTGAAAGACTGCAAAAACTCCAAAATAAGGCAATGCGTTCTATACTAAAATGCAACCGGTACACATCAATCAATTTCATGTTAGAAACTCTAAAATGGCTAAATATAAAACAAAGACTCCAATTAAATACTATAAATTTCATACAAAAAATGAAGATAGGAATGGCACCAGAATACTTAACGGAACAAATACTATACGTTAGGGAGGCTCAACCATATCACCTGAGAAATAATGAAGATTTTAGACTGCAAAGGACATTAACATCAGCGGGTATGCGCTCACTATTCTATAAAGGGCTACAACTCTACAACACTTTGCCAAATCATGTAAAAACTGAACATAATATAAATAGATTTAAAAAACATATTGTATATTATGTAAAATATAATAATCCACAATAGCATCAACAAATGTTATGTATTTTAAAGTATTATGAATACTAATAAAGATTAATAATAATAAAATAATAAAAAATATTACAAATTGGTTGTTCTTAATTGTCGCCATGTATGCACTTATCCAATAATTATAATCAGAAAATTTTTCCAGAATATTTATCACATTCCATTGCTTTTTAAAATAAATTATAACTGAGTGGCACCGCCTTGTTAAAACCACATGTCACCCAAGTCCAGCTCATCCATTTTGGGCAAAAAAAGTGTAATCATCGCACGGTAGCGCTCGCCATTCACAGTAACGTTCCTGCCTCCATCGTCTTGAAAAAGTACGGTCCAATGATGCCACCGGCCCACAATCCACACCAAACAGTACATTTTTCGGGATGCGTTGGCAGTTCTTGCAATGCTTCTGGCTGCTCTTCACACCAATTACGGCAAATTTGCTTGTTCAGCTTGGTCGTTGAACACAATTTTCCTATAAAAAAGTGGATCTTCATCCAACTTTTCCAGCGACCATTCACCAAAAGTTAGCTGTTGTGGTAGGTCGTGTGGTTTCAATTCTTGCACCAGCTGTATTTTAAAAGGCTTTACACCCAAATCCTTCCGCAAAATTTTCCACGTAGTGGAATAACAGAGGCCCAATTGCTGCGGACGGCGACGAATCGATAATTCACGGTCATCAACAACACTGGCGGATTCAGCTGTGATATTTTCCTCTGTCCGCACTCTACGTATGCGTGTTGGTGGTTTAATGTCTAATAATGTAAGATTCCGAATAGCCGCCTCAGAAAGTCGCCCAAACTGACCATAAATTGGAAGAAGCACTTTCTTAACCGAGCATGAATTTTGATAATAAAATTCAATAATAGGAAATATAATAAAAAACAATCTTAACCCTTTAAGAATAAACAAAGCGTCAAAGTTTGAATTTAAATTGTGCATATCCCCGCTAGAGGGCGCAATAAGTGCTTAAAAAGTTCAGAACCACATTTCGTCAAAATTTCCAACGTGATTAATGAGTGGTATAAAATGGGTTAAGATCGAATACTAATTTAGACGTTTTTTTTTGAATAAGAAATTTTTTCCAAAAAACTAAATTAAAAAATAAAAACAATCCGAAACTGGAATGCAAAGGGTTAATTTATGGGGACATATTGCACATCATTGGAGAGTTAAAGAGATTTCCAAAAAGTTTTACCATAGCCATAATCACCCTGAAATTTATAGGGCCATATTGCACATCATTGGAGAGTTAACCTTAAATGCACCGTGTATCTTTAAAGATCGGTTCGATATTATTTAGAATGTTATAGGTCTTCAAAAAAAAATTTTTTACTTCTATTTGTCATACTTTTTAAAAAAATTATATACAAAATAAAAAAAATTTTTTTTTGAAAAATTAAATAAACACAATTTTTTACTGGGTAACTTTTAGGAACAGGTAAATAATTTTGATTAGGAAAAAATACTGACTTGTTTAAAAACATGTCTTTTAGTGATTTTTAGTTGTTCAAAAAAAGTTCCATCATTCGGCACCTTACTGGGTCACTTTATTTGGTTGTATCTTTGAAGATACAGTGTGCACTCCCTGCATGTTTCTGATTTCCGTTAAACATAACTTTTTGTACTACGCTTTAGTATATTTTCATATATATTTTGTTCTTTACAAGAGCAAGTTCACTTGTTTAGAGCTTAGGAATAAATTTACATGATTGTCTATTGTTTTAATTACAATTTTTAAATAATATCCATTATAAGCCAAAGACCATTTGATGAATTGTTAGCCATGGCGTCATTCATTCGAGTCGGAAGAGTTATGATCACTGATGATGACGTCTGTGAATTACTTTGTAATAGCGAAGATGTAGGTGACGACAGCGTCGATGACATTGATGACGAAAGCGACGATTTAAATGGGGTGGATGGGAAAGGGATGGGGGATAATTCTCAAAGGGCTGGACTTTTAGAGTTGATTACTGATGAAGATGATATGAATCAGAACGAAATTGACCTCAATACATCCGTTCAGGATTTCTTTCTTAACATGATCAATGATGATACTGATCAGGGAGATTTGGTTGACGTGGAATCGAACCGCTTGAGTCTGAGCCATCTACTTCATCTGGTAATATTCAACCTACCAGACTTACAAATACTTGGAATGAATTTCCATCCGAATTTCGAAATGTAGAAATAAATTGTAAGTCTTCTAAATTGGAGAAAGTAATATGGAAGAAAGGTAACTTGCAGTTTAATGACCAGCAAGTGAGATTTAGAGGTGACAGTAGTTTACCACAAAACAAAATGGATTTGGAAACACCATATCAAGTTTGGAGCTTTTTGTTTCCTGAGACTTTGAAACAACATATAGTTGACGAAACAATAAGATATGCTGGACTTGAGGAGGCATTTCATTTCGATATATTTAAATTACGAAAATTTATTGGAGTAATTTTTTACATGACATATCATCACCTTCCAAATGTAAGAGATTATTGGTCTGAAAAAGTCGACTATTCCCTAAATGTAGTGAAAAATCAAACGAGAGTTCGGCGTTTTGAAAAAATTCGGAATTTCTTCATTTTAATGATAAAGAAAATCAGCCATCCCGTGATGATCCTAATCGAGACCGACATTTGGCAGCGTGACAAAATTAGATAATTTGTGTGTTGATGAACAAATGTGTTCTACCAAAATTAGAAGCTACATGAAGCAGTACTTACCTAACAAACCGAAAAAATGGGGCTTCAAGCTTTTCGTCATTTGTGATACTACAGGATATGGATATAAATTTGAAATATGTAGTGGAGCGCCGGAAACACCAAAACTTGGTGAACCGGATCTTCAGCCTTCGGCCAATATAGTGGTCCGACTGGTTAGAGAAGTACCGAAATTTCAAACCACATAATATATTTTGACAACTATTACACTACCGTGGCATTAGTAGTGTATTTGCGAACACTAGGCATACTTTCAGTTGGTACTATTCGACGTAACCGAATAAAAAATTATAAGCTTCCCGACGAAAAAGTAATGCAAAAGTTCGAGCGTGGTACCAGTCGTGAGTTTATATGTAATATTCATGGAATTGATGTGTCTTCTCTGTCCTGGAAAGACAACAGGATTGTCAACTTACTATCTACCTATGTTGGAGTAAAACCGGTATCAGCCAGCATAGGAAACGAAATGGAAGAACCATTAACCATTAAGAGATTTGTCCTCAAATTATAAAAGAATATAATAGGCACATGGGTGGTGTCGATTTAATGGACAGCTCCAAGGGCCGGCATAAGATAGCTATGAAAAGCCGTAAGTGGACAAATAGTGTTATATCACCTTTTGGACATGACAGTTGTAAATTCCTGGCTCTTATACAAACGAATAAATGAACATCGTCAAGGATTTAAGGCTACGAGGTTGATTGATTTTAAATTGGAGATAGCTGATACCTTATTCTCCTTTAAATCGGTACAACCTCCAGCTCGCGGACGCCCTCGCATTGAAGCACAAATTCAAGAAAAACGCCTCAAACTCAATTACCATATGCCGCCCTCCGAAGGATACCAGATTGGACAGGATTGACCATTGGACAACGATTGATAAGAAGGGTAGATGCAAATTTCCAAACTGCTCAGGACAAGCAAGGATGTATTGTACCAAATGTAAAGTTAATTTATGTTTAACTGCAGAAAAAAAATTGTTTTTATAATTATCACAGTTCTTAAAATGTAATTTATTGTATTAATTGATTTTATATATGTACATAAATAAATTTACAAAATGTGTATGTATTATTTTTATTTTATTTATGTTTTTGCTTATCATTCTATTTTTCAGTGTATTTTTAATATAAATGTATTAAAATAGATTTATCTTTTTAAAATAAATGAATTAATAAAAATTTCATAACACATTTCTTTTATTTTGATATATTTTCATAGGAACTTTAGATATGGGTAAATGCACATTGTATCTTTAAAGATACAACCACTTTTTTTAAATAACTTTAAAAAAAAAACAATTTTTTGAAAAAGTAAAAACGCATTTTTATTTTTACTCAAATCTACATAAAATATATTTTTTCGGTCAAAATCGGTGGCCTTGTGCATTTAAGGGTAAAAGAGATTTGATATAACATATTGTGATGATAGGACATGTACTTTTTAAAATAATTGCAAAAAACTATTCCAATTTTAATGCCTGCGCCGTCGCAAGGGGACGCGTCCTCCAAAAAGTTTTACTATCGCCATGCCATAATCACCATGAAAATATTAGTCGATCAATTTTGGAAATGTGCGGCTTAATTTAAGACACAAAAAATTGTCATTTTCTTTTTAATGTGAAAATTTTGTCCGAACGCGTTTTATTTTAGAATTTTATTCTTATTGCAGAGTTGGTCATGCATTTTGTGCATACTCTGGTGGTCAGTCTACACGATAGATAAGGCTTTATCAATTTTGTTGCCATTTACGTAAACATTTTTTTTCGATTTTACCTGTGCACCGCCTGATGGTTGGTGAATCATAATCCTTGAGTTTGGGAGAGAATAACGCATGCCAGTAGCTCCTCCTGCCAGAAGCAACGAACCCATTGAGCAAGCCTGACCAACGCACCAAGTTGCTATGGGAGGTTTTACGTATTGCATAGTATCGTATATGGCCAACCCAGCCGTTACAACACCTCCAGGTGAGTTAATATATAAATGTATAGGCTTGTTGGAATTCTCCGATTGTAAAAACAACAGTTGGGCAACCACCAAAGAGCTTAGGTCGTCATGTATAGGACCCATTAAACAAATTATACGTTCCTTAAGTAATCGTGAAAATATGTCGTAGGCTCGTTCTCCCCTCCCAGTTTGTTCCACTACCATGGGAATTAAATGTATTTGACGAGTTGAGTTTACGTGACATGTTTTCTGCAAATATTTATTTTTTTTGTGTTAATATTAAATTATTTACAACGTAATCTTCAACTTACAAGAAATCCACACAATGACCTAAACATTTTCTGTTTTTGACAACTTCTCTTCTTTTTTTAGAGTTGTGTCGTTCATGAACGAAGTAGTTCAATTGAACGACTCACTCAATTGAACGATATGAATCGTTCACCATTATCCGATCTTGTCGTTCAATCGCTCATTTCGTTCAATCGTTCATTTCGTTCTTTTTATTCACAGAACAATGTCTTCTCTATTCAATTAAAACTGCTTGGAAGAGCAATTACTTTTTTTTATGAAATAGTAGTAATATTGTTTCAAATTAGGAAGAGCAATTATAGTCATACAAATAAAATGTTTTTTACACAAAATAAATACATTTTTGTTAGAAAAGTTGCAATTTTATAACACTTTTTGTCTATGTACAGTTAAATTTGCGAAAAAAAACTCATAAAACATGAATAGAGCGTAATAATTGAGAAACGAACGACACAGTTCACCACACGCAGATCAGTCACAAGTCAAAGAAAAAAGAACGATAAAACGAATTGAACGAACTAGTTCACTGACTCGAATTGAACGATACTGACCGAGTCACCAAAATGAACGATTAATCCTAACTCTATCTTTTTTAGACTATGCGGTGTTGCCACTTCGGTGTCATTACACATCTTAAAGCCCATTTCACATTGTCACATTTTGTATTAGTAATATTCTATCACACATTCACGATAGTAATGCCCATTTTTTCACTTCGTATTTAAATGTCATTTGGACTTTAAGTTCTATTTAAATACAAACGTCAGTTTTTAACTTAAAATTTAAATCACATTTAAGTGACCAATCTTGGGCATTTAAAGTCAATTTAAATTGTACAAATATAACATATGATGTTGACAGTTTGTTTTTTTCCGCGTGGTAAAACAAACAATAAAAAATAAATTAAATTACAGCAGCCAATAAAAATTCAACTTCGGATGAAATTTTCACTTCTCTTCATTTTTATTTTATTAATTTAATTATAATTATAATTTATATTTTATTTCTATTTATATATATGTATATATGTATATATTTTATTTTTTTTTTTATATTTCTATATTTTATATTTTCTGCTTTCTTCTATTCTTTAAACAGCTGTTTTATGAATAATGATCATTAATTTTTTGACATTTCATGATGCTACCATACTTTTGTCGCAAATAAATAACAAGTATCATTTAAGACTGAAAAACTGAAACTGTATTTAAATACAACTTAAATTTAAATAACAATTAACTAATTGCATATTTAAATACGAAGTTAAAAACTGGGCATAAAACACATACAAAACATTTTGTGAAATAATTGGTAACATATCAGCTAATAATGTTTGTTCGTATAAATTATGCAAAGTAAGAGTTTACCAAGTTTTTACTTTATTCTGATTTTTTTCCGTAATTTATGACAAACATAACTAATTGATATGCTTACAATCACAATGCAACAATTTTTTTTATCTGTATTTGTATTGTGTATATGGAGAACAAAAAATAACTATGACATTTAAGAAAGTGCGATAGTGAAATAAAACATTTATACACACAAACAAAATCTAGGGGAACGTTTATCAAAGAAAGGGCATAATATTACCTAGTGTAGTAGCAGCATTTCAACTAATAACTATATGTAGGAAAGTTTATCAATCAACTTAGGAAAATTATTTTTGGGCTTTTTCAAAATTTGACCCTACGGGTCAAAAGTCGGGACATCAGAATTCGTTTTAGAGGTATGGTTCCTTCGGCAAAGTTTCTTATTTTGATCCCTAGAATACGATTTTCCTTGAACGTTGAGCGATTTTTTTTGCCTCCATACAAATCGACCAGGCCTAATATATTAGTGGAAATGCTCCCACTGTACTTGGTAATATTATATCCTTTTTGATATACGTTACCCTACATTTTTCGTGTGTAAAAATAACTGGAAAACAAACATTTTTGATTTTTCCCGACTATTGAAAAAAATACAAGTTAATATTTATTTAATACTCGTTATTTTCAGATTAAGTGTCATTTTGTACACTGTTCAGTTCTTAACAACTATGTAAAAATAGATTATGAAATGCGGATTTTTGTCCTTTAATTTGAGTATGATAATGACTGAAAAAAAAACATTTTTGATTTTTCACAATTATTGGAAAAAATACAAGTTCATCCATAATTTTCAGATTAAGTGAAAGAAAATTAAAATTATGTGTGAGATTTTATTTGTTCGGTTTTAGATCATGACAATTTTTTCTCTAAATTAACAGAAAAATTATAATTTTTATATGATAATTTACTTTGACTATTAGAAAAAAAAAACACAGAAAAACTGTGTTAAAGTTAAACTGGCAATTATGATAATGACTAGAGAAAAACAAACACACTATAAATAGAAATCGTTCGTGGTAAATTTCATTATAACTCTACACACAGTATCGTGATCCAAGTGATCACGATAGGGGTCTTCTTTTTGCGCCGTAGCGAGAATAAACGAACAACAAAATTCTATTAGGTTATGTTACAAAAGTGATTGATTTTATTTAATGTTAATTGTTGTAATAGAGTTGTAACAAAGTTGTAATGAATTTGTAAGTTGGGTTGGTACAATATAGTACAATTTGTTTATTCTCTAATGAGATCAAATAAATACGATAATTATAAAACATAAAAAAAATTAAAATATTAAAATAAAATACATATGCGGAACCTTTTTACTTACGTGGTTTCTTGCTCACGGGCTAGGCGCAAAATGGCAAAAAACCAATTTAAAAATGGCTCCTTCTTTTTAGAAAAATAAAATACATATAAATCTATACATACACAAAAATTTATCCAACAATACAATCAAACAAAATACAATGACATAAATTAATAACAAAAATGCCATCTCTAATAAGGCAAGGTTGCCGTGTCGCCAACACACAGAGTAATGTGGGATTTAAAGTCACCCAATTCCTTTAACGTGTGAGTTAAATAGAAGATATTTACGATTAACACTAAATGGCACGAAGAATGTTGATGAAGACCGTAGTGGGTCAGAAAATGCATTCCATTCATGCTAGTGTCTAATAACTTTTTCTGTGTTTGTTTCTAATATTCAAAGTAAATTATCATATAAAATTATAATTTTTCTGTTAATTTAGAGAAAAATTTGTCATGATCTAAAACCGAACAAATAAAATCTCACACATAAACTTATAGATCAACGATAAAATTCACTATTAAACCACTCACCAGGTACAGTGTAAAAATCGTTTAATGTATATGCTCGACATATATATTAATAAAAAAATCTTTAATGTTTGTTGATATGCTTTGCTTATGTAGAAGGATAGTATATGATGACATTAGAGAAAGAATTGCCATTTAAAAGTTTTAACTGAAAGTTAAACTGGCAATTATGATAATGACTAGAGAAAAACAAACAAATCGTTCGTGGTAAATTTCATTATAACTCAACACACAGAGTAATGTGGGATTTAAAGCAGTGGTCTTCACAAAGAGAAACACACTTAAAATGAGAGTATTACACTGAAAGAAGTGATGAGTTTTTCTTTTTGTGGTTTCTTACAAGATTTGTTTTCATTGGTATAACAATTATGAAATTATTGAAAGTGTTGTGTTAAAAAATATAAATTTTAAAAATAGGTATGTACATTAGGGTTATGACTTTTTTGTTGCAAAAAATTACAGGGACAATATTGTACTGATAAAAAACAATATTGTATTGATAATAACAATAATGTACATCAGAGGTCTTCATCCATATCACTCGGAAAAAGTTTTATTTTTTGTTTTTATTAAAAATAAATATCAATAAAATTTAAAATGTTTTCATAAATCAATAGAAATGACAAAATTCAAATATACTTTAAATTAAAAATATCCCTCAAGTTGAAAATAGAAAAATGTCTTAGTGTATAAATATTGAAATAAAAAAATATTTTGGAAAATATGTTTTTTGAACAATAAAACGTTTTAAAACGTTTTTTTCTTTTTTTATCTATTTTTTTAATTTTAAAACTAATAATACAGATATTATTGTGAAATGCTGGTTGATTACTGTAAAAACCATATTTCAGTGCAATTTATTCTGATATAATATATTTTTTTTAATTTTCATATTTTTGCAAGAAAAAGAGCAAAAAACCAATTTCGAAACTATTTGTATCAATTTATTTGTTTGCAGAATGTAAATTAAGGGTTAAGTTTGAATATAAATTAATTTTAAATTCAAAACTAATTGTTCATAGAAAATAAAAAAAGGTTTTCCCACTCAACATCCCATATATTTATTAAATATTTTAATTTCAAATGCTGTAAAGAAATATATTTTTATACGAAATATAAACAAACATGCATAAATTTATGTAGCTTGTTATCAAAACTTCTCAGTGTATCAAACAAAAATAATAAAATACTCCTACTCTGTTGAAAGCTAACTAGCTACTGAATGAAACATTTATCTCACATACATATTTATTGTTGTAATTATGGTTACCGTTCAGTACGATGCAAACAAAGAGTAGGGATTTTTTTTATGAAAAATTTTGTAGCGTTGTTAATTTATTACAATTAGTTAAGTTTTTAATAGGAAAATAAAACAAAAAAAGCTTTCTGAGAGCTATAAAAGCAATATTGGTAAATACAGTACGATATTAAAAATTAAAGATATTGTAATAAACATTAACGATACAGGTAGTTTTGGTACATTTCAAGAAGCGGCTTTGTAGGATTTTTTTTACTTTGAGCAACCCTGGTTATAATATTCACGAAGAGAATAAATAAATACCCGAAAAACTTCGTCACCTGGGTGATATGGATGAAGACCACTGATTTAAAGTCACCCAATTCCTTTAATGTGTGAGTTAAATAGAAGATATTTGCGATTAACACTAAATGGCACGAAGAATGTTGATGAAGACCGTAGTGGGCCAGAAAATGCATTCCATTCATGCTAGTGTCTAATAACCTTTTCTGTGTTTTTTTTCTAATAGTCATAGTAAATTATCATATAAAAATTATAATTTTTCTGTTAATTTAGAGAAAAATTTGTCATGATCTAAAACCGAACAAATAAAATCTCACACAGAAAATTAAAATTTCACACACATTTTTTTTAAATTAAATAGTGTACAAAATGACACTTAATCTGAAAATTACGAATATTAAAAAAAGGGGTATTAACTTGTACTTTTTTCAATAATCGGAAAAAATCAAAAATGTTTTAAAAATAGAATATGAAATTTGGATTTTTTGAAAGCAAACCAAATTTTCATTAATTTGACTGGAATTTCAGTTAATTTTAGTAAAATAATGACTGGAAGAGAAACATTTTTGAGTTTTCCCGATTATTAAAAAAAAAAATAAAGTTAATCGCATTGTTTGTTTTAATATTCGTAATTTTCAGATTAAATGTCATTTTGTACACTGTTTAGTTAAAAAACAAAAAATGTGTGTGAAATTTACATTTTCTTATGTAAAAATAGATCATGAAAAAAAATAGATTTGGAAAGCCCACAAAATTTTCATTAATTTGACTGCAAGTTCCTTTAATTTGAGTATAATAATGACTGAAAAAAATTCAAGTTAATCAATCCCATTGTTTTTTTTTTTTTTTTTTTGATATTCATAAATTTTAGATTAAGTGTCATTTTGTACACTGTTTAGTTTGAAAAAAAATTGTATGTGAAATTTACATTTTCTTAACAACTATTTAAAAATTAAGCCCACGAAGGTTTCATTAATTTGACTGGAATATCCTTAAATTTGAGTAAAATAATGACTGGAAAGCAAACATTTTTGATTTTTCCCGATTATTAAAAAAACTCGTAATTGTGAATTTTTATTGTTGATCTATATAAATTGTATGTGAGTTGTTGGTTAGTTCGGTTAAAGATCATGAATATTTTTCCATATTAACAGAAAAATTATAATTTTATTTGTGATAATTTACTTTAATTAACAGAAAAAACAATTAGAAAAAAAGTTATTTGACACCTGCATGAATGGAGTTAACTTTCTAGCCCGCAACGGCCTTCATCAACATTCTTCGTGCCTTAAAGTGTTAAATTGTAAACATCATCTATTTAACTCAACTAGTTAGGTTAAAAATGTGCCGTAACTTAGTTTTTGAGTATGACGAAATTTACTGCGAACTTATTTTCTATAAAGCTATGTTTAGTTGTTAATTATTACCACAGTTGCCAGTTCAACTAATTAAGTTGAAATTTGACTGGCAGTTATTTTCAAATGTCATCATATTCTATCCTTTACATTGTAAGTGAAGGAAAATCAAACATTGAAGATTTTATTCGTTTTTCAACATATGTCGAGCATATATATTAAGCGAATTTTTGCACTGTACCTTGTGAGTGGTTAATAGTGAATTTTTATTGTTGATCTATATAAATTGTATGTGAGTTGTTGGTTAGTTCGGTTAAAGATCATGAATATTTTTCCATATTAACTGAAAAATTATAATTTTATTTGTGATAATTTACTTTAATTAACAGAAAAAACAATTAGAAAAAAAGTTATTTGACACCTGCATGAATGGAGTTAACTTTCTAGCCCGCAACGGCCTTCATCAACATTCTTCGTGCCTTAAAGTGTTAAATTGTAAACATCATCTATTTAACTCAACTAGTTAGGTTAAAAATGTGCCGTAACTTAGTTTTTGAGTATGACGAAATTTACTGCGAACTTATTTTCTATAAAGCTATGTTTAGTTGTTAATTATTACCACAGTTGCCAGTTCAACTAATTAAGTTGAAATTTGACTGGCAGTTATTTTCAAATGTCATCATATTCTATCCTTTACATTGTAAGTGAAGGAAAATCAAACATTGAAGATTTTATTCGTTTTTCAACATATGTCGAGCATATATATTAAGCGAATTTTTGCACTGTACCTTGTGAGTGGTTAATAGTGAATTTTTATTGTTGATCTATATAAAGTGTATGTATATAAATTGTATTTTCAGATTAAATGTCATTTTGTACACTGTTTAGTTTGAAAACAAAAATTTGTGTGAAATTTACATATTCTTCACAACCATGTAAAAATATGATATGAAATGTGGATTTTTTGAAAGCCTACGAAAGTTTCATTAATTTGACTGGAATATCCTTTAATTTAATTAAAATAATGACTGGAAAGCAAACATTTTGGATTTTTCCCGATTATTGAAAATCCCATTGTTTTTTTTTAATATTCATAATTTTAAGATTAAGTGTCGTTTTGTGCACTTTTTAGTTTGAAGAAAATGCGTATGAAATTTACATTTTGTTAACAACTATGTAAAAAGAGGATATGAAATGTGAATTTTTAGATATCCCAAGACATTTTCTTTAATTTGACTGGAATTTCCTTTAATTTGAGAATAATAATGACTGAAAAACAAATATTTTTAATCATATTGTTATTTTGAAATATTCGTAATTTTCAGATTAAGTGTCATTTAAACAAAATGACACTTAATCTGATTAGTTTGAAAAAACATCTGTGTGCAATTTATATTTTATTTATTTATTTATTCATTAGTTTATTGAAACAATACAGTACTGGGAAAATATAGTTACAGTAGCATTTTTTAAAATAAAATATTATTATACTTAATTAATACTAAATTTTACAATTTCTAAAATCATTAAATTAATTATTTAATACTAATGGCAATTACAATTTTAAATGATAATAAATTAACATTTTGTTATCATAAATGGTTAATTATTGCAGATTTAAATTGTATTGCATTGCTAATATTTTGAATATTGGGAGGAAGTTCCGTCCAAAGACGAATTGCATTTAGGTAAAAGTGTCTTTCTGATATTAGTTTGCGATGATAAACTGAGTTAGTTCTGTTACCTCTGTTGGACACTGAAAAAGTTATTCTCTTATACAGGTACTCAGGTTGTTTTGTGTATATTACGTTATGAAAAAACAATAATGTTCGTCATTTTAATAAACTTTCAAATCCGTCTACTGCAAACCAAAAACAAATCGAGCAATATTATTATATGTTGCATTTAGTCTTTTCGTTCTTATCAAATCACAGTTGGTGAACAGCTCACATCCGTACATCTAACATTAAAGGTGTATAATACTGTGTAGTAAATAGATTTCTTAGCATTCCATATGTTTTACCACAGAAAGCATTTATATGGTCAGACCAGTCAAGTTTTCTATTGAATTTGCGGAATTTACAATTTCAATTTCCGAGTTGTCAATTTGGATCTTTGGTAAGATACTAGTTTCCGTTTTACCAA
>CM037854.1:167533679-167550034 GCA_021234595.1 Delia radicum | reverse complement strand
AAGTCCTGTGCCATAGCACAAATGTCGTTTACAGATCTACCAGTACCACTTACAAAAGTGAATTCGCCTTCTTTCGTCTTTCCATTGTCATACCGTTCATTATCACCAAACCATAATCATGAAAATATTGGACAAATCTTTCCCTCTTGCGTTAATGATGGTAATCTTTTGATTTTCTTTGATCAGTGCATGCTAAACATCTTGCTTTAATCATATCATACATATGTGTCTGCAAAGTATCAATTCGTATATTCAAATTCCCCGATTACTATTGGATTACGTGGGTCATTTTCTTTTAAGAGTATGTCAAGCATATCAAAATCTTTCTGCCAAGTAACTCCTCTCATATATAAAGGGACTACGGTAAAACTTGTGTTATTAATCGTTACTTTTATAACATCCACACCATTCACATTTTCAAATGAATAAGCAAAGCCATTTCTCAATATATTTTGCATGACATTTGCATAGTTAAAGTACAGAATATGACCTAATTTTGAACCTTGTGGAACTCCGTAGTTGGATGTTATTTTATTGCCAAAAAGTGTTGTTGACTTTTACCCTATATGACATCAGTTCCAGATAATTTTTTGAACCAGTTTAAGCAGTTGCCTCTAATTCCGTTCCTATAGAATATTTTCAGTAGATTTTTGTGGGATAGTGTCATTCTTTACTGAAATCAATAAACAATGCCCAGAAATTGCTTTTTTTCTACCTAAGCACCCATTAATATAATTAGCAAAGTTTCCTAACAATTTATTTATGCTTAGAAACCAAATTGGTTGGGCTTATTAAATTATATTATATTCATGAGTGTTCTGGCTATAATTATTTTGTCAAATTAACAATCCACAAATAGTTAAACGTCAAAACATACATTTACTAAACAATTTGTTAAAATGACGGACAGGTTTTGTTGGTTGTAGAGAGATCACCCATTAATTTAACATGGTTAGTAGTTGATTTTACCGCTTTTTGTGGTTCAATGTAACCCTTGACAAAAGTTTACGACTTTATAATTTGTAGCAAATTTTTTTCCATTTGAACATTTTATTTTATTTAAAAAATTTTCTTGAAATCACTTAACAAAATAAGTTGTTCGAGAAAAAAAAATTTGAAAATGAAGATTTTATGGAATCTAATAACTTACACGATTGAATAACAAACACTGAAAAAAACGTTAAAACTTAATTTAACTTTTTACGTTGAAAACAATCTAAAACTAAACTAAAAATGCTAAATGAAACAAGTTCTTTTTTATGTTTCCTACATCTTTGTGTATAAGATGTAGAAATTTAAGAACCAAAAAGAAATCAATTCAAAAGGTAAAAATTGGGGTAAAATTTGTGTATAAAGTTATATGCAAAATGATACAAATAATGGTACTATTGTATTGATGTAATATATACGAGGGCCGATCAATAAGTCCCTGACTTTTCGAACTTGCCTCGTAGTTATATGAAATGTAACACTGCTCCCATCAAGTACCACCTGTTTGACCAAGTTCCGTCATTTACTTTGCGTTTAACAGCTGTTCAAAACATACAACCTCGTGGATTTTTAAAAATGAAAAAAAGTGAATTTCGAGTGCTCATTAAACAATATTTTTTGCAAAAAAACCGTCAATCAAACCAAGGAAAAGCTTGATAAATACTATGGGGCCTCTGCACCATCGATTTCAATGCTAAAAAAGTAGTATACTGACTTTCGTTGTGGTCGCACAAGTACAAATGACGCTGAACTTTCTGGACGGGCAATTGAGGTCAATACACCCGAAAATGTCGAAAAAAATCCACGATATGGTGTTGGCCGATCGAAGAGTAAAAGTGCGTGAGATTGTTGATGCCATTTCATTGGCAGTGTGGATTTCGATTTTAAATGATCAGTTGGGTTGAAGAAAGCTGTCTGCAAGATGGGGCCCGCGTTTGCTCTCAATTGACCAAGGTAAATTTGTCGGCCAATAATGTGATGGCAACAGTTTTTTGGTATGCACGCGGGATAATCCACATGGATTACCTTCAAAGGGAAAAACAATAAACGGCGAATATTAAGCCAACTTATGGGACCGATTTAACGAGGATTTAAAAAAAAACGACCCCATTTGGCCAAGAAATGCCTATTTTATGGACCTCGAAAAATCCTATTTTTTGGAAGGGATAAAAGAATGGAGAAACGTTGAATTATGTTTAAAAATAATTTTTTTTTTTTGCAAGAAAAACTGTGTTTCATTCAAAAACTCACGGACTTATTGATCCGCCCTCGTATGTGTTTCCAATTACTTTGATTTATATTTTGGACGATTTCAGATGCTTTTCAAGTTTTTTTTGTATGTTTACGCTTCATTTTTAACTTTTCCGTCAATAATTAAAATTTTTTTTATTAAATTTTTTAAATAAGATTTTTTCGAATTTTGGCGTTTTTTTAACTTTGGCAGTTTTTTTAAATTTCCGAAATTTTGGGGATTGTTTTTTTTTTTAAATTTGGCAATTTTTTTTGCAGTAACCACTTTTGATTATCGAAATTTTTTTTTTTTTTTAAATTTGATGGTACCAATTCTCTTGTATTGTCACAAAATAAATGGCTGCTTCTACCGTTCACAATTACTAACCGAATTTTGTTTGAAAAGTTGAAAGAATAATTGGATTGTTTTTTAGTTTCTTTTTCCTCTTTTTAATTTCCAGTACAGTATTTCTGCTTTATTAATCGAATATTGGTAGTTCCAATAAAACAACGTCCTATCAAATTTATTTTAATGGTTTCGACGGAATTCTAACCAATCCTTTTTATGGGTGTACTAAAAGATCGTTTTGTATATTGTTGTTCATTTGTATGTTGTTTTGATTAATTGTTATTGCTAGTTCCAACATTGTTGTTTTGATGTCACTAATATCTGATTTTATAGATGTTACATCAGTTTTAAGAATCATAACATCCGATTTAACGCCATCAAGACTATTGTTAACAACATCTGTATTAATGGGGTAATTAAAATCTTTTGCACCATCATTATCATTATCATTATCAGCATCATCATTATCACTTTCTTCTCTACGATGTTGTTTTTGTTTTGGTTTTTGACTCATGGTAAGAGTTATTAGAATTTTTAATTGGCTTACATATCGTCGGCTTAGTATTGTTTTGCTGTATATGCATAGGTTTTGCCGTATGCATACGTCAAACAAAACTTAACCGACGAGATATGACAATTCCAAGCTATTTTTCGTTCTGCATTGATACCCGCATGAGTACTTCCAGATAAAGAGCAGCACGAAGAGAAATGGTATTTCGATTAGCAACCGAATGTTGGTAATGTTGTTTTGCATTGATTACACTCACTCATTTGCTATTTCTTTATGTTTCTTCTTATTTGAAAAACAAAAAAGTTGTTTATTTACAAGTATATTTATTTTGTATCAAAAAGTAATTGTTTTTAAGGTTTTTCTTTTATATTTTGTATTTTTGCATTTTGTTTATGTTTTCGTAGATATAATTTTTAGATTTTATCTATTGTTTTTAGTGTTTTTTTTTAAACTTTTCTCTGGAGCTCAATTAAATATCAACCGTTCACAATGAAACTACACTTATTTAACATTTTTTTTAAATCCGCACTAATATTTTGTTTCACGTTTCAAATAATAATGAAAATTTAAATATAAATAAATGGATTTTAAAATTAGATGTGATTTTAATTTGACTAATATATGGTGCCATTTACAATTATTTGTAAAAGTAATCGAATTTTTTTCTTGTTTCTACCCGTATATGTTTATTAGGCTGCCAGTTACTTTTTAAAGTTGGAATTTGTTTCACGCCAACCCCCATATTGGTTTCGAATTGCAAAAAAAAGTAGTCCCTTGAAAATTTGAGCTCAATCTGATGAGGGGAAAGGGTGTCCATTAGGCCGGGTCGATAAAAAAAGTTGTGCCGGTCACCCCCTAGAATTAAAGATAATTTGAAGAAGATTTGAAAAAAAAATTTTTTTTTTTTTTTGCCACGCCCCTTGACCCCGCGCATTTGGTTTTTTATTTCCTGTGGCTCCATTTATAGTCCGATCGTAACGTGTGATATATCATTGTTTTGGAATGACAACGGCTACATTTTCTACTTTGATCACTTTTGACTCCGACGTCAAATTCCAGAAGTGACTTCTGGAAACTCGATTTCTACCACCCTAATTCAAGAGTTTTTCTAAACGATAAAAAGGTTTTTTAAATTCCATGAAATTTTGTCTTTTACAGTATATATATTTATTCAGTAACAAAAAAGTTACGAAGGTTTAAAAAAAATCAATTTGAGTTTTATTCCAACAATCGATAACAATAAGCTTTGGTCTTTTTGTGGTGATTGTTTTTGTGGCCATTTTTAAAGTGCTCTCTTTTTACTCATTTTTCTATCAAATATTGTTGAGAAAAACTCTATTCTTAAAAGTATAAACATTATATATTGAATAACTTTACGGTTTGTTCGTAATTTTGTTTTATCAATATCACATGATTGAAAATGCATATTGTTAAAAAAACAATTTAATTATATTTTTAAAGAAAAAAAATATTTTAGTAATTTACACTAATTTTATCAAAAAGCTACAGCTGTAGACGCGAACACTTGAAGAGGAATAATAATATGTAGGGCTCGGAAGTGAATGCATTTATATTTGTGTTTTATGTACATAAAATATGTATTTAAAATCTTAAAATATGTACTTAAAATTTAAAAATATGCATTTATTATTGATTTTTTTTCATTTTTTTCTATATAATTTTTAAATTTTAGTAATTTCTGTTTTAAATAGTCGTTACAAAAATTGAGAATAACAATTAAAAATCTTCTTAAAGTTTTGTAGTGGAATTTTCTGTCATATTACATTTCTTGATAAAAAAATTAAATGTATAAATTTGATAAGATTTTATTTCTAAAAAAATTTAAATTGTAAAAAATTTATTTTTAGTAAAAACATCAAAAAAAATTTGCAAAAATATGCAAAAATATGTAAAAATATGCAAAAACATGTAAAAATATGCAAAATATGTAACAAAAAATACAAAATATGCATAAGAATATGCATTTATAGCAAAATATGCAAAAAATATGCATTTATAGCAAAATATGTAAAAATATGCACTAACAAATCGATGCCATTTTTTGCAAATTTGTTGATTCGCAAAGATATTTGGTTAACATTGTTCTCTAGCTAATGACAACAGACATGTATTTACATGAAGTTCCGAGCCCTAATAATATGTTTAACAAAAGTGTTGCCAGCTGAATCGGTTTGTGATGACGGTTAAAAAGAGTACTATGTGGAGGAGAAAGATAATAGAAAATAGAGAAACAAGTGAGATTACGAAAAAGAGAACATTATCATAGTGCAAAAACAAATGCACACTAGCGCCACAAAAAGACCAAAGCTTATTGTTAACGATTGTTAGAATAAAACTCAAATTGATTTTTTTTAAACCTTCGTAACTTTTTTGTTACTGAATAAATATATATACTGTAAAAGACAAAATTTCATGGAATTTAAAAAACTTTTTTATCGTTTAGAAAAACTCATGAATTAGGGTGGTAGAAATCGAGTTTCCAGAAGTCACTTCTAGAATTTGACGTCGGAGTCAAAAGTGATCAAAGTAGAAAATGTAGCCGTTGTCATTCCAAAAACAATGATATATCACACGTTACGATCGGACTATAAATGGAGCCACAGGAAATAACAAACCAAATGCGCGGGGTCAAGGGGCGTGGCAAACAAAAAAAAATTTTTTTTTCAAATCTTCTTCAAATTATCTTTAATTCTAGGGGGTGACCGGCACAACTTTTTTTTTTTGTATGGGGTGCGACCCACTCTAGTGTCCATGACCCCACCAAAATTTGCAAAATACCTGATTTTTGACTTTGATTGTCAATAACTTCGTTAATATTTATTTTACAAAAAAAAAAAATTTAGTAAAAGTCATAGATCAAACTCAGATATCTACTGAATTAAAAAAAATATATAAACGAAAAACCATGGATTTATTCATATGTTTATTAGAGCGACTCAAGTTTGTATTTAAGCGGAAATTCGTGCAAGGTGTACGTACCCCCCTCAAAATGAACATTGGTAATTTTTATGATGACATTTAAAATATTTCGGCTCTAGCTTTGACCTCTCGCGAGCTCGACCATTTTGAAAAAGGGTCCATTTTTGCATGTTTTGTTAATTTAAGAATCTGTTTCCTTTCCAACATATACAATATGGGTATCATAAGAAAGGTTTTTTTAAGGCGCGTCCAACTATATATACAATTTGTCCAATGACGATCATCCATGTCCTTTTTTTAAGGATATTCTGTAAAAAAAAACGGTTTTTGAATTTTTTGTTCGGGGTTGTTGTAATAAAAATGGCCAAATTAACATATTTTAATCTTTAGTCGATTTAATTAAATACGGGTCTCAGCTTTTTTTGAAATTCGTGCTAGTTCGAGTTTTGACAAAAATACGATGGGGTGGTAACTTTTCGTTTTAAATAGGGCAAATATGGGTATCAAATTTTTTCTTTTGCCAAGTACATCATCTTTGTATGTAAATAATTTAGATTTTTGCAAATTAAGATGCATTTTACACGGTGCTCTGGAATATATATAAATGCAATTTGTGGTAATTCTATTATGATAGCGGATTTAGTTTCTATATCATGTATGGATGAATATAGGACTAAAGAAAGAAAAAAAAAAATTATCCACGACTTTTTTGGCGGCATATTCTTTTTTTAATTTGCGAATATAACCGGTCCTATTTTGCTATTTTACCGGTTTGATTTTGAAATATCTTGAACCAAAGTTAAAATGACGCTCAAATACCGAAATATAGATTTATAACGGTATTTTGTTGAAATAAACCCTTTCGTAGTTTAAAAATTTTCATTTCGGTATTGAGATAGGCGTGGCAGGCGACAACTGTTATAATGAAAATGTAGTGTCTGCCAACCATGAATTTAAACCAACGAAGATATGGACTAAAGAAAATAGATTTTTGAACAATTTAAAAAATTGCTGAAGTACTAAATAGGGAGATTTATTCTTCATAAACAAAATATCGTATTGATCCATAATACCGACCGTTTAGTTGTTATTTTTAATTATTTTGTATAACAAGTACGTTTAAAGTTTGCTGTTTATTTCTGCTCTTGAAAAAATCTGTAAGACTTCTACTTGAAAATTTTGTGAACCAAAAATTTGATTTTCTTAATCGCTAAATGTGGTTTTTTCCTTGTTTTACCTAGCGTTTTAAATTTATTATATGTGCCAACTTCAAGTTCATAAAAAGAATACATTTTTAGATTTAACATTATTTTTTTAAATTAATATTTAGTGTCCGACCAAACAGTTCGGCCAGAAAATGCATTTGGTCGGTATTCTGCAATTTAACGTATTATGGACAAATTTGGAGAATGTAAAAATGTTTATTGAGCTGATTAGATGCGATTTTGAGTGTCAAAATTAAAGAAAAAGTCAGAGGTTAAGCAATTAATTAACTGTTCGGCCTCCGAAAGATCGGTCAAATTGAAAATGGTTCGGGCGGCCGAACTTTCAACTTTAAAGGTATACTTCGGCTTTTTCGTTAAATTGTATATACAAAATCGAACTAAATCGACTCAACGAACATGTTTCCAATACGAAAATGTGTAATCATTGTCTCTAGATACCAAAAAAACCGACCAAGTATAGTTTATTGGTCGAACTGTACGGTCGGACACTAATATTTATATGTTTTATAAATGAATTACACGTAGTACTTAATTGGATTAAAATAAAAAGTACTGATTATGATTGATCTTATTTGATAGAACCATTTTTCAGATCAAACTATATGAGATTAGGTACCATGAGATCAGCTTATGTACGCCATTTTTCGGATCAGATGTGATTAGGGAATTTCCGGAAAAAATTTTAAAATTTCCCGGGAAAACGGTAAAAATTTAATTAATTAATTGATGCAGTAATATTTTATTTCTTAGCATTTTTATTTTGAATTGGCTTTGATTTATTCAATTTTAAAGATAAAAAACACTATAAAAAACATTAATTGACATTGACTTAGCCAATTTATGGAATTATCAACATGTCGCAGTCCTGAAGATGTTAGTGGAAGTTTTGAATCCCATAAGAGACTCAATATGTCGACGAGATATTAATGCTTTAGTAGCTTTCTGAAAGAAAAAGTTAACCAAATGCGAAATGACATTAGCATTAATAAATTATTTAAAAAGGCCCGGTAACTTTGTAGCATATAACGTTACGTAGTTTTGTGAATATTCGAAGTTTTGTATGAGTGTCAGTAGCAGTTGCATGCAGAGTTTCCGGCTTCTATCTCGTCGGCTAATGGTCGAGGTTCGGGGCTACTTATTCTCATCTTGAAACATAACGATTACAGCACTGCTATTTTATTTTGAGCATGCAATAAGATTTTTAGATTTTAATTGACACAGCACTTTTTTGTTGTTTCTAGAGTCAGATTTTCCTTAGCACTTTCAATGGATTTTAATTAATTTTTCTGTGATAATAAAAAAAATGTTTTTAGGGTTGTTTTTCTTTTAGATTTTTTTTCTCTCGTTTTTTTTTGTTGTTTTAGAAAAAAAAATAGTTTTGGATTTTCAATAAAATTTATAGAAAATTAATTTTTTTAATAAAATTTTAGAGAGTTTTCCGATATTTTTCTTTATGAATTTTCAAAGTTTTTAGTCACTTTTCACAGATTTTACACTAAAGTTTTTTCTTAGTTTTTCACTGCACTTTCACTAATTATGTTGATTTTCTGAAGATGATAATGATGTACACATGAAAATTTGGAAACTTTTCCTGCCAAAGAAAATTCCTCCGTTTGGGTAGAAACAATCCCTAATAGTGAAAAATAAATCAGCGTAGTCCCTGTGAATTAAATGTTAAAAAGTTATGGTTATGGTTTTGCAAAATTTCTACGTGTGTGTGTATGTTGGTTTTGCCTTTTATATAGCTAACAGCCAGGTATATGAATAAAAAGCCTTTGTCAGAGCCCCAATGTAATAAAATTAATTAGGGGTTGATTAAAAATTAGATTTTTAATCGGAATTTCCTAATTATAAAAGAAAATTTCTGTTGAAAGAAAAGAAAAATAGTTTTGGAAAATTTTAGGCAATTAAATAAAGACAATTTAGGAGTATTTTCAACTCAATTCCGTGGTTAAAAATTGATTTAAAAAAAAGAAACATTTAGCGGGGAAAAATTAATTTCTCGGGAAAATAAAATTTTAATTTAAAGAATTTGGAAAAGGAAATAAATTGAAAATTTTGAAAAGAAAATTAATTTCCCGAAAAAAATAATTTATTAAAAGAATTCACACTATGAAATTCTTCAGCGTTTTCATAAAAAAAAAATTTATGAAAATTAATTAAAAATTTAAAGGAAAATTTAAAAAAAAAAAATTCCCACAAAAAAATTAAATTTTAATTTCAAAAAAAAAACTTACATGTTGAAAATATCAGCACGACGATTTAAAAAACTTGTAGGTGCAAAAAAGAAAGATTTTTGCTCCCGCTATGTCTTTTATACCCAAAAAGGGTTGGAAAAATTTGGAAAATATTTGGAAAAACCCGCTGATTTAGCGGTACCAAATACATGAACATATTTTTACACACACTAGCATAAACCATAAACGTCAAACTTTTTGACACACACTGCCTTACCCTCAACAACAGGGTGTACTAACGTAGAACTGTCACTGTCAAAATGTTCATCGTTAACAGTTTTTAACATTTGATAAAACCAGTATTTACAAAAGAATATGAAAACTTTAAAAATTTATATAAATATAAAAAAAATAAAAATCAGAAATATTTCGGCTACAAGCGCCTCTACAAAACCCCCCAACCAAAATCAGACTTGGGTGGCAAAGCAGCACAAGGTTGATCCCGCTTGTAGCAAGATTAGAAAATGAAAAACAAAAAAAACTAAAATCATTTGCCGTATATCCTTAGCATGATAAATACCTATAGATTTTCCGCTTAGATCCTCTAACTCATAATAACTTTTTCCAGTCTTTTCCGAATACGAGCCTTCACAAAAGGTGGAGCTAACTTGGCGTTGAAGCCCTTTTCAAAATTACTTTGTCGAAAATTCCTTCGAAAAACTTCCTGACCTTCAACATAATTCACCTCTCGTGAACGAAGAGTGTACGATTGCTCATTCCTTTCTTGTTGACGACGCATATTCTTAGAAGCACGACCCCTAATAGTATCAAACGAATCTTCACGTCCAAAGTTCACTGCCCTATCATCCAGCATTTGTAAATTCCGTAAAAGTGCATAAATGTTACCGTTGGTAATCATATGCTGTCCGAATGCCATGTAATAAAGAGAAGTACCTATTGAAGTATGCACAGCTGAACGTAAAGAACAACTTATGCTGCTGAGGTATTCATCCCAATTACTCTGGTCGTGTTTAATATATGCCCTGATAGCTGATAGCACTGAACGATTAACACGTTCTGAGGCATTAGCTTGAGGCGAATGAACTGCGGTGTAAATGTGTTTAATGTTGTAATTCTGCAAAAGTTTGTTAAATTGCGAAGACTTAAATTGCGATCCATTGTCTGAGACAATTGTTTCAGGTGTACCAAAGGTATGAAATAATTCCTCTTCTAAATACTTGATTACGACATCTGCTGTAAACTTCTTAACAGCTTTCAAGAAACAAAATTTCGAAAAGTGATCAACTACAATAAAAATTCCAACGTTTCTTAATTTAGAACGTGGATAAGTTCCAAGAAAATCAACGTAGAGTTTTTGAAAGAACCTCGAAGTTTCAGAAGTTTTGCCCATAGGAGGACGCATAATAAAATTTGGGTGTTTAGTCTCTTTGCATACCTCACATGCATTAACATACGATTTCACATCGTTGACTAAATTTGGACAGAAGTAGAATCTACGAATTCTTTCCAACGTTTATTGATTCCACCATGCGATGAAAGATGGCTATCATGTGCCTTCTCCAAAATTTCTAAGATCATATCCCTGGGTATCCAGAGTTTCCAAGCAAAATCGTCCTGCAGCTGTTCACCCGTACAGTGTTGAGTCCGTCTGTACAAGTACCCATCAATAATTTTAAGGTCTGGAGTTTTATCAATATTTTCGCTAACTCTATCTAACAATTGTAGGTATTCAGTACTCTTGAATTTATCGGATTTCAAATCCACGAAAACCCCATCTCGGACAAATCATCTGCGTTGACACGCGAAAGTGCATCCGGAACTATGTTTTGGCTACCTTTCCTGTGTTCTATTTTGAAATTAAAGCCTTGAAGTTTTAACGCCCATCTGGCCAACCGCGATTCAGGCCAGTTTGGGACATGAGCCACTTCAACGATGCATGATCGGTGATCACTGTGAACTCATGACCTTCAACATATGCCCGAAACTTTTTAATACTTAGCATTGCTGCTAAGCATTCCTGTTCGGTCACTGAATAATTACGTTGGGCTTGGTTGAGTTTCTTTGACATAAATGCGATTGGAAACTCTTCAACCCTCCGCATTTTTTTGTACCAATACGCTTCCTATTCCAGTGTTGCTTGCATCACAGTGTATATAAAATGGCTGTGAAAAATCTGGGCTGTGCAACACTGGTGCGGTTGTCAGAATAGACTTTAATTCCTCAAAAGCTCGTTGAGCTTCTTCATTCCAAGCAAATTTTCTATTCGACTTTAACAACTCTGTTAACGGAGCAGTTACCGAAGCATAGTTCTGAATGAACTTCCGATACCAACCGGACATCCCCAAAAATCGTCTAATTTGTTTTACAGACCTCGGAGTCGGAAATTCCATTATGGCCGCGATTTTATCCGGGTCTGTCTGGATAACACCATTTCCCACCAAATGGCCAAGATATCGGACTTCCTGTAGACAAAATTTAGATTTTTCTACATTTATAGTCAGTCCTGCAGAACGAATTTGATTAGCAACCTCTCGCAACACCTCTAAATGCCTGGCAAATGTATCTGACACAATTAACAAATCGTCCAGATAAACAAACACTTCTGTTCTTAAATTCGCCGGTATCACCTTGTCCATTAGCCTTGACATAGTTTGTGGCGCATTGCAAAGGCCAAAGGGCATGACCTTGTAATGGTACAAGGGACGACCTGGAACAGTAAATGCTGTCTTATCTTTCGACGATTTGTCAAGAGGAATTTGCCAGAAAGCATCCTTTAAGTCACAACTAGTAATAAATTCGGCCTTCGGTAATCGACTAAGGATGCCATCAATGTTGGGCAGTGGATATGCATCCTTGACGGTTACTGAATTTACCTTACGACTGTCTAGACATAACCTCACTTTACCAGGTTTCCTGACAAGAACTATAGGAGACGACCACGCACTATCGGATTCCTCAATTACATCATTTTCCAACATACGGTCAAGTTCTGCGTATATTAGTTTTTCCATCGCTGGAGAGACTGGAAAATGTCTCTGCTTAATCGGCGTCGCCGATCCTACATCTATGACATGAGAAATTATGCTAGTGCGCCCTAATCCTGCTTTTGCAAATGACGGAAATGAATCAATGACAATCTGTAATTGTTGTTTCTGTATTTCAGACAATGGACGTTGTGGTGAAATTTCAGATAAACTGTTTGAACCAGTTTTTAAATTTAATCCAGAAACTAATCCTGGAGGAAGTAAATCAAAGGCATTCCAAAAATCCATACCTAAATACAAATTTTGAGATAAAGTAGGTACGATATATAATACTATTTTATGAACAATTCCTCTAAACGAAATATCCGTGACAGCAAAACCTAAAACTGCTTGTGGTTTTCCATCAGCTGTGTTGACGTGAGAACGAATTTTTCGAAATTTTTGACCAGAGTCCAAAAATTCCCTAGCGGCTTGAGAACCTAAACAGCTTACGGAAGCCCCGGTATCCAATAAACCCATAATTATCTTTCCAAAAAGCTGTACTTCACCATAAGGACGTATATCGTTTGGCCTATCGAAAATTGTACTGACCAGCAAACGGTGCGTATGACGAATATTTTTCCAAAAATCTTTCATACGTTTTGATGACCTTACGTGTGTAACACTAGGCTTCGGCTTATCAAAAATTTCTTTCCTTTTCGCATTATATTCGGCATGACGAATGTGAAACGGTTTTAGATAAGTTGGCGGATGAGCTTTCGCAGATGAAATATTTTTAGAATTATGTGAAAAAGAAATATTATTAGACGGATTCTGATAATTAGAATCATTATTTTTCAAAATTGAAATTTTAGGAGTTTCAGAAGAATTATTAGGAAGTGAATTAGAGTAAGAAATTTCAGAAATATTTTCGGAAGATTTTGTAGTTTGATCTGTAAAATCCGGTGTTAAATTTTCAGAGTTAAATTCAGAAGAATTTATATTCTGAGTTGTAAAATCAGGATTTGGTGTAAAATTACACTCGTTAGAATTAGGTATAGTTTGAAAAATAGGTTGTTTTAAAATTACTCTTGATTGGTGTTCGTTACTTGATTCGGTTTGCGTGCACTTTTCAGCGCACCCGTTCGGGAGTTTTTGACGAATTGCAAAAAGTACACGTTGGCTTATACATATTCGCTGCACCGCATCCGTAACAGAAAACGTTACGCTCTTCAAGGCAATCTTGGTAACGGTGACCAGCTTTTTGACAGTTCCAGCAGACTAAGGAAACAGCAGAAATTTCTTCAATCAATCGAACCTGAATCAACCTCATCTTCAACAATTTCATTAACGGTTCTACGGTTTGAAAAGGTTTTGAAAAAGTTTGCCTCTTACCTACATCCTGCAAGAAAAATTCCCGTTTTCCTACATATGTCTCTCAATTGAGAAACCGAATTTACTTGGATATTCAAGATTTCATGCTGAATTTCTGGCAACAGGTTACGTCTTAGAATTTCTACCAACACTTTCTCCTGTAGAGGTTGTGAAAGACGATCAGAAATATCGACAATGGCTTCGTAAAATGTATCAAAACTTTTCTCCATGCTTTTGTTTACGATCCCTTATCATTTCTCGAAAATCTACGTCAGTTCGTGAATCCTTATACTGCTCACGAAGAGCCTTACACATTCTGGCCAAACAATTCTTCTGGCTGATTTGTGATATCTCCCAAAACCATGTAGAAGCTTTGGCCCTCAAAAAGAGTTGAAATGTGGTCACAAAGAACCTCAAATTACCACCAAGTGTCTGATTAGTAAGTGCCTCAAGTCTATAAATAAAATTTTCTATAGGCATGCCTTGTGGATCACCTGTGAACCTAATTTTCCAATTATGAATCACATGTCCTACTTTATCAGCCCTAATTGACGAATATGCAGGAGTCATCATACTACCATTTAAATTTTGATTTAAGCCATGAGCTAAATTCGACTGATTTGACTGACTGTTGTTATTTGTATTAGCCGGAAGAACCCAATAATTGCTCCAAAGTTTGCTGTTCAACATCAGGTAATGTTAGAATAGCAGATGGTCTGTTAACAGCAGTAGCCTGAGTACCCTGTGGAGTATGAGTATTGGATGACGGAAGATTTAAATTCAATTGCTGAAAACAAGATCTATATTCGTGTCAATTAATCTAGTTAACCGATCACTAGAGTAGCGCACAATGCTTCTTGCTGTGTATTTACCGCAGCAGAAACTAAATTCCTAATACGATCATCTAGCTCCTGAAGATTAACAGCAGACAAAACTAAACTTTCATTATCTACAGCAGGTGTAACGCCATGTGGAGATGTACTAGTATTAGACCTATTTGAATCATAATTTAACTGTCTCTGTGTTACTGACCGAGTCCCATGTAGAACAGGTGGATGTTGCTCCTCTAAGTTTGTCGCAGACGAAGTTGTAGGCAATTCTAGTTTACCACTACAAACGGGACAAACGAAATTATCTGTGGGAATCTTCCTCAAACATGAACTATGAAGTGGATGACCACATGGAGGAATATACCGAAATTTTGAAATCCGAAAATAACTTCCTTACACAAAACACAATTGAGAAAAAATGACCGCTATCCTTTTTAGGAGGCATTTCAAAATTGTTTATTAAAAAAAACTATTTTAAAAGTAAATATTTTGCAAAAGAAAAAAAATTGGTTATTGACAACCAGTAAAGCAGAAATAAAAACTTCAGAAATATTATCGAAAGAATTTAAAGATAAATCTCAAATTAATTTAAACTACAAAAAAAAATATTTAACAAAAAAATCAATGATTCATATCAAATCGGAGAAAAATATTTAAAATTAGTAATAAAAAATTTCAAAACTACAAAAACTTAAATTGCAAACAAAAATAGGAATAAGCTTAGCTACGAAAATATTTAAAATTCTCGTAACAAAAAGAAATTCGATATATTTTTTTCGAGAAAAATAAAGAAAATTCTATTTATTTAAAATCAGAAATTTTAAAGTAATAACTGGCATTAAATTTCTAATAATTTTTATCAAAAATTTTAAGCGATTATAAAAGAGAAAAAAATTTATTAAATTAAAATAAAAAATATTATTTTTACGAAATCTTTAAATGGTATCAAAAGAACCAATAATAAATTCTTTGATTCCTGGTTAAACTGTCGGATAGGTGAATAAAAAGTCAACAAAAGATAACAACTTAAAACCAAAAACTTGATAATAAAAAAAAATAGAACAGATATATAGAATAGTACAGACAAACGATCGAGATGGTTGTTTGTTGGTACTAAATTAGATTTTTCCCAAATATTAATTTCCAACAAAACAAGTTAAAGGAATTCTACTGAAATAGTGAAACATCAAACGGTCTTCGGATTAGAGAATGTCTCCAAAAGAAGCATTTCCTGAAGACGTATTCAAAATTTGAATAAAATCATAAAAGCAAAATAGTTATGGAGGCGTATGATTAATTTGTTTATGCAGGTAACAACCAAAATATAAGTCAATTCCATATCATAATATTACTCATACGTATAGGTGGATAATAGGAAGAACTAAGAAAAAAAAAAGATATACAGTCGGACAGAAAAGTGAATGAACAGAAACTAAGAGAATGGATATTTAGAAAATTTAAGGGAGCCACACTAAAAATTTTGAAAGTTGATTCAAAAGATGACAAAAAAGATAATTCTAGATATGTGTGGCCCCACGTTGGGCGCCAAAAATAACTGTAGCATATAACGTTACGTAGTTTTGTGAATATTCGAAGTTTTGTATGAGTGTCAGTAGCAGTTGCATGCAGAGTTTCCGGCTTCTATCTCGTCGGCTAATGGTCGAGGTTCGGGGCTACTTATTCTCATCTTGAAACATAACGATTACAGCACTGCTATTTTATTTTGTGCATGCAATAAGATTTT
>CM037854.1:167473693-167533579 GCA_021234595.1 Delia radicum | reverse complement strand
ATGGGGTACAAGCCGGCTAAAGCCGGGCTTGCCCGGAGTGCCCCTACACGCAGAGAAAAGGTATGATTGATTGAAATTATCATACTTTGATTTTATTATCATATACATGACTCTGGATGATCATATTACGATTACCGAAGGCGATTTTATCGTCATTTAGGATCATAATATAATTGCTACGAATTGTAGTCATTACATGATGCTCTAAAACTATTATAAAACGATGCTCTTTTTTCTGCGTGTAGTTCTGCCTAAAAATTTTTATTCATTGTAAGTTTTGTGAAT
This sequence comes from Delia radicum, assembly GCA_021234595.1. Classification (NCBI taxonomy): domain Eukaryota; kingdom Metazoa; phylum Arthropoda; class Insecta; order Diptera; family Anthomyiidae; genus Delia; species Delia radicum. The sequence continues at coordinate 167,533,294 of CM037854.1, read as the reverse complement.
ATTTTTTTATATAATGACCAACATGTCGAATATTATACAGAATTCATGTGATGTTGATCACAGATCCAGATCCTTGCCTGCAAACTCTAGCTGAAGGAGTTTGAAGCTTCATAACAATGTAGTTTGTGTTTGGTTTTTATTTACCTATAATTAATAATTTTAATTAGTTTTTGTTTGTATAAACATTTTTTACGGACGGTTACCCACCCTAACCGACCAAGAGGGCTCATCCCTATGACGTTGGGATACGTCCACACTATGGTTCGAACTATAGCGGATTAAGATGTATTTTTAGTACTAATAGGGGTATGCCCGCTGCATTGTTAGCATGGGGACAACATTGTTTTGCCTTCAAGTTTAAAATGTAATTGATTTTGGATAAGAATTTAATAATTTAAGGAAAATAAAACACAATGTAGTAGAGATGTCATCCAAACTTTTAGGCAGGTATGGCCTGGCATTATCACTATTTACAATTTGGGAATTACGAATGAAAATATGTTTGTCTTAACCCCCAATATATTACAGTTTTTCTGCGTAGACGGACTGCGGCCAGGTTTAGGATATTTCTATTCTGTGGTATGTCCAAAGACAGCTTCCCTGAGTAAAACATTTATGGAAGGCTGTAAAATAAAAAAGTAAATACTTTATTCCGTTTTCCAATAGAAATTACATTTTAAACTTTAAGGCAAAACAACGTGTTATCTATGATAACAACCTAGTGAGCTTTCACGTTACCATTATGTGTTCATTGGTATGAGTTCTAATTTAATGAAAAGATAATTTCTAAAATATGCAATAAAAATATGGTAAAAATGGTATTCATAAGATATTAATACCGCCAAATCTCGCTGCCTAAAACGCTGGAGCTTGGAACTTCAAATTTATCATTGAGGTTCCTTCTCCATCACATACATCTAATCACGATTTTAGGAAATTGTTAGTATGTAGTACAAAAAGATAAAGAGTCCTCCCCTTATCGTCCTGTTTAAACCCCTTTGGCTAAAAATCTGAAATTTCAAGTGCATTAGCCAATAATCTATGGGCTACAGCACTTAAAATACACCTTTAGGAATTTTAAACAAAAAAGGCAAATATGTTCCCTTAATCACACAGCCCAAACCGCTTGATTTTTTAATACGGCATGTAGGTTTCTCATCCACTCACAAAGATGGAATTACAGTAAAAAGGGGTTTTAATAAGAAAAATTGGGATTAATCACAAAGCTTAAACCGCTGGAGTAAGGAACTTGAAATTTGGTTTGAAAGTTCCTCGACCGGCGAAGACATTATCTAAGAATAAATTTAAAGAAATTCTTACCGTGAGAGCGAAATCTTCCTTTAAATGTCATCCCAAATAACATTTAGCTAGAAATTTGACTTTTAAAATGTGTTTCTTTGAACTTCTAATTAAAACGCTGTAAAGGGATTGCCCGTTTCTATAATTATGTGCACTTTGGTATATGGACTAATTTACTGGAAAAATAATTTCTAAAATATGCAATAAAAACATAGTAAAAATTGTATTTAATCACGACCTATGGAAATTGTTAGGACAAAAAGGATAAAAAGTCGTCCCCTTATCGTCCTACTTAAACCCCTTCAGCTGGAAATCTAAAATTTGCCTTTAGGAACTTCCAATAAAACTTGATAAAAATGTGGTGCAAAGGCAAATATGTTCCCTTAACCACTCAGCCCAAACCGCTTGATTTTGAAATTCGGCATGTACGTTCCTCCTCTGGCGTAGACATCCACAAATATGGGATTATTGGAAATGTTTACGTAATGGAGCAAAAAGTGAAAAGGTTTCCTCTTGATTTACTGCCCAACCCTTTTGTATAGAAATGTTTATTTTAGGATATGTTTTCCCTGATGTATGCGCTAATTTATCGAAAATATACTTTTTGAAATTTCCAATAAAAACTTGATAAAAATGGTAAAAATATATTCAACTTCAAATTGTTATTAAATAAGACATCCACTAAGACGGGATTTTTGTAAACTTAGCGGGGATGGATAAAAAGGAAAACATTGAAGAATATTTTTTTGGAACTCACCATAAAAGCGGGGCTTAAAATTGGGATTAACCACAAAGCTTAAACCGCTGGAGTAAGGAACTTGAATTTGACTTGAAGGTTCCTCGTCTGGAGCAGACATTATCTAATAAGAAATTTATATGGTGAAATTTCTTACGGTGAAGGGCAAAATCTACTTTTTAATATTTTGCCAAATAACATTTGGCTACAAATCTGACTTTTAAAATATGTGTTTCTTTAAACTTACAATTAAAACGTTGTATAAATGGGGTTAAAAAGGAAAAGTGTCCGTTAATAGCCCGGCTCAAATCGTAGGAGCTGGGAACTTGAGATTTTACATTTAGGTTCTCTTAAGCGTAGACATCAACCAAGAGAGGGGCAAAAACGGACAATCTCTATTTAACATCATAATCAAAACCATTAGGTAATTATATCGTAATTCACTTAAGATATACTTTCTGCGTTTTTATTCAAAACTTGTTATAAATAGGGATTTAAAGGTGAAAAGTGTCCTCTTAATGACATATACAATTGCTTTATGCTTAAAATTTAAAACATCTTCTCGAACCATTTCGAACCATTTGAAACAGGAAATCATTTTCTTTTTAATGTATTCCGACATTAAAAACTATTGGTAACGATATCTCGGACTTTTAAGCTAGTCAAGTATAATAAAAATTAAGTTATAAAATATTTTGGATATTCAGAAGTTAACTGTATAAAAAGGGGTAAAAGTTGGTACTTATTCATAACTTTTAAATACATTTTCCTATTCTCTTGAAATTTTTAGGTTCCAAGTGCTTCAAAATTATATACTCTTTTTGACAAATGAGCACAAAAGCAAAAAATTTGTAAAAAAAAATATTTGGGCCTGGACGATTTTTATAAGAAGTTATTCATTTGGGGATCTACATTTTTAGGCAGGAATGACATGACATTATCCCAATTTCCGATTTGGGAATTATGAATTGAAATGTTTCTATCATAACTCTCAAACCAACATAGGAACTATGCCTAACATTATTATGCTAATAATCCCCAGTAAAAAATATACATATTCTTCAAAGACAAATTTTAAAAGAAGATTGTGTGAGTATTAAAGTTTTTCTGCGTAGCCGGCCTGCGGCCGGACTTAGGGGTTTTTTACTCTGCGGTATGTACGAAGCAGGCTTCGCTGAGTAAAAAATTTCTGCAAATCTGTTAAATAAAATAGGTAATACTTTATTGTATTGTCCAATAAAAATTACATTTTGAACTTTAACGCAAAAAAAAAAAACGTCTTATCTACGCTAACAACCTTGTGGGCATTGTCCGCCAGTATAAAATATGTGTTGATGTACAGACTAATTAACTACTTTTTGAAATAAAAACATAGTTAAAATGGGGTTCAAATGTTAATAAGTAATCTCCCAGCTTTAACCGCATGGGCTTGGAACTTCAAATTTGGTATGAAGGCTCTGTCTCCGGCGTAGACACAATTCTCGGAAACATGATTTTTGGAAATAATTAAAAGGTTGCACAAAAAAACAAAAAAGTGTTTTGCTTAACGTTCTGCTTAAACCTCTTCGCTAGAAATCTGAAATCGTAGACTATTTTTGGAAATTGTTACGATAAAAAATATCCATCTTATCTTTCTGCTTAAACCTCTTCTGCTAGAAATCTGTAATTTCAAATAGAGTAATGGATAATGCACTTAAAATACACTTTTTGGAATTCCCTATAAAAACTCAATGAGAATCTGGCACAAAGAAAAAAATGTCCCCTTAATCACCATGGCCAAGCCGCTGCAGCTAGGAACTTGAAATTCGGCATGTAGGTTCTTCCCCTCGTATATACATCCACTAAGATGGGATTTTTGGAAATGTTTACGGGGAAAAGTCTCCTTTTGTCCAAAACACTTCAGGTAATTCACTGAAGAAAAACTTTTTGGAATTTAATATAAAACCATAGTAATAGGATAAATGGTCATTAATCACAAAGTTCAAACCACTGGAGCTAGGAACTTGGAATTAAGCAAACAATTTTAATGTTTAATTATTAAAAGATGAAATCTTTATGTATTCCGATATTAAAAACTACCGTTAACGGCGTCTAGGATTTTTAAGATATAGAAGATTTTGAATATTTAGAAGTTATAGGTTTAAAAAAGAGCAAAAGTTGGTAAATGGTATTCTTTACAACTTTGAAAGAAATTTACATATTCACTTAAAACTTGTAGGTTTCAACTGCAGCAAAATTATTTACTCTTTTTAACAAATGAACACAAAAGCATGAAATTGGGAACCTGTAAAAAATATTTGGTCCTGGGCAACCAATGAAAACAAAAGCAGGAAATTGTGGAACCTGTAAACAAAATTTGGTCCTATACGATTTTTATCTCCCGATCATAAATTTATTTTTTAAAATTTTCACTTTTTAATTTTAAGAGTACATCTTCATTATGGGTCTTCCAGAATTCCAAGTTTTTTTTTTTCGTAAGTCGATAGTAGAAACTTTTCTACAAAAACTGTTATACTAAAATTTCAGAACGGAATTCCATGTATTTCCAAAACAATAAACATAAAAAATCTATTGAATGTGTTTTAAATCGAGTTGACTATTTTTGAACCCATTTTGTATTTAAAAACTGACTTAAGCATAGATTTAAGTTAATCTTCTTTAACAAAATAGTAAAAATTTCCTGTGGCTTAACCATTTTTGAGTGTTATTTTTCAAAACTATTTTCCAGAATTTATTTGTTAAATTTTATTGTTAAAATATGATATTACCTGGTAAATGGCGCCATCAGCTTATCTAAAGTATTCAAGACTGCGCTCCTTATCTGATTTTAGAATATGACCTATAGCTTGAAAACTGATAAAGTTAAAGGAAAGTCGATGAAAATATGTATTACTCCTACCTTTACCCTACGCCCGTGATAACGACATCCCTATCAAAAATTGGACCTTGGTTAGGACCAGGAGCCACGAATTTTTTTCGAAAAATATTCTATTTTATAAAACAGTCAAAATTTTCGTTTCATCGGGGTATCCACAAATGCTCTTAATATATATATGGACCAGGGCTGGTAAAGCTTCCGCGACCCGTATGAACAAAGAGTCCAACATTAAAAAGTAATGGCGCAAATGAAAGACCAACTTTTTTTATTATATTTCACATCAATGTAGCATTGTTTTTAGCTTGAATAAAATTGTGTGTAAATTAGAAGTAGAAATAAGACTGTAGATGTACTTATTTTGTACTTAAATTAAAAATTGTAATAATTAACAAAAATACTTTTTCTGAGCCAAAAAAACAGGAATACATTTTGTAATATTTTCTGTTGTTTTTATTTTTTTATTTTTTCAATTTAGATTAAAATTGATTTATAAAAAATAAGGTTTGAGAACAATGCTAATGAAAATTAAAAAATACATACAATGTGAATGAAGTTTTTAGTTCAAAAGACTATTATTTTTGGAACTACTTGAAATATTGAAATTTAAATATAATATTTTTGTGAAAAAATGGTATCAATTTATGCAAAAACTTTTTCGATGTCTTAAAGGCAAACATTTAATTATTTTAGGGGTTTTTAACATTCTATCCTCTTCATCTCCGAGTTCCTAATTAGCCCTTCTCAGTGCGCATGTTTTTATAACTACATATAAAATTCAATGTTTCGACTATCAATTAATCGAGTTTCCATGTTCTTATAAAATTTTTCAAAAACCAAATTTTTACTGATCTGCCTATTTTGGAAACAACTTAAGTTTTAAGTTTCAGATTTAGCTTAACAGTTTGATTAAGATGAGCACTTCTTAAACATTTTAAATCCCGGTAATACCACGTTTTCAGTGGAAAATTCAATAAGTGCATTTTCAGTGTATTAGCCTACATCACAGAAAACCTATATTTCTACTTTTTAGCCAATGGTCGTAAAATGGGACTCTTTACTCGTTTCTACGTCTCCCAGTAATATATTAAAGATCCCCTTTTAGTGGAGGTCTTCATTTGGCCATGTTTAATTAGTAAGTACTTGTTTAAAGAACTTTTTGGAAATAACCCATCGTGCCATGATCATGAAAATTAATATAACATGAAAATTGTTATATGTATTCTTCAAATTTTTACAAACTTACAGTTTTTTAGATTTTTTGAAAATTTGTTATCAAAAAAAATAAAATAATTTTTAAGAATAGTATGTAGTTTTTTGAAAAAAAATCTTAACTTTTTTTTGAAAAAGTATGTTTTTTGTCAAAAGTACTTTTTTTGGTAAAAGCAATTTTTTTTTTTTTGGAAAACGTCTTTTTTCGGGTGAAAGCACCTTTTCCGGGAAAAGTCCTTTTTTTTTTTGGTAAAAGCACATGTTTTTAAAAACGTATTTTTTTGTGGAAAAAGTACTTTTTTTGTGGAAAAAGTACTTTTTTTTTGAAAAAGTATTTTTTTTGGAAAACGATATTTTTCGGAATAAGATATTTATTATCTTAATACTTTTTGGCCATCTTCGTTGGAATATCAAAAAATTCCGTCTTATTCGAATTCTCCTTTCAAGGAGAAAACTGTATACCAATTTTTCGGTTATTTGGCCCAGTTTCCCACTTTTTGGCCATCTCCGATGTAATATAAAAAAATCCCATCTTAGTGGAGGTCGCCTTTCCAGGAGGAACCTATATGCCAAATTTAAAGTTTCTAGGAGCAGGTGCTAGGATGGGCGATGTTGAGTCACTCAGTATATCACACTACTCTTTTATATAAATAGATAGATAGACAGATAAAAACTACTGTTACTTAAAAAAAAAAAAAAGTTCCATATTGTGAAAAAAAAACTTTTTTTTAAACCCGTTATTCTTTTGAAAAGTACCATGACAAAAACCGTTAAGTTTTGAAAAAAAAATACTTAAAAAAAACGTTCCTTTTTTGAAAAAAAAACGTTTCTTTTTGTTTTAAAAACCCGTTCTTTTTTTGAACAGTACAGTTACTTAAAAAAAACGCATTATATTTTTTTGAAACCCGCTATTTTTTTAAACAACAGTTACGTTTTTAAACCCGTTATTTTTTGAAAAATATCGCTACTTAAAAAAAAACCGTTAGTTGTTGATTAAACTGTTTCTTTAAAAAAACCGTTACTTTTATGTGTTAAAAAAGTAACGGTTAGTTTTTTAAAAATGCCGTTACTTTTTATGCAAAAACGAAAACTTTTTCCACTTTTTGGCACTCTCCATTGAAATATTAGAAAATCCCTTGTAAATTTTAAGTTCCTAGGTCCAGGAGTCTAGGCTGGGCGATGTTGAGTCAGTCACTCACACCACTTCTTTATAAGTATAGATTATTTATATACATTAATATGAAAAAAAAAAATATACACGAAATATTTTAACCTCTATTTGTAGTCTAAGATTGTAACACGATAAGTGTAAAAAACCACTAAAATAAAGTTTATACGGGAAAAAGTGTAGAAAATTAGAACGTAATTATAAATTATATTTGTAGAAAATTTTGTAGAATTCTGGTTAAACGATTTACAGGACGTCTAGGTTGTTCGTTAAATCGAGTATTCGTTAAACAACAAACTTTGGTACTTTGTTTTGGAAAAGCTAAAAAATTTTCGCTAATATTATTTTTTTTTTTGGAAAAAGTATTGTTTTGAAATTGGAAATTTTTTTAGGAAAAATTATTTTTTGCGGAAAAATTACTGTTTTTTATGGAAAAAGTTCTTTTTGAAATTGGTATTTTTTTAGAAAAAATTATTTATTTTCTTTTTTGTTTGGAAATTGTATCTTTTTTTGGAAAAGGTGTTTTTTGGGAAGAATCACTTTTTTGAAATTGATACTCATTTTGAAAATTAAATTTTGTTGATTGATTTTTTTTTTTTGGAAAACGTACTTTTTCGGTATTTTTTTTTTCGGAAAATGTACTTTTTTTGGTACTCTTTTTTGGAAGATACAGAAAGAAGAAATTGCTACATTTTTAGAAAAATTTAATACTTTTGGTACTTTTTGTTTGAAAAATGGAAATGTTTTTTGGAAGGAGTACATATTTGAAATTGGTACTTTTTTTAGAAAAAATTATTTTTTGTGTACTTTTTTTGGAAAAAATACTTTTGTGCGAAAAATACTTTTTTTGGAAAAGATATTTTTGTGGAATAAGTACTTTTTTTACATTAGTACTTTTTTAGAAAAATTATTTTTTTGTACTGTTTTCCAATACTTTTTTAGAAAAATTAAATTTTTTTTGCAATTTTTTTGAAAAAGAAACATTTTTGGTACCTCTTTTTTGGAAAAAGAAACTTTTTTGGTACTTTATTTTGGAATTTGGTACTTTCGCAGAAAAATAATTTTTTTTTTGTACTTTTTTTTTTGGTAAAATGGTAAAGGTTTTTTTTTGAAAAGGGAACTTTTTCGTAATTTTTTTTGGAAAAGGTACTTTTTTTTGGAAAAGATACTTATGGTTTGAAAAAGAGGTACTTATTTAGGGGAAAAGTACTATTTTGAAATTGGTACGTTTTTAGATAAAGAACATTTTTTTGGTACTTTTTTACAACAGTTTTTTGTACTTTTTTCTGAAAAGGGTACATTTTTTGGTATTTTTTTAAGAGGGTATTTTTCGGCAATTATTTTGCTTGAAAATTTCGGTCCTTTTTTTGGAATGGGACATTTTTGAAAATGGTACTTTTTTATAAATAAATTAAATTTTTTTGGTACTTTTTTGCCAATAGTTTTGGTACTTTCTTTTAAAAAAGGAAATTTTTTTGGTATATTTTTTTGAAAATGAACTTTTTCGGTACTTTTTCTCTGGAAAATGTACTTTTTTCTGAAAAGGGTAAAATTTTTGGTAATTTTTTTTTTGGAAAAGGGACTGTTTTCGGTAAGTATTTTTTTTTGAAAATTTCGTTACTTTTTTTTGGATAGAAACATTTTTCAAATTTATACTTTTTTATAAAATTTCATTTTTTTGGTAGTTTTTTGGCAATAGTTTTGGTACTTTTTTTTGAAAATTAACGTTTTCGGTACTTTTTCTCTTGGAAAATGTAGTTTTTTTGAAGAAGGTACTTTTTTTTGGAAAAAGTACTATTTTGAAATTGGTACTTTTTCAGAAAGAGAAAATTTTTTTGGTGCTTTTTTACAATAGTTTTTTGTACTTTTTTCTGAAAAGGGTACATTTTTTGGTACTTTTTTTCTAATAGGCTTTTTCGGTAATTTTTTTTTTTTGAAAATTTCGGTACTTTTTTTTTGGAAAGGGACATTTTGAAATTGATACATTTTTAGAAAATTAAATTTTTTTGGTACTTTTATTTTGGATAAGGAACTTTTTCGGTAATTATTTTTTTTTGAAAACTTCGGTACTTTTTTTTGGAGACGGACATTTTTGAAATCAGTACATTTTTGGAATATTTAATTTTTTTGGTACTTTTTTGCCAATATTTTTGGTACTTTTTTTTTGGTAAAAAGAAAAATTTTTTGGTACTTTTTTTTTTGAAAATGAACATTTTCGGTACTTTTTCTCATTTTTTGGTACTTTTATTTTGGATAAGGGACTTTTTCGGTAATTATTTATTTTTGAAAATTTCGGTACTTTTTTTTGGAAAGGGACATTTTTGAAATCAGTACTTTTTTAGAATATTTAATTTTTTTGGTATCTTTTTGCCAATAGTTTTGGTACTTTTTTTTTGGTAAAAAGAAAAATTTTTTGGTACTTTTTTTTGAAAATGAACATTTTCGGAACTTTTTCTCTCTGAAATGTTACTTTTTTTTGGTACTTTTTTTCTGGAAAGGGTACATTTTTTGGTACTTTTTTTTTGGGAAAGGGGCTTTTTTTGGTAATTATTTTCTTTGAAAATTTCAGTACTCTTTTTTGGAAAGGGACATTTTTGAAATCGGTACTTATTTGGAAAATTTAACTTTTTTGGTACTTTTTTGTCAATAGTTTTGATACTTTTTTTTTGGTAAAAATAAAAATTTTTTGGTACTTTTTTTTTGAAAATTTACGTTTTTGGTACTTTTTCTCTTCGTACTTTTTTTGGAAGAAGGTACTTTTTTTGAAAGAAGGTACTTTTTTTTGGACTTCGTTTTCGGTACTTTTTTTTTTTTTGGAAAAGGGTACTTTTTTCGGAAAAATGGACACTATTTTCCGAAAAAGGAGGAGTTTTCCACTTTTTGGCCTTCTCCGTAGGAATATCCAGAAATCGCTTCTTAGTGGAGGTCTAAGCCGGAGGAGGAACATATGTACCAAATTTCAAGTTCCTAGGTCCAGAGGTCTTGGCTGGGGAAAAGGGACATTATTTTCCAAAAAAGGAGGAGTTTTTCCACTTTGTGGTCTTGTCTGTTGGAATATCAAAAAATCGCTTCTTAGTGGAGGTCTAAGTCGGAGGAGGAACATATGTACCAAATTTCAAGTTCCTAGGTCCAGAGGTTTTGGCTGGGCGATGTTGAGTCACTCAGCCCTCAGTCACTCAGTCACTCAGTCACTCAGTATCTCAGTCACGCTACTCTTATATAGTTATAGATAGATAAAAAATAAATAAAAAAAATTAATATAAAATCAAAAATATTTGTTATTATTTTTGTTAGATCGTAAAAACTTGAACTTGATCACAATTTTTTGAAAACATTTTAGTTTAATAGCATATGAGTCTTGAAACCATTTAACAGAACTATATGAATGAAACCAATAAACAAATCTCAGACACCAGCACACTCATGAAAGAGGTGATAGAAAAGCTGTATGTTGAACAGACAAGGTTAATATTCTGTTATTATGTTTAAAATAGTATAGTATGACATACGTACTTAATTAAAAATGTGATTAAACAAAATTTTTTTTATTCTTATCTCTGGACTTGGAAGCCTTCACCACCGCCTAGGCCTCCACCTCAGCCTCCACCTCAACATCCGTCTTCGCCCCATTTCATAGCAAATCAAAACTTATTTTTAAAAATTTATATGTAATCAAATTATAAAATAAATTATAGCATTAGGAGTGTTCAGGTATAAAGCATTAGAAAAATTGTATTTCTTAAATATTTTTAAAAATCCCAGTACTGTTTGAACAACCCCCTAATGCAATTAATATTTTGCGGTTAATATAAATTAACCCTTTCTGGCGACTGTAGAGCTGTTGATAAAGTATATGCTTTTAAATTATTATAAAAATTCATTATATATAGTGCTTGATCTCAACTTTTTGATAAGCTATAAAAATTACTTCTCATAATTTTGTATAAAAACCCCCATCTAGTTTTCTTTAATTACTATTCAAGTTAAATACCTCAACAGAAATGGAATCACACCTAAAATCAATTTTTAAAAAAACCCAAACAAACAGCATTCTCCCCATAAAGAAGATGCTTTTTGAATATTAATATGAAATCACAAAAATGGAGCGTGTCCAGACGCCTTATGGGAAAAAAGTACGATGTTTGGTGGAAAACACCAAACACATATACCTACCTGGTATATTCAACGAAACTCTAGACGATGATAGTATAGAAGAATTCCAGCGCAATACCTACTATCTTACTAAAGATAGAAAAGGTAGCAAAGATAGAAAAGGTAGCAGCAGCAATGAATATTACGAGCTGAATATACATGCGGCTGCAACAGGTAATTTTTGGTAAATAGTTTTTTATTTATTTTATTATTATTAAATCTAATATATTAATTTTTTATCGTTCTAGCTCAAGATACACCAAAGAAGTAATGTGAATATTAAATGTTATCGACGACGCTGATAAAACGGAAGCCGAAATTATTTGTTGAATTTTTTAATCGAATATTATTAAAATTAAAAAATTAACTATTATTAATATTTCCTTCTAACGCATAAAATTTAAAAACAAATTAATAAAAAATTTAAGTAAAAAAATTAATAAAAAATATTTGTTATTATTTTATTTTTTTGTTAGATAGTAAAAACATTATAATTACTCCTGCACTTGATTGTAATGTATTAGTTTATTATAATACTTGAGTTGAATAGCAATATTACGTACAATGAATCGAATAGGAACTGAAAATGAAACTTTGGTTGATTCTTTGTATAATCATCAGACCATGAGAGTTGAAGTGGAAAATTTTCTAAACTATTATAGAGGATATATTCCGGGAGAACTCATCAGATATATGGAAAATTTCCTAGAAATCATACCTTTATATGAAGATTTGGAGTTAGTAGATTCATCAGTTCATGGTGTTCATTTTGAAAATTGTTTTAAATTTAAACAAATTACGGTTGATTCGAGTGTTATGTGTAATTGTAAATTATTTGGTCTACAAAAATATAGAATTGTTGCTAATATACATATGTTTTATAAGTATGTAGCAGTGTTGCCATGTATTTTTTTCAAAAAACTGTAAGAAAAAACTGTTTTTTTTTAAGAAAAAACTGTTTTTTTTGTTTAAATAAAAAACAGTAGAAAAAACAGTTAATATGTGCATTTTGAATTCAATTGCATTTTATTTAAACATAAAAAACATTAAACACATAACATATTTATATACACAGAAAAAAAATATTTTTTGTTGTGACTAACTTTTAATTATACTAAAAAAAAAAATTTTCAAATTTATGTTATTCCAGATCACAAGTTGTGCTCTGTTATAAAACTACATTTTAATTAACAATAGGAATAATATGTTTTTTTTCTGTGTACTTGTTTAAAGTAAAAAAAAAAAAAAAAATATAATATAAAAAAACATATTTATATTAATTATTTAACATACGCAAAAAATAGCTACAAAACCATAAAAAAACAAAATAATTCATCACATTTTGAGATCTTACTTAATTACATAAAAATATCAGTTATACATTTTTTGATTAAATTTGATTTTCATTTCGTTTGATTCCACACAATTTTAACACAAACAAATGCTAAAAAGGGAATTAAAACTTACTACACAGTTGCATTCAATGCGTAGTATTATTTTTTATTGAAACATTTATTGAAACATTTTGTGCAACTTTTGTATTAAATTTATAAATTCAAGTAAAAGAAAGTAAATCGAGCACGTAAACTGTTAAAAACTGGAAAAACTGAAAAAAAGGCTGAAATTAAACAAAAACTGTTTTTTTTTTCATGAAAAACTGAAAAACTGTTACGCATCCTAAAAAACTAGAAAAAACAGTTAAAACTGGCAATATGGTAACACTGGTATGTAGGTATATGATTAACACTAAAAATAAATAAATGTTTTGTTTTTAAATAATGTGGTTAACATTTTATACTGATAACAAATAGTATTAGGGACATTCATATATACCGCAGTAAATGAATTTTATTTATTAAATACTAGCAAAAAATCACAGACTTTCGTAAACGACCCTAATGTAGTTTAATTCATATTGTATTAACCCTCTAACGAACACATTAAATGTTACGACTTCACTTCAACAAAAATAACACCCACCACGACTTCACTTTAAGCAAAACCGAACTCCCCACCCCAACCCCCCTTACCAATAAAAAAAAATCTGGGGACATAAAAGACCCCACATGAACAGTAAAGGAATAATTTTATGTTTAACATAATTTGCGGTTAACACACATTAACCCTTAAATACACTTCGCTAATTTAAAACCCCCTCCAACCCCCTTACCCATAAAAATAAAATCAGGGGACATAAAAGACCCCACATGAACAGTAAAGGAATAATTTTGCGGTTTTGATTGACAGGGTTGCCAGATTGAAATTTGTATTGGATTTGCTACATTTGCCATACAAAACTAGTACAAAATTTTTGCTCCCTGCTCCTGTTTCCAGAACTCTCATATATATACTACGAACACCCACACCAATAAATTTTCAAAAAAAAAAAAGTTGCTTCATATGAACAAAAAGAATAAAAAAAATTAGAATTTAAGGAGGATTAATTACAAATATGAAATTTAAAAGTAAAAACTTTAATTTAAATATTTCCGTATAGGAATTAAAATATTCAAATATTTATTTTAATAAAAATTTCAAAAATCAAATTAAGAAAAATTTTTCCGTATAGGAATTTAAAGATATATTGAAAATATATTTTTAATAAAAATTAAAAAAAAAAAAAATGAAATAAAGAAAATTGTTTCCGTATAGGAGATTAAATTTTAAAATAAATTGAAATTGCTAATTTCCATAAAAAAATAAAATCAATTTAAAATTAAATTTTAAAAATAAATTAATTATTTTATTAAAAAAAATTCAAAGATCAAATCATTAGATTGACCAATTAATAAAAATTAGTTGTATTAAAACTTACATCTTTTAAAAAAAAAACTTTGCAAAAAAAAAACTTTCTTTTAAACTTTTAACTAATTCCGCTCACTTTATTTAACAAAAATCTGTAGTTTACTCCAGGTCTGCTTGGTATCAAAATGGCAGAGAAATATGGTTTTAGTCGGCAAGAAAGCTCGGTCTTGCTCGGATGATTTGGCAAAATTGGCGCACTAGCGCATTTTTTCCAAAAAATACGTATATCATGCGTAAAAAAAATATAATTGAGAATGCGTAACAAAGATAAAAGTAGATAATCATTGCGTGAGTGTAGAAAGCTATCGACAAATAGATGGCGTTGTAATAGTAAGTAAAGATTGTAACAAATATGTAAAAATGTTCTCAAAAATCTGTTTAAAAAAAAAATCTAAAATTTAGAATATGAAAAAGGGTTGCAAGCGCCTTTACACTGATGGAGAGTTGTCGAAGTTAAAGGCCTTCTGAAGATTTAAGTGTTTTGCCAGTACCAAAACCATAATTTTCAAACGTTAGCACAGCACTGGTAAAACAACCCACAAAATAAGTGCTTTGCCAACCCCAAAATGATAACACCTTGCAGGTATTGGACGTTTCAGTTTTAAAAACGTTGGAAAAGCACTGGCAATGAGTGCTTTGCCACTACCAAAACCATAATTTTAAAACGTTGGCAAATCATTGGGAGAACAACCTATAAAGTGCTTTTTTAATGATAAAATAAATGCTTTGCCAACCCCAAAATAATATCCGGGCAGGGGCTTAGACGTTTCTTTTTTCAAACGTTAGCAAAGCACGGCAATGAGTGCTTCACCTGTACCAAAATCATAATTTTAAAACGTTGGCAAAGCATTGGCAAAACAACTAATAAAGTAAATAATAAATTAATAAAAAAAACAGGGTACTTATTATAATTTTTTTTTTAAACTTGGTTTTGTAAATTTTGTAAATAAGTAATGGCAATGCACTTTTTGCCAATGTTGGGAAAGCGTTCAAAGCCATTGCTGTGCCAGTGCTTTTTTATTTTTAAGGTTGTAAATTTTGTAAATCAAGTACTGGCAAAGCATTTTTTACGAACGTTGGCAGAGCGTTTTATTCCAGGGCTGTGCCAGTGCTTTTTTATTCTTAAGGTTGTAAATTTAGTTAATTAAGTACGGGCTAAAACACTTTTTACTAACGTTGGCAGAGCGTTGTAAATCAGTGTTTTGCCAGCACTTTATTTGTTGGACCGTTGGCAAACAGTGCTCTGCAAGTACTTGACAACACAAACTCTATAAGAATATTTTTGTCTGCCTCAGTGAATAAACTGCCTGATCTCGTAACCATAATTTTAAAATCTAACTATTTGAAAAGAAACAAATAAAATCTAATATGAGAATTTCATAATAGATTTTTAGACTGGAGGTAGAACAATATTATAACTAAATATATGAAAATATAAAAAGTCCGTAAAAACAATTTTTGTATTTTAAATACAAATATAGAAACAATTTTGAATTTTTTTCAATTATTGGTTAGATTACAAATATGATCAGATCTTTAGCCGGATCAAAATAATATGCTTGATTTGCTTTATTTTTGTAAATATACGGAGGTTGAAAGCTCGTTATAAATTGAAAATAACAAATATGTTTTGTTTACAAAAATAACCAAACAGCTGTTTACGAGATAATTAAAACCTCATCAAATGCATGTGAACAGTTTTGGTTTATATAAAAATCTCATAGCTAAATCACTTACAGAAACTCATTGTAAAAAGGGTATAAGATTGCTAAAAAATACTCTCCAAAATCGTTAATTTTATTATTTCATTCTTAACTTGTGTATGGGAGTTTTATTTAGGTTTTATTATTTTTAATTATTGGATTAGTATTATATTGTAATCTCGACCCCTGGTTAAAGTTAGTAGACAAAAGTAACTGTTTTCCTTATTGCATATACCTTTTTGTACTTTATTTGTTTTTCTATAAATGTATTTTAAATGAGTCAGTTTGTAGATGTCAGAGATGCCAGTTCTCCACCGCGGTACAACAGTTATAAGTTCTGTGTTAATTGTGTTTTTATATTAATAAATGTTTAATGTTTTAAATTAAAGAAGAAAATCAAATCGTTTCAATTCAGAAATTCTCGTACATTTTATTGGTGCCGAAACCCGGGAACCTATCTACTCACGATAGAAAAAAAAAATTATTAATATTAAAAGACAGTTGTTGTAATACTATAACGCATTCTTCATTTTTTACATAAATTATACTCCTCATACGTGGATATAATTTCATCATCTTTACCATCCTGGTTGTGCCTGCGGATTTTAATCTCAACAATAAGTTAGCTTTGTGTATGGTTATTTCTGGACTTACTGGTCAAACATCGTACAATTAAAATAAAACAAAGATTTCACTTGTTCATCAAAAAAAACCAAAATGGAGAACATCGCGTCTTTAATAGAAGTGCAACGTAACGCAAATCGCCATTTGCAACGACTGATGACAAATTTCGACCAAAAGAGCAACTATCAAAAGGCTACGTATTAACTATATTAGAGGAAGTTGAACTAACCTATTGTAACGACAAGTTTGGGCACAAACTTATGTCACGCACTGTAGTAGTAATATGAACAGTAAAATAGCAATAACAACACACAGACTCCACGTACATGCAGTAACATGCATTGACCAAACTTGTAAACAAGAAACAACAACAGCAATACGCATGATTAAATGTACTAATAAACATATAGCAACAACTATTAAGGTTGTTTACAAGTTAGACAAAATTAAAGGAATTTAGGTGCCGTTAGTTTACACTAGCAACAAAACATTGCCACTAATATTTGTTGACATCAAAGTATAAAAGGGCAGCCAAAATAGGAAGAAGGTCTCATTCTTTTAGCAGCGATCAAGCCTGTAAGTATCCTCTAAGTAAATAGTGAACCTGGTAGACACTTCGACTGGTGTTTAGCGATCACTAGCCGAAGTTTAGAAACTGTGTCGAGTGTGTTATAGCCCTTTGGATGGTGTTTAGCGATCACCTGACGAAGGCTATAACTGAGTGAAAATATCAGAGAGTGATTGTGCGTTACCTGGTGTGAAGAAATTGTGTCGAGTGTGTTATAGAACTTTGGATGGTGTTTAGCGATTCACCTGACGAAGACTATAACTGAGTAAAAGTAGTAAATAGTGTTCGGGTGGTGTTTACCGATCACCACACGAAGTTAGTGTAAACGAAGTAGATAGAAATATCTTCTCTTGGTGTTTAGCGATCACCTAGAGAAGACATTTGGTGGTGGTAGCAGAACGTATATATCTCCACTGGTGGTTACCGAGCACCGGTGAACTTCGGATGGTGTTTCTCGATCACCTGACGAAGTTAAAGAGATCCGAAACCAAAGCACACTTGGTGTTTACCGATCACTTTGTGGGTTTTGGTAGGTATAATTAATTTTAAAACCGAACTATTACAAGCAGGTCTAACTACACGACCACAGTAAATCTGCTGTCGGGTAATCTACAAGTGTTTAGCGATCACGAACTAGATTATCGGACTGACGATTTGGTGTGGTGGCACTGGGTGGAATTTCTGGCCGTGTTTAGCGATCACGACCGAAGGGAAACCAAGTGAAGCATAACCAGCGGGGCCGAGGGCGGATCCGAAGAAGACCCGAGCGAACCCGAACGATTTCAAGAGCGGAAAGTCATCATATATCATCAGCCGAAGACCAGAAGTTACCGGTGAAACGTCTAAACGAAGGCAAGGAGTGTGACGCAGAACAAAGTGGGTGACCCGAAGGCGATCCGAGTCGAGCCGAACAATCCCGAGTGCTAAAATAAGCAGTTGCCGGTACCGGAAGTGATATGGGAGTACGAGAACAACACGGCATAGTATAGAAGCTATAAAGAGACACAGAGCGTAGTACCCGAGGACGAGCCGAGCGCAGCCGAACGTTTCCGAGCATATTTACAAGCCACCTATCGTCAATCAACGCACGGAACAGCCAAGAGAGTGAAGGATCGGAGTGGAGGAGGTGGGACGAGCTCCCAATATCCACGAGAGACGAGCACACGAGAGGATACGAGGACACCCGAAGCATAAACTCTGCTAATATATTGTACTGAAATATTTTAATTAACCAAATAAAGTTAAATATAGGTGTTTTGAATTGAAATTACTACAGCGGTGTACATTTATTTCTTGTAGCGAACACTGGACAGTGGCTGAGTATACCCTAGCAAAAATAAGTCGTTACAAGTGGCGCCCGAGCAGGCTAATTAACAAGAAAGAGATACACTAAGCTAAAACGGGTCAAAATGGTGAGCACGAAGTGGGTCTACAGTTTACGGAGAGAGGATTTAACTTGCTATGCGGCCGAGTTTGGCCTTGGAACTGATGGAACGGTAGATGAGTTGCGGAAGCGCATGGCAGATTTCATCAAAAAGGATATCCATGAGGCTGAGGTGACTGAAAGACTGGAAGCTCTGCAGCAAAAGCATCTCAGAGCACCGACACCAACACATAAAGAGGAGTTGCCAGCTAAAAGTGATGGAGTTAATACATTGTCGGAAGTACCCAAGATAACTGTTAACAATACGGAGCTAGAGTTGCCAACGGAAGAACGTGAGAACTACTTACAGGCAGTAGATCAGGTACGGAAATGGTCATTTAAGTATGATGGTAGTAAGGATCCGATAGCTTTTACGAGATCCAGCTGGATCTGTTACCGAGGACGATGCCGGAGTTGTTAAAGGACCTAGCGCTTTCGTGGTTTAGAAATAACAACAAGCGCTGGCTAAGATGGCAAGGATTTAGACGAGATTTCCTGGGAGTTTTTCCTCCCTTCGGGATACTTTGCGAAGCTGGAAGATAGAATCAGAACCGGAAAGCAGCTAACAGGTGAACCATTTAAGGTATATATGGTAAATTTGCAAGATTTAATGCGACAAGCAGGATACAGTGAGGAACAAAACTGGAAAGGCTGTATGAAAACATAAACCCTAACTACAAGATGTATGTCAAGCGTAGAGATTTTAGGAACCTACAAGAGCTTCTTGAATTGGCAGGAGACTATGAAGATCTACAAAGAGAAGCTGCAACCCTGCAACCAGCACCCCAATATCAAATTCCACGACCTCGATCTCAACATCAGATAATTCGCGGAAGCAGTCAGACAAATACAACAGCGGTAGCCGGGGCATTGGAGGAAGTTAGACAACCCACTATGGTGAGTACAATTAACCCTCGAACAGCGTGCCGCCGGTGCGGACAGGACGGACATGGTCAACGGATGTGTCGAAATCCATCCAGATTATTCTGCTGGAATTGCGGTCGTGTGGACGTTTATACACGAGATTGTTGTGGTAAGAAAACGGGAAACGAAACAGGACTTCATCAGTAAGGGCGGGTGAGGTCCAAGGGAAAAGACCCTTAACAGGATCAATGGATTTGGCAGCTTCATCGCTTAAGTCAATTTATGCTCGGCAAGGGCATATATATGCGAAAGTGAGAATAGGAGAACATGATGCTGAGGCGTTAATTGATACAGGAGCATCCAACAGTTTTGTGAGTACAACATATGCGTCCGAATTGGTTGAGGAGACAGAACGTGTGGGAGTTGACGTGGGAGTATCTCTAGCGAACGGGACACCGGTTTCAGTAGATGAAGCAGCGCCAGTGGAAGTAACATTCGGAAACAAACGTGTGGATATGCCATTATTAATATTACCTGAAGTAGTGGACAATTTAATACTCGGAGTGGATTACTTGCGTAAGATGAAGGCAACACTAACTATTGGATATGTGGTGTACAGGTTTGAGGAGCAGGAGGAGTTACCTACAAGAAAACCAAAGGTTAGATGTACCAGGGTAAGCAGCGAGGAAGAAATCGACGAAGAGGTTCGTATAAAAAATTTTTTGGAAAATGAGTTATCAGAATTTGAAGCGGGAACAGGTCTCTCGAATGTAGCGGAACACCGAATATTGATGAAGGATGAGATACCGTTTAAACAGAGGTACATGCCGACAAATCCAGCGAAGCAGAAGATAATTGGTGATCTGGTAGACGAATTGATGGAAAATGGATGCATCGAACCCTCGCACAGCCCATACAGTTCTCCAATTGTATTGGCGCCGAAGAAGAATGGGAAATGGAGGCTATGCTGTGATTTTCGACAACTTAATAACAAATCTATGCCAGACGCGTACCCGTTACCTCGGATAAATTCGATTTTGGAAAGGTTGAGAGATGCTAAATACTTCAGCACGTTGGACTTGAAAAACGGTTACTGGCAAATACCAATGGAAAAGGAAAGCAGAGTTTACACCGCGTTTACAGTTCCAGGAAGAGGATTGTTTCAGTGGAAGGTCATGCCGTTTGGACTGCATTCTGCACCAGCTACGTTTCAACAAGCGTTGGACCAAGTCATTGGTCCCGAAATGGAACCGCATGCTTTTGCTTACTTGGACGATATTATTGTACTTGGTAAAACGCTGGAGGAACACATGGCAAATCTAAAGGAAGTATTTAGGCGGTTGAAGATGGCGAACCTAAAGATTAACCCGGAGAAATGTGAGTTCATGAAGAAGAAAATAAAATATCTTGGTCATGTTGTGGGAGAAGACGGTATACAGACGGATCCAGATAAGATAGCGGCGATAAAGGAGATGGCTCCACCAAAAGATGTAAAAGGAGTCAGACGAGTGTTAGGAGTAGCTTCGTGGTATCGCAGATTCGTTCCGGATTTCGCAGACCTGGTATCACCGATGACGAGTTTGCTAAAGAAGAGTGTGAGATGGAAATGGAAATGGGGAAAGGAACAACAGGAAGCTTTTGAGATGTTAAAGGATCGGTTGACAGGGGCACCGGTATTGGCGTGTCCAGATTTCGACAAACAGTTTATTCTTCAACCTGTGCAAGCAACTTTGGATTGGGAGCAGTACTCACGCAAAATCTCAACGATGGGGAACGTGTCATTGCTTACGCAAGCCGACGGTTGAATAAGGCGGAATGTAACTACTCAGCAACGGAGAAGGAGTGTCTGGCGATCGTGTGGGGAATCAGGAAGATGAGGCAGTTTTTGGAAGGCTATCGGTTTAAGGTAATTACTGATCATCTATCTCTGAAATGGTTAAATAGTATAGAGAGCCCTTCTGGACGAATTGCGAGATGGGCATTGGAACTCCAACAGTATACCTTTGATGTAGAATATCGTAAGGGGAAGAGTAATGTGGTTGCAGATGCGTTGTCACGGGAACCCTTAAACAAGTTGTGTGCTACAACTAACGAATCTGTCAAGGAGAAGTGTACTTGGTTGGAGAAAAAGAAGAAGGACGTCCAGGAGAATCCGGAGAAGTTTTCAGATTACATAATGGAAAACGTTCAGCTTTATCGTCACATCCCAAGTCGAGATGAAACTGATGGAGGAGTACAGTGGAAATTATGTGTTCCAAAATATATGCGCGAACGAGTACTGAAGGAGAATCACGACACACCTAGTGCTGGACATCTAGGAAGCAGGAAAACAATCGCAAGGGTAACGCAACGATACTATTGGCCAGGATTGTTTAGGGACGTTAAGAGCTACGTGAGAAAGTGCGAATCGTGTCAACGGTATAAGGCCAGCCAACAAAAGCCCGCAGGAATGATGCTGACGCAGATACCAGAGGAACCATGGGCGATCGTATGCTCGGATTTTGTTGGACCATTGCCGCGATCCAAGCATGGAAATTCGATGCTGCTAGTGTTTTTCGACAAGTTTTCGAAATGGACGGAGCTAGTGCCAATGAGGAAGGCCACGACGGAGGCAGTGAAGAAGGCGTTACGAGAACGGATTATAAGCCGCTTTGGTGTACCTAAGGTATTGGTAACCGACAATGGAACGCAGTTCACTAGTCGTGCATTCGAGAGATGTCTGGAGGAAGTAGGTATACATCATCAATTGACAGCGCCGTATACACCTCAGGAGAATCCAACAGAACGAGCGAATAGAACGGTAAAGACGATGATTGCGCAGTTTGCAGGAGAGAATCAACGAACGTGGGATGATTTCTTGCCTGAAATTATGCTGGCGATAAATTCGAGCGTGTCAGAGACAACTGGATATAGCCCCAGTTTTGTAACACAAGGAAGGGAACCTCGGCTACCAAAGGCGCTGTATGACGAAGTCACTCACGGAACGGGAGGCGAGGTACAAGAACCCAACGAGAGGGCAAAAATGCTTCAGGAGATTTTTAAGCTGGTAAGGAGAAATATGGAGATAGCGTCGCAGGATCAGAGGCGTCATTATAATCTGAGGAGGAGATCGTGGAAGCCGAAGAAGGGGGACAGGGTGCTGGTGAAACAACATCATCTTTCGAAAGCAGTAGATATATTTGCAGCGAAACTGGCACCGAAATATGATGGCCCCTATACAGTGAAGTCGTTTATATCACCAGTAATTGTAGAAGTAGAGGGTGACGGTAGACGCAGAAGAACTGCGCATATTGGGGAACTTAAACCTTTCAATGTTGAATGTCGTGCGTAGTAGAGTCATAGTACATCCCTTTTCATTTGTGTGCATCAAGTCCAAAAATTTTGTATTTTACTAATAATGATCTATAATTACAGTGTTGACAATGAATCCCGCAAATAGTGCAAGCTTCGAAGATACCCGCAAAATGGTCCGTCAAAGGTACGAGGACTTAAACCGCAGGACAGCAAAGGTCAGTGAGACAAGAGTGCGTTTGGCTCGGGTAAAAGCCATAAGAGGCGCAGAAAAATTGCAAGCTATTAGGCAGCCGGTTGCACAAAAATCATCAGAAAACGCTGTTACTGATTTATTTCCTGAGCAGCGTTCACAACCGGTGTCGAATGTGTCAGTTGACGATCTGATGATTCAGCTGGAGGAGAATACGGTGGCGTGGTACAGGGAGGACATTCTGACCTTAACGGCAGGCCAATCAATGGAAAGTTTATGGTCCGAATCAAACAGTATCGACACGCCTGCCGAAGAAGTAGTTACGAGCCGGAACGAGGGTCCAGACGAAATCATAAGCGAGATGCCAAAAAAGTTTATGTCACCAGGTAGGCTGCCGAACGCGTTAAGGGTAGATGTATTATGGAACGGTGAGGCCATAGGCGGTATAGAAAATTTAACGGGAAAACCGCTCCCAGGTGAAGTATGGGAAAGCGCCTGAATCTTATGAAGGAGATTAGCGGTCTAAGGTACAGGATACGTATATCAAAGGGTGGTAACGCATCGGTGAGATACTGGGAATGAAATAAGAATCTCAATAAAACATTGACTAAACTAAACATTGAACATTTAGTCTTTCCTCTAAAGAAAGGGGGGAATGTGACGACAAGTTTGGGCACAAACTTATGTCACGCACTGTAGTAGTAATATGAACAGTAAAATAGCAATAACAACACACAGACTCCACGTACATGCAGTAACATGCATTGACCAAACTTGTAAACAAGAAACAACAACAGCAATACGCATGATTAAATGTACTAATAAACATATAGCAACAACTATTAAGGTTGTTTACAAGTTAGACAAAATTAAAGGAATTTTGGTGCCGTTAGTTTACACTAGCAACAAAACATTGCCACTAACATTTGTTGGTAGAATTATTTGTTGACATCAAAGTATAAAAGGGCAGCCAAAATAGGAAGAAGGTCTCATTCTTTTAGCAGCGATCAAGCCTGTAAGTATCCTCTAAGTAAATAGTGAACCTGGTAGACACTTCGACTGGTGTTTAGCGATCACTAGCCGAAGTTTAGAAACTGTGTCGAGTGTGTTATAGCCCTTTGGATGGTGTTTAGCGATCACCTGACGAAGGCTATAACTGAGTGAAAATATCAGAGAGTGATTGTGCGTTACCTGGTGTGAAGAAATTGTGTCGAGTGTGTTATAGAACTTTGGATGGTGTTTAGCGATCACCTGACGAAGACTATAACTGAGTAAAAGTAGTAAATAGTGTTCGGGTGGTGTTTACCGATCACCACACGAAGTTAGTGAAAACGAAGTAGATAGAAATATCTTCTCTTGGTGTTTAGCGATCACCTAGAGAAGACATTTGGTGGTGGTATCAGAACGTATATATCTCCACTGGTGGTTACCGAGCACCGGTGAACTTCGGATGGTGTTTCTCGATCACCTGACGAAGTTAAAGAGATCCGAAACCAAAGCACACTTGGTGTTTACCGATCACTTTGTGGGTTTTGGTAGGTATAATTAATTTTAAAACCGAACTATTACAAGCAGGTCTAACTACACGACCACAGTAAATCTGCTGTCGGGTAATCTACAAGTGTTTAGCGATCACGAACTAGATTATCGGACTGACGATTTGGTGTGGTGGCACTGGGTGGAATTTCTGGCCGTGTTTATGTTAATATTTGGTTTGTTTCCATACATAATTATTCGTTCACCCTGTATTTAATTATGTACATATTCTGTTTCATAATTGTAGAAATATTATTCTTTGAATTGTTTGTCAAGTCTAATCAAATTGAAAATAAAATTTTCTTGTTACTCACAATTTTACTACCAAATAGAAAACAACGCGACTTTTAACTCTGCTAACAGGTTATGGGCCCAGTTGGTTAAACGCTAAAAAGGATAAAATTTGGATACTGTTAGTTATTGTCGTGTTTTTTTAAGAAAAAATCTGTAAAGGAAAAAAAATTATAATGGAGGAATTCAAGATAAGCAAGTTGGAAAATGCTAATGGTTGGACTCTGTGGAAATTCCAGGTAAAGGTGGTACTACGGGCTAGTAACCTTTGGGATATAGTAAGCGGAACAACAGAAAAGCCTGCACAAGCAGATAAAACTTTTTGTAACTGGAATTCCTCAGACGCTAAGGCTCAGAAGGTTTTGGTAGTATCTATGGGTGAAGAGCCAATGTTGCACGTAATTAATTGTGACACTGCAGCAGCAATGTGGACAATGCTTGAAAGCGTGTACGAACAAAAGTCGGAGACGTCAATTCATTTGCTTCAACAGCAATTCTTTCAATACGAAAAGGCTCCTGAAGATGCAATTTCCGTACATATTTCAAAGTTGCAAAAGCTGGCTAGACAGCTTGAAGATCTTGGTGAGAAAATTTCGGACAACATGTTGATAACAAAGATTTTGATGACATTGCCGGAAGAATTCAAACATTTCTTTGCGTCATGGGAAGCTACGGGTAAGGAAGAAAGAACTCTTAAGAATTTAACGTCAAGATTATGTATGGAAGAGTCGAGATTGGGAATTCAACCCTCAACATCCGAAGCTTTTATAGCTAAACAAGGAGGTAACCGTCATTTCAAGAATAGTCATCAGGTTAAAAATGGTCAACAAAATAAGGGCGCTAAATTCAATAAGAATGGTAAATGCTTCATCTGTAATAAGTACGGACATTGGAAAAATGAATGTCCTAACAACAAAAATCAAAGAAACTCAGGCGATAGCAATGCGTTTGTTGCAGAAAACTATGCTGCTGTTTCTGATGATTCCGACTGGTATGTGGATTCAGGTGCTAGTGACCACATTTCAAATAAGTTAGAGTGGTTCCGAAATTACATCAAGCTGGATACTCCAAGAAGTATTAGCATGGGTAATGGAGTAATAATTCCAGCAATAGGTAAAGGTGACATTTTTATAAAAGCTTTTGATGGTAAGGTCTGGAATGAAAAATTTCTGTCAAATGTATTGTATGTTCCAAATATAAAAGTAAATCTTTTTTCTACAAATGTATGTTTGGACAAGGGGTACAAAATGGAAGCCCAAGCAGATGAATGTGTTTTCAAACGTGATGGTAAAGTTTATTTAAAAGGTATAAGAGCGAATTCAAAGCTTTTTAAGTTGCTAATTAAGGTGCAAGAAGACGCAGGTAAAGCAAATGTTGCGGTCAAATCCAATTCTTTGCAAATTTGGCATGAAAGAATGTGTCATCAAGGCAAAGATCACATAAAAGAAGTGTTGATGCGCCACAACATCAAATATTCCGATGGTGATTTCTTTTGTGAAGGTTGTGTAATGGGCAAGCAACACAGAATGTCGTTTTCTAATAGCAAAAATAGAGCCAAGGAAATTGGAAGTCTCGTGCATACAGATCTTTGCGGACCAATGCAAGAAAAATCATTTGGTGGTGCTCGATTTATGGTTGTTTTTCGTGATGATTTCTCTAATTACCGCTACGTTTACTGTATTAAAGCTAAATCCGATGTTCCTCAAGTAATCTCAAAATATTTTGATCAAGTGGAAGCTGATACTGGCAAAAAAGTTAAGGTATTAAGGTCCGATAATGGTTCGGAGTATGTCAACAAAGAGGTATGTGCAATTTTACGTAAACATAAAGTAGTACATCAAAAATCTACACCTTACACACCTGAACACAATGGTAGAGCCGAACGTGATATGAGAACTATGGTGGAAGCGGCTAGATCTATGATACATAGCAAGGGCCTTAGTCTTAATTACTGGGGTGAGGCAGTAAATAATGTTGTATTTATATTGAATAGGACAGGAAAAAGTCCACAAAAAGATAAATCTCCTTTTGAGTTGTGGTTTGGAAAAGGTCCTGAGATATCTATGCTTCATGTTTTCGGTTCAGATGTATATGTTCATGTACCGCAGGAAAAACGTAGAAAATTAGACCCTAAATCTAGGAAAGGCATTTTCGTTGGTTATCAGGAAAATAGCAAGGGTTTTCGCATTTGGATACCTAAGGAAAGAAAAATAGAAATCTCACGTAACGTTATTATTAGAGAATTAGAAGAAGAGTTTATAGTGCGAGATAATCCTATAGAATGTACTGATCAAAATATTTTAGGGGAGAATGAATCAACAGTAGAACCTACAAATATACATAGTGAAGAACCTTTATCTGAAATAGATTATACAGAGGAATTTGAGGACGCGGAAGATGTTGTAGTCAAGGAAAATGTAGAAACGGAAGATGAACATAACATGCAATATAATCGGTACAATTTACGTTCAGGAAAGTCCGATATAGTTCGGGATGAGATAAATTTTGCATTAATAGCCGATTGCGAAGAAACCACTGAACTACGGAGATGCAATAAATGGTAATCTTTGCTTGCAGTGGAAGAAAGCCATGTGTGACGAGTATGATTCTCTTATGAAAAATGAGACATGGAATCTCGTACAACTACCAAAGGGCAAAAAGGCTATATCTAATAAATGGGTATACAAAATAAAGAGAAATCAAGATGGAGATGTTGAACGTTACAAGGCGCGGCTAGTTATTCGGGGTTTTACTCAACAACAAGGAATAGATTATGAGGAAACGTTTAGCCCCGTAGCGAAATTTACTTCCATTCGAATGATTTTAGGTTTGAGTGTGTCTTTAAATTATGTTCTTACACAATTTGACATCAAAACAGCGTTTTTATATGGGCATCTTGAGGAAGATATATATATGCATCAACCAATAGGATATAATGATGGTAGTGGTAAAGTCTGCAAACTAAATAAAAGTCTATATGGGCTTAAACAGGCTTCTAGATGCTGGAACAAAAGGTTCACAGAAATATTAAAGAAGTTTAATTTCAAAGTCAGCTCTGCAGATTCTTGCGTATTTATTGGTGAAATTAATAGTAAGAAAATTATTTTGGCTATATACATTGATGATGGGTTAATTGCGGCTGAATCCAAAGAAGAATCTGAAGAGTTCATCAAATGCTTGAGGGGTGAGTTTGACGTTAAGGTATTTAGCTCACTTTATTATTTAGGCATGGAAATAATACAAGAACCGTGCAAAATATTTGTTCGTCAAATTGCATACATTAAGAAAGTGCTTCAAAAGTTCAAAATGCAAGATGCAAGACCAGTAAGCACACCTGCTGAAAATGTTCAAACATCAGGTACAGCATCAAATAAAGTAAAATTTCCATATAGAGAGGCGGTTGGGTCTCTTATGTACTTAGCAATAGCAACTAGGCCTGATATTGCATTTGCTGTCTCATATGCAAGTCGATTTATGGATTCTTATAATGAAGAACATGTTGCTGGATTAAAGCGAATTTTTAAATACTTATGTGGAACTGTTGATCAAGGAATTGTTTTCTCTAAAGTTAATGATATTACTCTATTGTGTTATTCAGATTCAGATTACGCTGGTGATATAGAATCAAGACATTCAACTGGTGGTTATACTATAATGTTATCGGAAGGTCCGATTTCATGGTCGTCACGAAAGCAGCAGACAATAGCTCTCTCCACTACTGAAGCAGAATATATGGCTGCCTGCGAATGTGTTAAAGAACTTATTTGGGTACAACGATTATTACAAGATCTAATGGGAAATAATCTTCAACGTCCTATTTTATATTTGGATAATCAGAGTGCTATAAAACTTGTCAAGAATCCACAGTTTCACAAACGTACCAAGCACATCGAGGTAAAGTTTCACTTCATTCGTGAAGTATATGAAAATAAGGATTTCAACTTAAGTATGTGCCAACCTCGGAACAACTGGCCGATATTTTTACCAAACCACTTTTAAAGCAACAGTTTAACAAAATTAAGAAATTATTAAATATTAACTAATGTAAATGGATGAATAATTATTGAAACAAAAGTGGAAGTGTTAATATTTGGTTTGTTTCCATACATAATTATTCGTTCACCCTGTATTTAATTATGTACATATTCTGTTTCATAATTGTAGAAATATTATTCTTTGAATTGTTTGTCAAGTCTAATCAAATTGAAAATAAAATTTTCTTGTTACTCACAATTTTACTACCAAATAGAAAACAACGCGACTTTTAACTCTGCTAACAGTTTAGCGAGCACGACCGAAGGGAAACCAAGTGAAGCATAACCAGCGGGGCCGAGGGCGGATCCGAAGAAGACCCGAGCGAACCCGAACGATTTCAAGAGCGGAAAGTCATCATATATCATCAGCCGAAGACCAGAAGTTACCGGTGAAACGTCTAAACGAAGGCAAGGAGTGTGACGCAGAACAAAGTGGGTGACCCGAAGGCGATCCGAGGCGAGCCGAACAATCCCGAGTGCTAAAATAAGCAGTTGCCGGTACCGGAAGTGATATGGGAGTACGAGAACAACACGTCATAGTATAGAAGCTATAAAGAGACACAGAGCGTAGTACCCGAGGACGAGCCGAGCGCAGCCGAACGTTTCCGAGCATATTTACAAGCCACCTATCGTCAATCAACGCACGGAACAGCCAAGCGAGTGAAGGATCGGAGTGGAGGAGGTGGGACGAGCTCCCAATATCCACGAGAGACGAGCACACGAGAGGATACGAGGACACCCACTTTGTTCTGCGTCACACTCCTTGCCTTCGTTTAGACGTTTCACCGGTAACTTCTGGTCTTCGGCTGATGAGATATGATGACTTTCCGCTCTTGAAATCGTTCGGGTTCGCTCGGGTCTTCTTCGGATCCGCCCTCGGCCCCGCTGGTTATGCTTCACTTGGTTTCCCTTCGGTCGTGATCGCTAAACACGGCCAGAAATTCCACCCAGTGCCACCACACCAAATCGTCAGTCCGATAATCTAGTTCGTGATCGCTAAACACTTGTAGATTACCCGACAGCAGATTTACTGTGGTCGTGTAGTTAGACCTGCTTGTAATAGTTCGGTTTTAAAATTAATTATACCTACCAAAACCCACAAAGTGATCGGTAAACACCAAGTGTGCTTTGGTTTCGGATCTCTTTAACTTCGTCAGGTGATCGAGAAACACCATCCGAAGTTCACCGGTGCTCGGTAACCACCAGTGGAGATATATACGTTCTGCTACCACCACCAAATGTCTTCTCTAGGTGATCGCTAAACACCAAGAGAAGATATTTCTATCTACTTCGTTTACACTAACTTCGTGTGGTGATCGGTAAACACCACCCGAACACTATTTACTACTTTTACTCAGTTATAGTCTTCGTCAGGTGATCGCTAAACACCATCCAAAGTTCTATAACACACTCGACACAATTTCTTCACACCAGGTAACGCACAATCACTCTCTGATATTTTCACTCAGTTATAGCCTTCGTCAGGTGATCGCTAAACACCATCCAAAGGGCTATAACACACTCGACACAGTTTCTAAACTTCGGCTAGTGATCGCTAAACACCAGTCGAAGTGTCTACCAGGTTCACTATTTACTTAGAGGATACTTACAGGCTTGATCGCTGCTAAAAGAATGAGACCTTCTTCCTATTTTGGCTGCCCTTTTATACTTTGATGTCAACAAATAATTCTACCAACAAATGTTAGTGGCAATGTTTTGTTGCTAGTGTAAACTAACGGCACCAAAATTCCTTTAATTTTGTCTAACTTGTAAACAACCTTAATAGTTGTTGCTATATGTTTATTAGTACATTTAATCATGCGTATTGCTGTTGTTGTTTCTTGTTTACAAGTTTGGTCAATGCATGTTACTGCATGTACGTGGAGTCTGTGTGTTGTTATTGCTATTTTACTGTTCATATTACTACTACAGTGCGTGACATAAGTTTGTGCCCAAACTTGTCGTCACATTCCCCCCTTTCTTTAGAGGAAAGACTAAATGTTCAATGTTTAGTTTAGTCAATGTTTTATTGAGATTCTTATTTCATTCCCAGTATCTCACCGATGCGTTACCACCCTTTGATATACGTATCCTGTACCTTAGACCGCTAATCTCCTTCATAAGATTCAGGCGCTTTCTTCTCGATGGGTCTTTCAGCAGCGTTGTGACGTATGACCATACTTCACCTGGGAGCGGTTTTCCCGTTAAATTTTCTATACCGCCTATGGCCTCACCGTTCCATAATACATCTACCCTTAACGCGTTCGGCAGCCTACCTGGTGACATAAACTTTTTTGGCATCTCGCTTATGATTTCGTCTGGACCCTCGTTCTGGCTCGTAACTACTTCTTCGGCAGGCGTGTCGATACTGTTTGATTCGGACCATAAACTTTCCATTGATTGGCCTGCCGTTAAGGTCAGAATGTCCTCCCTGTAAACTTCAAAGAAGACCATGAACAGATTTGTGAAGCGGTTCTTGATAATTCTATACAAGAAACAACAGTTCCGTATTTAAATGAAGATTTCTATTATGTATTTTTTGACACTTATCTCACTTTTAAATCAAAACTTTTAGATTTTTCAGTAGAGCCATTAGCTTTGCCTCAACAAATGGCAAGTACATTTGTGTCTTCAAATACACAAAATGCCTCATTCATTTTTAGTGCAAGGTTACCGAAAATTCAACTACCAACATTTTATGGAGAATACATCGATTGGATTCCCTATCGTGATATGTTCATTTCGTTGGTACACAACAACCCATCTCTTACAGGTATACAAAAATACTTTTACCTCAAAGGCTCATGTCATGAAGTGGTTCATTTGAAAGTATTAAGGAATTGCTCGATACCACTCGCTCCTCAATTTCTCTTTTAAAATCCATAGATGACATAGATGATTTGTTTGAAGCCATGTTAGTTTTCCTTACCAGTGAAAAATTGGATAAACAGACTAGAAAAGAATGGGAGCAATCCATCACTTCAACAAACAAAATACCTCCAATGTCAAGTATGTTAAATTTTTTAGAAATGTCTTTTAGAACACTTGAATCTGTTGAAGAAGCTCATACGTCATCAAAACCAGAGAAAACGTCATCAAAATTTGAAAAAGCACATACTGTCAGTAAACTATAACCACAAAAATCATATAGAAGATCTCTTTATACACACAACACAACAGTCGACAATAACCACTGCCCTTGCTGCCAACGTCGACATCCTCTGTATAAATGCTTTCAATTCTCTTCACTGCCACCAGCAGAGAAAAAAACTGTTATACAACAAAATAACATTTGTTCTAATTGTTTACATTGTGGCCACAGTGCAAATAAATGTTCAAGCTCAGCTCGCTGTCAACAATGCAAACAAACTCATCATACTATTTTACATAGTTCTTACTTTATTGAACATCAACAACAACAGCAGACTACAACTGCAAAAAATAAAGTTAATCAAAGCTCTTCACGCAGCTTTAATACAAACGAGGAGTTAAGTTCACATATCACATCACTTGCTGTTAATAATCGTACACAAGTTCTGTTAGCTACAGCTAAAGTTCTAATTGTTCATAAAACTGGTACACATACAGTAAAAGCTTTAGTTGACCCATGCTCTCAATGGTCATTTATAACACAAGAAGCAACTCAATTATTAGATCTTTATAAACAAAAAACAACAAAACAAAATGTAAGTGGATTTGGAGGAGACAACAAAACGTCAAGCAGTTATTGTGTTCAAGTGCAACTATTGTCAAATTATAACAAAAACTTTAGTCTACATATTGATGCTTTAGTTGTAAACAAAATAACTTCATACAAACCAAATAATATAAACAAAAGTAATTTGCCAAATTTACAACAATATTATTTGTCTCATCCTACGTTTTATTTACCATCAAAAATTGACATTTTACTTGGTGGTGAAGTATACGGTGATTTTATGTTATCAAAATCAATTAAATTTCCAAATAGTGTTTTTTTTTTGCAGGAAAGTAATTTTGGCTGGGTGGTTACTGGGCCTACTGACAGTTGTTCTACAGAATCAAAGGTAAATGTAAATACATGTAACCTTGAAAATCAATTACGCCTTTTCTGGGAACAAGAAGAGCTGAGTGAAGAAAGAAAATTAACATTAGAAGAAGAATTGTGTGAGA
Source organism: Delia radicum (assembly GCA_021234595.1). Lineage (NCBI taxonomy): Eukaryota > Metazoa > Arthropoda > Insecta > Diptera > Anthomyiidae > Delia > Delia radicum. The sequence continues at coordinate 167,500,368 of CM037854.1, read as the reverse complement.
AGTTTTTTGCTACAACATGTACTAAAGACTCTAAAGGCCGCTATACAGTGCATCTACCGTTTAAAAATTTACTTTTTGAAAAAGCTATGCCCGTTTTTAACAATACTGATTACAGTGCTTTAAAACGATTGAAACATCTTGAATCATCTTTTAACTTCCGACCACAATTTGCTACAGCATATAAACAATTTATGGCAGAATATATTGAGCTCAACCATATGGAAAAAATTGGTAAATATCCCCAAGATACACCGTCTAATTGTTTCTTTTTCCCACACCATGGAGTTCTTCGGGAAAGTAGTGCCACTACTAAACTTAGAGTGGTGTTTGATGGGAGTAATAAAACAGCTTCACAAACATCTTTAAACGATGAACTTAGTCCTGGCCCGGCCTTACAAAATGATTTGCCGGAAGTTATTACACGTTGGCGGCGATTTTAAATCGGGTTCACCGCTGACTTAGAAAAAATGTTTAGACAAATTAATGTCTGTAAAGATCACCAGCAATATCAGTGTATTTTGTGGCGAGATGAAAATACTAACGATATCAACATTTACAAATTAAAAACTGTTACATATGGCACTACAAGTGCACCATTTCTTGCTATTAGGGTGCTTAAGCAAATTGCGCGTGATGGAGCTGAAAAATATCCGCTTGCCAGCAAGGTTCTGCAGTCTGACACCTACGTAGACGATGTTATTTCAGGAGCAGATAATCTCAATGAATCTATACGACTACAACAACAACTGCGTTTGCTACTAGAAGGTGCTGGTTTCAATTTACGTAAGTGGAATTCTAGTTCAACTGAGCTTTTAAAACATATTCCAGGAGAATACTTGGCAACAACAAATAATTTTCAACTACAAAACAGTGAAATGGTAAAAGCTTTGGGTTTATCTTTTGACCCACAATCTGACAGCTTTTGTTTTAAAATAAATTATACTTTTTCTGATAAAATAACAAAAAGCAGTGTACTTTCAGATTCCGCAAGACTTTTTGACCCGCTTGGCTGGCTGGCCCCAACAACCATTATAGCAAAAATTATGTTTCAAAGGCTTTGGCGTGAAGGACTTGATTGGTCGGATACATTACCGAAAGAATTGAGTGATGAGTGGTCAAGTTATCGTATAGCTCTAAAATACATTGAAGAATTAAAGCTGCCAAGGTGGTTTAATTCTCTTTCTACTGCCTCGACTGAATTACATGCATTCTGTGATGCATCAAAATTAGCATTTGCTGCCGTTTTATATTTAAGAGTAATATCAGAAGATGGATCTGTTCACGTAAGTCTCGTACAGTCTAAAACTAAAGTAGCACCACTGAAAATTCAAACAATTCCCAAACTTGAGCTGTGTGCTGCTGTTTTGTCTGCTAAATTGGTGAATAAAGTAAAACGTAATATTGGTCTTGAGGTTAACCAAATAACGTATTGGTCTGACAGTACAACAGTTCTAAATTGGATTAAATTGCAATCTGCATCATTGCCTGTTTATGAAGCTAATCGAGTTTCACAAATTCAACGTTTAACTAATGTAGTTGAATGGAGATATGTTCCTACAAAAGACAACCCAGCAGATTGTGCAACTAGAGGTTTACTACCACAGGAACTTCGAAATCACACACTTTGGTGGAAAGGTCCACAGTGGCTTGCTGATGATCCAGAAAAATGGCCAGTAAAAAAGTTCAGAAATACCATACAATCGACATCATGTGACGTCACCGCACATACAACAACAACAAACCCAACAGCTGATTCTACACAACCGTATCCAGATTTTTATTTAAGATATTCATCATTTGCTAAGCTACAACGAGTAACAGCTTATATATTACGATACTACAACAACTTGAAAAATTATATATTAAGAAAAAAGATGGGCGAAAATATCGTTTTTAATGTCAACAAAGAAGCCAACATAAATTGTCTTTCTACTTTTGAATTAAATCGAGCTAAATTGGTACTAGTAAACCAGTGTCAACAAATTTCATTTCATGATGAAATTAATTGCCTTTTAAAACAGCGATGCCTACCTAGCAGTAGCAGAATTGCAACCCTGCAGCCATTTCTTGATGATGACGGAATTTTACGTGTTGGTGGCAGAATAAAAAATTCAAATTTATCATTTTCCAAAAAATATCTTTTTTTACTAACTAAAAAAGATCCGATTTCTATTCTTATTTTTACAGATACACATTTTAAAACATTACATGGTGGTGTGCAGCTTATGCAATCATATGTCATGTCTCACTACTGGATAATTTCTGCTAGAAATCTTGCAAAATTAGTTAAAAGAAAATGTGTAATTTGTTTAAAATATACTGCAAAGGCCTCGCAGCAAATTATGGGTAATCTACCACCAGTTCGAATTCGGCCTGCAAGATTGTTTAAACACAGTGGGTTGGATTATGCAGGCCCTATAACGCTAAAACAATCAACTTTACGCAAAAGTGCTACCAGTAAGGGTTACATATGTCTTTTTGTGTGCATGTGTACAAAAGCCGTACATCTAGAGGTCGTCTCGAGCCTTACCACGAATGCCTTCTTGGCCGCATTTAGGCGATTTATTTCACGAAGAGGACCCTGTACCGATTTGTACTCCGACTGTGGAACTACTTTTGTAGGGGCAACTAAAGAGCTGCAAGCTATTCATAAACGTTCCAAAACATCACTTCCTGATGACTTAGCTGAAACACTTAATAATGATGGTACTAATTGGCATTTTATACCACCTGCTTCCCCACATTTTGGAGGGTTATGGGAGGCAGGGGTAAAATCTACTAAACATCATTTACGTCGTATTATGAGAGACCGTGTATTAACTTTTGAGGAGCTGTCCACATTATTGTGTCAAATTGAGAGCTGCTTGAATTCGAGGCCCCTCTGCCCCCTATCATCAGATCCATCAGACTTAAGTGTGCTGACACCTGCTCATTTTTTGGTTGGTGAACCAACAACCTGTATTTCAGAAGAAGATTTAATCGATACCAATATCGACCGTTTAACCAGATGGAAACAAATTGAAAAGTTGAAACAACACTTTTGGCAGCGTTGGTCACAAGAGTATTTATGCCGACTACAATCTAGGCCAAGATGGAATTCTATTAAGCGTGAAGCACAAGTTGGTGATATGGTTTTAATTCTCCATGAACGATTTTCTCCTGGACAATGGCCACTAGCAAGAATTGAAAAAGTTCATCCAGGTTCAGACAGACATGTTCGTGTTGTCACACTGTACTGCAACGGCAAATATATGAAACGCCCTGTAGCTAAAATTTGTTTTCTTCCCACGAATGATGACCCTACATCCGATGCCACGAACTAGGTCAAATATGTTAAATGCGGTTTAAGAACTATCGCTCTTAGTGGGGGAGAAATGTATGGGAGTTTTATTTAGGTTTTATTATTTTTAATTATTGGATTAGTATTATATTGTAATCTCGACCCCTGGTTAAAGTTAGTAGACAAAAGTAACTGTTTTCCTTATTGCATATACCTTTTTGTACTTTATTTGTTTTTCTATAAATGTATTTTAAATGAGTCAGTTTGTAGATGTCAGAGATGCCAGTTCTCCACCGCGGTACAACAGTTATAAGTTCTGTGTTAATTGTGTTTTTATATTAATAAATGTTTAATGTTTCAAATTAAAGAAGAAAATCAAATCGTTTCAATTCAGAAATTCTCGTACAACTTGTCAAAACCCATTTTTTGAGTGTTATACATCGGCCAAGAACTAAAAAAGTGTTTTAGCGACTTTTTTAAAGTCAAAATGAAGCCAAACAAATTGTTGGCAATTTTTGTCGATCTTCATTACTCTGTTTGGCGAAAACGTTTTTTTGTGCCCCATTTAAAATTCATACCGATTTTTGTATTAGACGACACATTATTAAGAGCTTTCATCATGTAAAAAATTGGTTTTGAGGCTCTCAAAGTTGAAAATTTTTGCGCAATGGGATCATTAAATGTTTTTCGAAATTGCCTTTGTTTTGTATTAAATTCTCAGATTTATAAAACTCATAACTACTGGTGAAATGTGTTATGAATACAATTACTTAAGAAAATTAAACATTTTCTTTTCTTGAATAACAATTAAAATTATTGAGAATTTTGTGTGTATTGCTGATCATTTAAAATTGCATTTCATTTTAAATGGTCGGGTTTGAGAGCATAATTAAAATGTTACATAATGAAAAAAAAGTCCGTAATGGCTACGGGAAATTTTGACCTTATTACGGGAAATTTTACTATTTTGAAAATTGGGGTATGTTTTGCTAAATTTAGCAACACATGTCTGCTAAACTGTAATACAATGAAATTAGTAGAAAAAATTAGTAGTCCACTACAAAATTTTAGTAAAATTGTTGTAAAATGCAATTTAAAACCATTTTGCTAAAATTAGAAAAAAAAATTATTAAATTTTAACAATATTAGTACAATGAAATTAGTAGAAAAAATTAGAAAGCGCTACTAAATTTTAGTATTTTATTTTTGTAACTATCACTTTTAATAATTATTTTTTTAAAAAGCACATTAAATATTTCATGTAATTTTATTCACGTATACACTTTATTTCGGTTTAGAGTCAACTTAATTTTTCTAGATCATTGTTGTCCGTGGGTATGCTGTATTATTGTATGTTACGTTTCATTATTTCTTCATTGATGCCATGTAGAAAATTAAAATTACTGAAAAGAGAAACAACAATATTTAACAATATTTACATAAGTAAATCAATTTTTTTTTTATAAAAATAACATTATTTTATTAATTTAATAACCTATATTTTAAACTGCAACATTTTTCTTGTTTGGGACTTCTGCGCATTCGTCCAGATGAAAAAAATTCACACAAATATATTTATCATAAAATTTACCTTATTACTTTACTTACCCGGGTAAAAATATGTATATAATATGATTAAGTCATATCTGACTTCGGTTGTTGTCACATTATGGCTTATAGCATTATATACAAATACATCTGATAATTTTTATTAAGAACATTTATTATATAACTACATAGGCCATATAGTAATAATCCAAATGTATGTAGTGATCGATATGACTGTATATGGTCCCATGCTAAGTCTTATTAAACTATATGTGATGCCATACTGAAAATATTTTCTTTATACTTTGTATAGCATTAAATATAATCCCATATATATTTTGAGAAATTTCAATATCAAATTAAGTTATATGCAAGTTGAGACTATTACATATGGTTTCATATATGTGCGCATTTTATAAGACAATACTACTTAATTATTAAAACACTAAATTTGTTCTTGATAATTTTAAACATTTCGTTATATTTCATTTAAAAAAAATTGGGCCTTGAAAATTATTGATTTCTGTAAATTTTAATTTTCAACTTAATACAACTAATACAAAAACTACACCTGCTATCAAAAACCAGATATATTTATATCTAATTAGATATAACCGATCACTATACAACCAACAAAACCTGTCCGTCATTCCAACAAATTATTTAGTAAATTTATTTTTTGACGATTAACTATTTGTTGACAGTTATTTTGACGAAATATCGTCAAATGTGTTAACAGAAATTAGTTATTTTAACAAATTTATTTACTCCAGTTGAATAATTATTTTGTTGCGCTTTATTCAATTTAACAATGCTCGTATTTCTATATTCGTATTTTGTCGACTTATTATTAATTTTGAATTTTATATTTCCTTATCTTAAATTTAAATTTTTAATAATATACGTCTTTAGTTAATATATCAAAAAAAAAAATAATAATATTAAAAAATATAACGTAGTAGGTACGCAAACCCTAATTTTTAAAACACATGAAACATTACATTTACAAAACAGATAATTCGCTGAGTTTAATAATTCACAATTCTTCTGTAAAATCCCATATAACATAATTTTATTAATTTTTACAACTTTTAAAAATGGCTTTCACACGCTAACACGAGTAATGACTACACACACTAAAAGCAGGTTTTACAAAAAATCACATCAATTTGGATAAAATAATTGCTGTTTCAACAATAAAATCTGTCAAAAGTTAACAAAAATTTTATGTTGATTTAACTAACGACTTTTGGTTCAGTGTATCAAATGCGATATACTAATATTAGGCTTTATATTGTTTATGTTTATTTATTTAAAATTATTAAAATTTTAAAATTATTAAAAATTCGAAAAATACATAATATAATAATAATATAATATAAACATTAGAAGTAATTGATTAATATGTAATAAAGTACGTAATTAAAAACATACAAAACAAATAAAAATAAGAATAAATTAATTTTAGGCAAAAACACAAATTTTATATATATAAAAATATAAATTAAAATTAAAAACAAAAAAAAAAAATTAAAAATAAAAAAAAAATAAAAATGTATAGACAATAAAGAACAAACACAAGATTACAAATCAAATAGAAGAACATATAAGAAATAAAATAACACAAATAAAAAAAATAAATTAAATTATGAGTTATTGATGATTAGGAGGAGACAAACAGCCAGGCGCAAAAGATGGAACACATCAAATAGACACACAACAAGCACAGGAGCGAAAGCAGATACAGTACAAGAGCAAAATCCAAAACAGACAGGAAGGAAAATAGCATGCATAGTATGAATTGAATTCGTTTATTACTAACAAGTTTATTTTGGGTAATTGAAGTAAAAGGCTATCAAGTTACCAACGTGAACAGCTACTGTGGTTACAGTTGAATTGTCTGAGACTACAGCTAGATTGACTGAGAATATTCAATTAAACGTTAGTTACAACCACTATGAACATTATTAAACAGTCAACCCTTTCGGTATTGTACATTGTTCATGTTTTTTGTCTAACTGAAAATGTCTACTCCACTGCTACACTTCCCACTGTACTAGAAATACTTAGTAAGCATTTTTATAGTATAAATTAAGCCTAATTTTTTCAATAAAGAACATTCGAAAAACCAAGCTCAAACGGCTTTCTTATTTTCAATTAAACCTTCTTATATGGCGATCCTGCCTGGTTTTAAAATAAATTAAAAACAAGCGGTGCTCACAAATGCACCTATATAGCAAGTGCTTCTCTAAAAAGCAAAGAAGCACCTACAAGGAAGTGCTCGACAAGGCACGCCTTGAAAAAGAAAAATAATAAATAAATTAATCATTTTGTCCTGGCGGATCAGCCACAAAGATCCGCCAGTCGCGTGAAGGAAGTGCCCCGTCTGGCCAATAGACGGGATGAAAGAGGGACCGCAGCCGCTAACTCTGGAAGAGTATAGGCGGAGGCAAAAAAAGGTCAACCCAACCAGAACCTCCAAAAGAACAAAGAAAACAAAAACAGCCAAAAAGAAGAGGGGGATATACCGCGAAAAGACGCCAGAGGAAAGCCGTGCTGCTAAGAATTATAAACAGCAATCCACCACCATCATGGGAGAGAGCAGCTGAACTCTGGAAGCAAATCGACATCATCGAGAAGGAAATCCAAGAATACATTCTTCAAAAGAAATTACAAAAAAGGTATAATTAAGAAAATTTTTAAACAAACACTCCGTGCTCCCCAAGGCACGAGTTAGGGCTAGAAGGCGACTTCGCTCTTAGCACCACTATTCTTTTAATTATTTTTTTATATCTGATAAATTTTTTTTAATAAAAATTTAAATTTAAAGAGAAGAAAAAAAATAAAATTTTAAAATTAAATTAGAGCAACAAAAATACATCAAATAATTTTTTTGAAAATATGAAATAAAATTTTAATTTAAAACAAAATTAATGAAATAAAATTTTGGATAACATAAAATTCCAAATTACTTTTTGAAAAATGAAAATATAAAAACTTTAAATTTAAATATAATGATTATGGAAAAGAAAATATAATAAAAATTTTTTTTAAACTTTAAAAAAAAAAAAAACAAACAAAAAAAATTTTTGTAAATGGTCCTTTATTTTGAAGGAAATTTTTAAAGGAAGATTAAAAGTAGGGCCAAGAACCCGATAGATACTGAAATTAGGGAACTAGTAATAGAACCAGCTTTAACACCAAACGGACCCCTATTTGATGATAATGATAAATAGCTGGGGAAAAGGAGAATGACTTGGTGGAAGAAAATATTACAGACTATACCACTTCTCGTTGCGGGGTACGAAGTAGGTAAATCTCAAGAGGAAACAGATAACAAAGAACTTGTGGAAATTTTGAAACACAATATTGGAAAGAAAGATGATTCAAGCATTGATAAGAGCAACGCTCTCAATTATACGGAGATCATATCTATAATAGCGATAGTGATATTGGCCATAATTTATATCATAAGAATAGTATGCAAGGCCATAGGTAACAGACGTCAACAACAAGTACAAGCTGAACAGCGGATCTAAATGGATAAATGGGAACTAGTGAATAAACTAATCTCTTCCGAAAAAGAGAACTTTATAAGAGCATATAAGTGCATTAATAAGAGTAGATTTATTCGGCCAGAAACAGTGAGAAAACATTTGAACACGATTATTAATTCACTGGAAACAGTTAGGGAAATAGCATACAGAAACAGAGGAAAATTCACAGAAGAACACGAAACACTGGTTTTGGAAACCTATTGGAGTTTAAGAGATCAATTAGTTAGAATACTTGATAAATATAATATAATCCAAACAGTGCCACATATCATACTGGCTTCAGGCAGTGACGGCAAATTGGACCCAATTTCCGAGGCGGAAATTGATTCAGACTCGGAAGATTACTCGGATATTTATAAAATGCCACAAACAGTTGTGGAATTATTTAATACAGCCTCACGGCTGATTTGTGACTTCGACGGCAAACCTGAGAATTTACGTACGTTCTTGGACTCGCTACGATTGGTCGACTCACTCAAGGACACACACGAGCAAGTGGCAGTGTCCCTAATAAAAACGAAGCTAAAGGGAACTGCCAGGAACTTAATAAATAATGAATCATCAATTGATGAGATCATAAGCAAACTCAATAGTTCAGTAAAGGGAGAATCCGTTGAGGTCTTAACGGCTAAAATAATGAATGTAAAGCAGAACAACAAATCTGCAAATGTTTATTGCAACGAAATAGAATCCCTAATAAAATCTCTTGAAAACGCGTACATATCAGATGGCTTGTCTTGCGAATTAGCAAATAAATATTCCACACAAATTGCTGTAAAGGCAATAACTAAAAATTGCACTATTGACAAAGTAAAATTAATAATGGAAGCAGGCCAATTCAATAGCATGAATGATGCAATTAGCAAATTCGTGAATAGTTGCACTGAGGCAACAGGCCAACAGAATGCCATACTATATTTCAAGCAAAAGCCCAACAACCGCAACAATTACCATAGAGGAAGAGGAAGATTCCGCGGAAGAGGAAATTTCTCTCGAAATGGTAATAATAATAATAATAATAATAATAATAACCGAAACAACAATAACAACTATAATACTAATAATTCAAACAATAACTACAGAGGTAGACGTGGTAATCATAATGGGAATAGAAACCACGCTAGAGCTATCAAGGCAAGCGAAGATAGTTCGGAAAACCCGAACAATCCCCTAAGATCAGGTCAATAAATGGGAAAGTATATAACCTTAATCTTAACTTTAGTTGTTTCATCCAAATTCAAATCAATATAATTAATAAAACGGTTACACTACTGGTGGATACCGGAGCAGATATTTCCTTAATAAAACAACAATGCACATTTAAACGAATTAACACTTCACACATTACTTCACTTACTGGTATAGGAAAAGGTAAAATCAGATCTCTTGGTACAACATTTTTTGATTTAAAAACAGATAATTTTTTGATACCCCACAATTTTCACGTAGTAGAAGATGAATTTCCAATTCCATGTGATGGAATTATAGGGATGGATTTCATGAAAAAGTTTAATTGTATACTTGAATTTAACCAAAATCAAGATTACTTTATCATAAGACCACACAATTTAATAGAACAAATAGTAATACCAATAAATAATACTTGTAATAATAATATTGCTTTACCGGCAAGATCCGAGGTAATCCGAAAAATAAAACTTACATCATGCAATGAGGAAATTTTGATACCTAATCAGGAACCCCAACCGGGAGTCTTTATAGCTAGAACAATAGTCAAAACTAACAACACTTTTATTAGGATATTTAACACTAATAATTCGGTAAATACACTAAAGCAAGAGAAAATTATAACGGAGGATGTAAATGAATATGACATAATAAAGAGTAAATCCAACAGTAAAAATAGAAAACAGGAAATTTTGAAAATATTGCAGAAAAATTTTCCTAAAAGATTTAATGAAACATTAACGGAAATATGCACCGAATACAGTGATATTTTTGGTTTGGAATCAGAAACTGTTACAACCATCAATTTCTACAAACAAAAGTTAAGAACAAAGGATACAGAACCCGTGTACATTAAGAACTATCGTATACCACATACACATAAAGAGGAAATCGAAGATCAGGTAAATAAATTAATAGATGATGGAATAATAGAACCATCATATTCCGAATATAATAGTCCAATACTTCTAGTTCCAAAGAAATCTTTGCCAAATTCTAAGGAAAAAAGATGGAGATTAGTGATAGACTACAGACAAGTTAACAAGAAATTAATTGCTGATAAATTTCCATTACCAAGGATAGATGATATTTTGGATCAACTTGGAAGAGCAAAGTACTTTTCTTGCCTTGATCTGATATCCGGATTTCACCAAATAGAATTGGAAAAGGATTCTAGAAACATAACTTCATTTTCAACTACTAAAGGTTCATATAGATTTACAAGACTACCATATGGTCTGAAAGTAGCACCAAATTCATTCCAAAGAATGATGACAATTGCTTTTAGTGGTCAAAGGAATGCGATATTGCCTTTGAACATCTCAAGAAAGCACTGATGAAACCAACATTATTGCAATACCCAGACTTTGAAAAACAGTTCTGCATAACAACAGATGCAAGCAAATATGCATGTGGCGCCGTACTTACACAGGAATATAGCGAAAAACAATTACCTGTAGCATACGCATCTAGAAGCTTCACAAAAGGAGAAAGCAATAAATCAACCATTGAACAAGAATTGACAGCAATACACTGGGCAATAAAACACTTTAGACCATATATTTATGGAAAACATTTTCTCGTTCAATCCGACCATAGACCACTATCTTATCCATTTTCAATGAAGAACCCTAGCTCAAAATTAACTAGAATTAGACTTGATCTAGAGGAATACGATTTTACAGTTGAATATCTTAGGGGAAAAGATAACTACGTAGCAGACGCTTTATCGCGTATTACGATAAATGATTTAAAAGACTTAAATATGAAAAACAGCAACATACTAAATGTGACAACCAGAGCAATGACAAATAAGACACAAAATATGGCTAAATATGAAATGAATAAGCGGCATCAATTAAGAGAAAATGAAAAGCCCAATATATATGTACCGATTAAGAACACTGACGTCAGGAAATATTGTAAATTAAAGATTACCCCCGGAAGATGTTACATCAAACGAGGAAAATCTATAATGGCATATATACAAATAAATGATTTGTTTATTAATGGGAAACTTGACTTAGGACAATTTTTCCCAAGGCTCGAAGAAGTGGCCGGTAAACATAGCATAACGAAATTACAGATGGCACCTAGTGAGAAAATTTTCGAATTTATCTCTATTAATGAATTCAAACAAATGGGCAATGCAAAATTGAATCATATAAAAGTAGCGCTACTAAATGAGGTGACCCGAATTGATGATAATGCTAACGCTATTCAAGATGTCATGAAACGATACCATGAAGACCCTGCAGAAGGAGGTCACTGCGGTGTTTCAAGAACATTGAACAAAATTAAAAGATATTACTATTGGAAGAATATCACAAAAGACGTAACAAAATACGTTAAATCATGCCAAAAGTGTCAATCGGCTAAGACTACAAAGCACATTAAAAGTCCCATGATATTAACGCCAACACCGGCGAAACCATTTGATATTGTATTAGTGGATACTATGGGTCCATTACAAAGATCATTTAATGGCAATGAATATGCAATCACTATAATTTGCGACATGACAAAATATCTGGTAACAATACCCATACGGGACAAAAGTGCTAAAACAATTGCAAAGGCAATTTTCGAACATTTTGTTCTGACCTATGGTCCAATGAAGACGTTCATTTCGGATATGGGTACAGAATACAAAAACTCAATATTAACGGAACTATGCAATCTCCTTAAAATACAGAAACTCACATCAACAGCTCATCACCACCAAACTATGGGCACTATAGAAAGAAGTCACAGAACTTTCAACGAGTATGGTAGGTCATACATATCCGTCGACAGAACTGACTGGGACGAATGGCTAAGATACTTTACATACTGTTTTAATACTACGCCATTATCGGTTCATAACTACTGTCCGTATGAATTAGTATTTGGTAGACTTCCGAATGAGTTTCGACAATTTAGTGAGGTAGATAGAATTAGTCCACTTTATAACATAGACGATTATTCTAAAGAGGTAAAATTTACATTAGAAGTAGCACATAGAAGAGCGCGCGATATGTTAGATAGATCTAAGTTAATGCAGAAGTTAAATTACGATAAGAGAACATTAGATTACAATTTTAAAATAGGAGATTTAGTTTTACTCAGAGATGAAACAGGGCATAAATTAGAACCCCAATATAAGGGACCATATAAAATTAAAAACCTAGATTTAAGAAATAATGTAACTATATTTGATAATAAGAATAATAAAGAACAAACAGTTCATAAAGATAGACTTAAAATTTATAATCAATGAAACATATAAGACAAAATAATATAAGGAGCTCCACTATAAAAAAAAAAACACCATAATAAAATTTCAATTAATAAAAACAAAAACGAAAACACAATTTTAGTTATTAAATTACTTTAATTTTTCTATATTTTATTGTAAAAGAATATTCATAAAACCTAGTTATATGAACATTCTTCTGAAAAGGGGAGGTGTAGCATGCATAGTATAAATTGAATTCGTTTATTACTAACAAGTTTATTTTGGGTAATTGAAGTAAAAGGCTATCAAGTTACCAACGTGAACAGCTACTGTGGTTACAGTTGAATTGTCTGAGACTACAGCTAGATTGACTGAGAATATTCAATTAAACGTTAGTTACAACCACTGTGAACATTATTAAACAGTCAACCCTTTCGGTATTGTACATTGTTCATTTTTTTTGTCTAACTGAAAATGTCTACTCCACTGCTACACTTCCCACTGTACTAGAAATACTTAGTAAGCATTTTCATAGTATAAATTAAGCCTAATTTTTTCAATAAAGAACATTCGAAAAACCAAGCTCAAACGGCTTTCTTATTTTCAATTAAGCCTTCTTATAAATGGATAAATAGGCAGACAACCAACTATAAATACTGGGAGGCAGTCGGAAAGTTCTCACACACAAAAGAAAAAAAGAAAATTCCAAAAACACCGTGTATTGAATAAAACTAGTTTTAATCACAACAAAACTCGACCTGACGATAGATCAGTGGGCTAAAGCGCTCTGTCTAACGTGTAGTGCGAGTACATGTGACATTAGAAATCAGTTTATCTATACCACGGTCAGTGATTGCATAGAAAATTTCATATAGACGCAATCGAACAAATAAAAACATAACAAATATTACATTATTCAAAAAAACAGGGTCACTGACGAACGTTCAATACCAGAAACTGCGCAGTCTGATTCAGAAAATTGAAAATTTGCAATGTAGTTGTGATTTTTAGAAAATACACTCATTATTCTCTACCACGCCCTTCACAATTAAAAATAATAAAATTGCATATTAATAGTATTAACTGCAATTGTCTGAAAAAGACGTTAAAATTCAAACTCAAACAAAAATCAAACTTTGCTCTCTGGCAATTCTTCCCTAACTACGTAAGCGCCATCTATCGAATATACAAAAAATATATCATAGATGTGGCATCACTTACAACATATGGGAAAACAGTGGACATTAGAGTGAGGTAAGTTTCTAAAAATAGAACTATTGTGTTGTTGGAGTTGTACTTCTGAGATTATGTATGCAAGAACGAAAACACCGTGTATTGAATAAAACTAGTTTTAATCACAACAAAACTCGACCTGACGATAGATCAGTGGGCTAAAGCGCTCTGTCTAACGTGTAGTGCGAGTACATGTGGCATTAGAAATCAGTTTATCTATACCACGGTCAGTGATTGCACAGAAAATTTCATATAGACGCAATCGAACAAATAAAAACATAACAAATATTGCATTATTCAAAAAAACAGGGTCACTGACGAAGGTTCAATACCAGAAACTGCGCAGTCTGATTCAGAAAATTGAAAATTTGCAATGTAGTTGTGATTTTTAGAAAATACACTCATTATTCTCTACCACGCCCTTCACAATTAAAATTAAATAAAATTGCATATTAATAGTATTAATTGCAATTGTCTGAAAAAGACGTTAAAATTCAAACTCAAACAAAAATCAAACTTTGCTCTCTGGCAATTCTTCCCTAACTACGTAAGCGCCATCTATCGAATATACAAAAAATATATCATAGATGTGGCATCACTTACAACATATCGGAAAACAGTGGACATTAGAGTGAGGTAAGTTTCTAAAAATAGAACTATTGTGTTGTTGGAGTTATACTTCTGAGATTATGTATGCAAGAACAAAAACAACCAACTATAAATACCGGGAGGCAGTCGGAAAGTTCTCACGCACAAAAGAAAAAAAGAAAATTCCAAAAACACCGTGTATTGAATAAAACTAGTTTTAATCACAACAAAACTCGACCTGACGATAGATCAGTGGGCTAAAGCGCTCTGTCTAACGTGTAGTGCGAGTACATGTGGCATTAGAAATCAGTTTATCTATACCACGGTCAGTGATTGCACAGAAAATTTCATATAGACGCAATCGAACAAATAAAAACATAACAAATATTGCATTATTCAAAAAAACAGGGTCACTGACGAAGGTTCAATACCATAAACTGCGCAGTCTGATTCAGAAAATTGAAAATTTGCAATGTAGTTATGATTTTTAGAAAATACACTCATTCTTCTCTACCACGCCTTTCACAATTAAAATTAAACTAAATTGCATATTAATTATAGTATTAATTGCAATTGTTTGAAAAAGACGTTAAA
Source organism: Delia radicum (assembly GCA_021234595.1). NCBI lineage: Eukaryota > Metazoa > Arthropoda > Insecta > Diptera > Anthomyiidae > Delia > Delia radicum. The sequence continues at coordinate 167,485,163 of CM037854.1, read as the reverse complement.
ATTCAAACTCAAAGAAATAATCGTTTTATTTTCCCTAATAAATATCTGGAGGCAGTCAAAAGATTCTCACACACAAAAGAATAATCCGACACATCGCTACAGATAAACGTTTTATTTTATGAATAGGATCGGACACGGAAAATATGTTGTGAAACTCATTAAAATTTGTACATAGACATCAAAATAGATTAAATTCCTCATAATTATATCTGCAAAACGACGTTTGTACAGGAACATAATTCTTTGTTACACGGACTTGAACATTAAAATCTATGTTCCCAAGTAAGAACCGCGAATCAATTTCACCATTAATTAATTTAACCATAAACGTTACGCCTATGCATTAATCTTCTCTTCCAAAGTGTAGGGAGATCAATAAGCTGTAAACGATGTTCATAGGGTGGCAGATTTTGTGTCACGCTCCAACCTAATCCGCGTAAAGCAAATAACAAAAACTGTTTCTGAATCGATTCTATACTATCAATATAATAACCATAATTTGGGGACCATACGACCGATGCATATTCTAGAATAGGCCTAACAAGACTAATGTATAAATTTTTTGTAACATAAGGATCATCAAATTCCCTAGACCACCTTTTCATAAAACCTAGCAATGATTTTGCCTTAGGTTAGGTTAGGTCGGAGTGGTAGCCGGCTCCGTGATCACCAGCCCACTTAGACTCTGAGGTCCGTTGTGATGCCACGAGACTGACGGATTACCGATCAGACTCCACCGTTGAACCAGTTAGAGCTCCTTACGAAGCTATGGAGGTGCGGAATACCAGCACCTGACAGATCCCCAAGATCGTGAAAGAACGCCGATCCAAGTGAGGCCCTCCTACGTAGCGCCAGCGCAGGACATTAACAGAGAAAGTGCTCAATACTCTCCTCCTCCTCCTCGTCCCCGCAGCTCCTACAGAAGTCAGGCGATAACACCCCCTGTTGGGGTGCGGGTAACTCCCTTTCCCAATTAGATTGTGAGTCGGTGAGTATTATAAATAAGAACACAGGGGTTTCTTATTTTTCACATAAAAAGCTTCCTGCTTTATTGAAGGGTATTCTAATACTAATTTGTTTTTACAAAAAACAGATAAAATATGGAGTCCAACTCCGTTAATATATATAGAAAAAAAAATAAATGATATTTAAATATATAATATTTAAATAAAAATATATAAAGAAAAAAAGGGGTTTGTTCATGTAGATCTGAGAAAAGAGAAATAAGATAAATTGAGTACAAAATAATTGAGATAAATAGATAAACAAAATAGGGGAAATATTGATGCATAAAATTCCTGTTGAACACGGTTCAACATACTCCCGCGCGAGGATGTTTTGTGGTTCCAAACTCCATGTATAAGCCACCCAAAGATGGATCTTTGCGCCTTGGGTAGGGTTTCTGCTGGCTGGATCACCTCTGGTCTTATTATGGATGCCAGCGTCCGATGACCAATAACTCCATCAATGGTACAGCAAGTCGCGAAGGGATGTGCCTTGGACTTGATGGCTGAAAAATGCTCCACTAACAGTGGATCCGTAATAGGCGGTGGTACACGAATGGCTTCTTCGCGCAACGGTAGTCGCCAATGGGCGATCGGTCCATAATGGGCGCGTGGTGCGTAGGTTGCGGATACGTCAAACACCCCGTACTCGATTCCCCCACGTTGTTCGTCAGGGGCGAACAGTGCGGCAGTGCCAGACGGCGTGATTTTTAGACACAAATTGCATCGGGGCATGATGATGGCTAGAGAGGAAGAAAAGAATATATATATATTGTGTTATTAGAAATTTTGTTTAGCGACTGTTTCTCTTTTTTATCAGGGCTTTTTGATTTTGAATCGGGTGGATTAATTTGAGGATTTCTGTGCGGTTTGTTTAAGTGGGGTATTAGAGGTTGGTAAAAGACACAATTTAGCTATCGAGCGCATTATAATTCCATTTTGTGTTTTGATTTCGGCTACTCGTACGTTGCTGTCTTTTCCATATATCACTTTGGTAATGCGTCCCAGACGCCACTCGGTGGGTGGTAACAAATCATCTTTCACGATGACAAAGTCGTTTGGCTTTATGTTGTGTTGTTCAGTTTTCCATTTAACTCTTCGCTGAAGTTCGGTAATATATTCGTTTTTCCAACGACGGGCGAAGATGTGTTGAAGAGCTTTTAGTCGGTCAAATCGTTTTAGGTGACTCAATTTTTCTAGCGGAGGTTCTTCTGGAGCTTCAGGAGGAGCAATGAGTGGGGCACCTCTCAAAAGATGACCTGGAGTCAAGGGAAGTAGTTCGGACGGGTTTTCGGTCAATGGAGACATTGGATGCGAATTTAATACAGCTTCAATTCTGATTAGCATTGTAGCAAATTCTTCAAAAGTAAAGTTGAGATTACCAGCTACCTTTTTAAGATGAGATTTCATGCTTTTTACGGCAGCCTCCCAGAGGCCGCCCATGTGGGGTGCATATGGTGGAATAAATGACCAGCTAAATCCATGAGAACCATACTTTTCTACGAGGGCCTTTTCCGCCAATTTTAGGAATTCGTTATGACCTTTAAGTAGGGCTAAGCTGGCACCAAGAAAGTTTCGACCATTGTCTGAAAACATAGTTTTTGGCAGACCTCTACGTCCGGTGAATCTTGAAAAGCTGGCCAGAAAAGCATCGGTCGATAGGTCTGAACAGACTTCTAAGTGCACTGCTCTTGTAGAGAAACATACAAATACTGCTACATATCCTTTGAGATGTTTGGCATTTCGTAAATTAGATGCCTTTAAGGTGAATGGACCAGCGAAGTCAACACCGGTATAGGTAAACGGTAACGAAAAGTTGACTCGTTCAGGGGGAAGTGCAGCCATTATTTGATGCTGCAGTTTGTGTTTGTATATGGTGCATGCCTTGCAGTTTCGAATACATTTTCGTACCAAATTTTTAAGTCTAGGTATAAAGAACCCTTGTCTTATAGCCCGTAACATTATGTGATGTTCAGCATGAAGCAAAATTGTATGGGTATATTCGACAAAAAGATTAGCAAAGCGTGATTTTTCGGGAATTATTATAGGATGGCGCTCTGTATAACTTAATCCTGAGTTATTAAGTCTACCTCCAACACGTAATAAATCATCTTTGTCGAGAAATGGACCCAAAGTAAGAAGTCTGCTTTTTTTGTTGATATGCCGTTTTCTGTTAAGGCATTCATACTCTTTGTAAAAGTGAGCTTTCTGAGCGATTGAAATTAGTCGCCTTTTCACGAATAGAATTTCCTCTGTAGTTATAAACTGTTCAGTTTTAAATGGGTGCTTTCGGCTTCGATTGATAAAACGAAAACAATAACTCACGACCCTTAAGGCTCGAGGGAGAGATGAAAAGTTTTCTAATATGTTGTCAGATTCACTAGCTTGATGAAAAATATCTGTGCTGCTGGTGTCGACTGGGGTAGTTTTTAGATGAAAGGCTGAGATCTTTTTGGTTTCTAAGTCTGTTGGACCAAAAACTCGTGGTTTTGGCCAAAGTTCAGTAGGTTGTTGAAGCCGGGTGGGCCCATGCCACCATAGGTTGCTCTCGATAAGTTCTTGAGGTGTGGAACCACGGGTACCTAAATCTGCTGGGTTGTCGTCGGTTTTTACATGTTTCCAGTGTTTATTGCTGGCAATACTAATAATTTTTGTTACCCTATTTGCAACAAAAGTTTTTAAAGTGTTAGGTGGTTTTTGTAGCCACCCGAGGACTATAGAGGAGTCCGTCCACAAGTATAGTTCATAAGAGAACTTTGCGTTTTCCATTAAACATTTAATTAACCTTGAAAGTAATAAAGCGCCACATAATTCAAGTTCGGGGATTGTGGTCTTTTTTATAGGGGCGATTTTTGTTTTTGCCACTAACAAATGGCTGTTGATTTCTCCGTCTGAAGTCGCAGATCGCATGTAGACTGCACCGCAATACGCTTTTTCAGACGCATCACAAAATCCGTGTATCTGTATATGGTGGTTTGGCGAAAAATGTACCCATCTAGGGATTTTCAATGTAGAAATTAGGGGTAAATTTTTGAGAAATTCGTTCCATTTTATTAAAATAATGGGTGGGACACCTTCATCCCAATCTAATTTTCTTTCCCACAATTCTTGCATCAAAAGTTTGGCAATCACGACAATTGGACCTAACCAGCCCAGGGGGTCAAATAGCTTTGCAATACATGATAAAATCTGCCTTTTTGTAGAGGAGGGCACAATTTGGTTAGGTTCTACTACATAATAAAAGAAGTCTGATTTTGCATTCCAGCGAATACCCAAGGTTTTTATGGTGCTAGAATCGTCGAACTTCAAAAAATCTTCGTCAAGAAGATCCTCCCGGGCCAAATGTTTAAGAAGAAAGTTGTTATTGGCGGTTATTTTCTTCATGGGGAAGCCTGCTGAATTTAAAGCCTGTGTTATTTGACTTTGTTTCAGTTTTGCCTCTTCAATAGTATGTCCCCCAGATAAAATGTCATCTACGTAGATTTCTGTATTTAAAATAGTGGATGCTTTTGGATATACATTTTTGCAGTCCTCACTTAACTGCAGTAGAGTTCGTATAGCCAAAAAAGGCGCACAGTTCACTCCAAATGTGACTGTTTTCATTTGATAGGGTTTTACGAAATTATCCGTCTCATTACGGAACAAAATTTGCTGGTATGGTCGATCAGCTTCATGTATTATTATTTGGCGGAACATTTTTTCAATGTCGCCAGTAAAGACGTATTTGTAATATCGCCAACTAATTACAATTTGCATTAAATCGGTCTGAAGAGTTGGGCCTTGATGTAGAACATCATTCAAGGAGAATCCACTATTGGTTTTCTTTGATGCGTTAAAAACCACTCGTACCTTTGTTGTTTTACTTTCGGGTCGTACAACCGCATGGTGGGGTAGGAAAAAATGAAAATTCTTTTTGACAATTTGTTTCAGAGTGTGAAAATGGTTCCATATGATCCAAGTCAGTATATTCTTGGAGAACCTGACGATATTGTTTCTTCAAGTCTGGCGTTTTATCTAGCGTTTTTTCCATCCTATGGTACTGCGCTAGGGCCATGTTCCTTGAAGGACCTAAAAAAATATCAGTGGGAAATTCCTCTTTAAAGAGTAGTCGCACGATATAGCGACCATCGGATCGTCTCTTTCGACCTCTTCCAGTTCCCAGAACTTTTTCATCTGCTCGTGCAAAACTACGTCATCAGATGCGGACACTGAAGTCGAAAATACCTTAATATCGCTCGCTGGTTCTGGCCCCAATAAATACCAGCCAAAATGAGACTCCCTGGCCTCAAATGTATCCAATACATTTAATCGTACCCCTTTAAGGTTAATAAAGGGTAAATAATTACTTCCAATAATCATATCGATTTTAGCTGGTTTATAGAAAAATGGATCAGCCAAAGTTAAATCCTTGATCTCGTCAAAGCTTTTAACCTTAAAAGGCCGTGAGGGCAAAAGGCTCGATAGTGTTGGTACCACCACGGCATTAACTTTTATTTTAAAATCTGAAATTCTAGATTTTACGATTACATTACATCTTCCCTTTGATTTTCCTACTACCGCTCCACCTAGACCAGAAATTTTCGAGTTTTTGGTTTCAAGGGGTATAGCAAATTTTTGTTGTATATCGGTAGTTATAAAACTTTTTTCGGAGCCGGTATCTATTAGAGCTCGAATGGTAAATAATTCCCCCGCACTTTCAATTTGTGCTAGGACTGTAGGCAAAACTGTAGTTCCCTCTGTCTGGACAAAATGCGTTTGGATCTCTTCTAAAATGCCCTTATTTGATGAACTTGTACTGCAAACTTGAGTGTTAAACGTTCTAACTTGAGATTGAGTACCTGAATATGAAGGCTTTTCATTATCTTGGATAGGTGGCTGCGATAGAGAATTGGAATTTCTGTAGTTCCCTGTACTTTCGCGTTTTTCGACGTGCAACAACGTATGATGCTTTTGATTGCATATACTACAAGTGTAATTACTTTGACACTTTGATTTAAAATGTGTAGTCGACAAGCAGTTGACACAATATTTGTTAGTAAAAACGAATCTGAGACGTTCATTTGGGGAAAGCGCTTTAAATTGGCTGCAATTTTTCAACGGATGATTTAGTTTGCACTTTTTGCAGCTATAATTTGGTTTTTCTGATCCCGTCTGAGTATGAAATGACTGAGATCTTGAAGTTTGATTCTCCCTACTTAAGGTTTTCGTACTTCGGTCATCGTCTCCAAAAATTCTATTCTTGATGTAAGGAATTCGCTAAGTCGACTCCATGAGGGTAACTCCCTATGGTTTTCAATCGTACTTTCCCAGGCTCGTAAAGTTTCCTCTGGAAGCTTTTGTCGTTACTAAATACATTAAAAATGGATCATCATCTGCCACATTTACCTTGAAGGTTTTTAAAATAGATAAGCTATCTGTCACTGTGTTTCTTATATATCGTATAGATTTCAAAGTTTCAGTTTGAGATGTTTGTATTGAGTACACTTTTTTCATCTGATCGTTGACCAAAAGCCTTTTATTTTCAAATCTATTTTCTAGGGCCTCCCAGGCTAAGTTAAAATTCTCGTCTACAGAATCAAAATCTTTAATGACGTTGAAAGCCTCCCCTCTTAATTTGGTTTTTAAGTAATTTAATTTTTGGGACGGCGCTAGGGTGATTCCTTTCCTACCACAGCTTGAAAAATGTCCCTAAAGGCTGGCCATTTAGCGTACCCCCCCTTCAAAGCACTGTATGTCGCAAGCGGGAAGCTTAAAAGATGCCCTTTGAACGGCCGGCACGGTTTGAACAGGCTGAATATGCTTTAAACTGCGTAGAATTTTTGCCTTCACTGTCTGATACAAGTCACTGACTTCTTCATAACGCAGAGATAAATCATCTTTACTATCCTCTTCTTCAGCCCCCTCTTCTGCTATCACGTACTTGTCATACGATTCTATTAGCTTCGTCCATATTCTCTCTAATTCTACACGTTTTACTTCCAGTGTTTCAAAATCTAAATCTTCTTTAAACGTTTTCTCAAAGTTCGTGCAGAACACCGACAGCTGCTTTACATCGGATTTACACCTTCTTTTTAATGCTGTCATTGTGATTGCCTACCCGAGCCGAAAAACAACCCTATTGATCAAAATCAAATTTGAGGAATTTATTTTTATATACAAAATGTGTATTTCCAGTAAACTTCTTCTTGCTCCGTAAAGAACAACCAGAAGATTCGAATTTTTCCTTAAAAATCCTTATTAACGAACTTATTTCCAAAATAAGTTAAACTGCTCCACTCTAATTTTGTGATTTTTTTTTCATAAAATATTACAACGTAATTGTAAATTTGAACCTCTTTAACTTTCGTAAAATTTTTAAAAAAAATTTCTTTAACGGGCCACTCTAATTTTTGAAAAATTTTCCCAAGATATAATTTTTATGTGCCTCTCTAATTTTTGAAAAATTTCCACACGAAATGATTTTTTGTTCCAATCAAAATATTGAATTTTTTGCAAGAAATGATTTCCGGGCCACTCTAATTTTTGAAAAATTTTGCAATAAATTTTTATTTAGCACATTAATATCAAAAAAAAATTTTTTCTTAAAACAGGTTTTGTGCCACTCTAATTTCCAAAAAAAAATTTGGTCTTCTATTTTTGTGTTGCACCACTGCTAATAAATTTCATCAAAAATTTTTAAAATTTGAAAAACCGCACCCACTCTAAAAAGTTTTCTCCAGAAAATTTTTTTTTTATTTATTTTATTGTTGTTTTTCCAAAAAACAAATTTTTATTTTGTTGTAGTTGATATATTTCACTAATAAAATATTTTAAGATTTTTAAAAAATCGCTCCACTCTAATATTTGTTCCAAAAAAAATTTTAAATTTTGTTCCTCAAAATAGCCACCACTTTTAAATTAAAACAATTTATTAAACTAAAAATTTAGTTTAATCACCGGCACTACACAATTTTCCCCGTGATATATTTTGTTGACTTGAGGCACCCTTATTTTCTTCAAACGTTTAAAATGACGTCACAATAACGGTTGTTCTTCTTATATATATATTTTTTTTGTTATTGTTGACCAATGCAACTTAACTTACCCTTTTTATTTAAGGTTTTTTTTCTGTTGCTTCTTTTTTGTTGTTTGTTGCTATGGGTTTTTTTTTTTTGTTTTGCAAATTTATTTTGTTTGCCTTTTATTTGAGGGTTTTTTTAATTTGCCCTTTTATTTGAGGGTTTTTTTTTTTCAATTTTTCAACCAACCTAATTTTACCACTTGGAGGTTTTTTTCTTTGTTTTCGTTGTTTTTTTGTTGTTTGTTCTTTACGTTTTTTTTTTTTTTTAAAAACAACTCAAACTTACCACTTGAAGGGGATCTTCTTTTTTTTAATTTAATTATTTATAAATTTTATTAACACCCGATTGTAATAAATTTTACCGCACTTGTTGCTGTTTCTTTTGAACTATTCACTTCGTGTGTATGGGTACCCCTTGATCTTTAGTTCGTTTTCCTTGCTGTTGCCATATACATTTAGCTTTCGTATATGATCTACGAACTGCTAGTGTTGGGTATTGACATAAATGACATGTCAAATTATTTATTATTGCTCTTCCTCATTCGTAGTGAAATATTAAATTATAAATCAAAAATATTTTCTTTCGTTTTTAAGAAAATAATCTCAATAATAAATTTTTGATGTTTAAAAATTGATTGGCCGTTTGTTGAATATCGTGTTTGGTGATTATATTGAAATATTTTGTGGGCGATAAGTAGCAACTTTACATTAAGTTGTGTTAAAAGGAAAAATTATTTTGGTGTGTGCCCGGTTTAATTTGTGGCTCAAAATTTACGTGGAGTCAAAAAATGATGTCGCACAAATAACTAAAAACACAATACATACCTTCAATTCCTTTCCCTTACCACAATTGATGACTTCCTCTTGAAGTTTTGATTTGGAGGTTATGTTGTATTGCCGGTATTATTTGTGTGTTGTGCTGTATGCAAATTGTTGGAGTTTTGTTGAGTGATGTTGTCAGTCTTCAGGGATGCTGGTAAAAACACACTGGTCACTGTCCTCTGCTGAGATGCACTTTCCAGTGACTTTCGTTGTAATATAGACCACCTTGTCTATTGATGCTGTGTTGGAGTTGGTTTGTTGTAAGACAACTGCCACTATGATGAAATTAGCTGACCACAATGTCACTAATTCTTCCAATCCTAGCCTTTCTAGGATTTTATCGAAGGACCATATGTTGGGGTGCGGGTAACTCCCTTTCCCCAATTAGATGTGAGTCGGTGAGTATTATAAATAAGAACACAGGGGTTTCTTATTTTTCACATAAAAAGCTTCCTGCTTTATTGAAGGGTATTCTATACTAACTTGTTTTTACAAAAAACAGATTAAAAATATGGAGTCCAACTCCGTTAATATATATAGAAACAAAAAATAAATGATATTTAAATATATAATATTAAATAAAAATATATAAAGAAAAAAAGGGGTTTGTTCATGTAGATCTGAGAAAAGAGAAATAAGATAATAAGATAAATTGAGTACAAAATAATTGAGATAAATAGATAAACAAAATAGGGGAAATATTGATGCATAAAATTCCTGTTGAACACGGTTCAACACCCCCAACCAACGAGCGTGCCTGCCAATAAGACAGTGGCCATGTCAGAGATTTCCCTCCTGGAAAGCGACAGGAGCGCCCCTCGTTCGCCCCAGATCTAGAGCCGGCCAGATGTGCCTTGTCACCACACAAGTCACGCCATTAGCCCACTGAGATATAATTATTTGAAACGCTCCGTTTTGTGTTTTAATTGCAACTGACTTTATTATATTCTTTAATTTTATTCTTATGCTTACTAAAACTACTAAAAAATACGTGTGTACTTGCTGAACAGAGCAAGTTCACACAGGTAGTTGCAGTGTGGATATTTAACACCAAACTTATGGGTGTTGCGTTACACAACTGTCTGTGAAGCAGACAGCGTGAGAACCAGACTGTGTGAATCAAGTAAAATAATTCACACAATGCGTGTCATGTTGCCCGGGTATTTGTATACGGCAATGTACGCTTATAACCACACTACATCTCCCTTTTCAGAGAAAAAATATCGATCAAATGATCATAAAGTGATCGATCTTTTATATACCTTAAACTTATTAAATTTGTAATTTTTCTTTTTTTTCTTGTTTTTTTTTTTTTTTTTTTTTTTTTATTACAATTGTATTACAACTTTTATTTTTCTGGTGCACCAAAAAAAAATTAAAATTTACAGATCTTAATTCTATCTCTATGCACAGTTTGTGCCTTTCCTTTTTCATTCTCTATTTTACATTATTATTCTCTTTTAGAGCTATGACCTTAAAAGGTCCTAAATATTTGTTTTCTAGCTTATGACCCGTTTCATTTTTAAGAAATACCAGGTCTCCTATTTTAATATTCTAAATTCCTACTATTTGATCATAGTAGTTTTTCTACTTACTTTATTTATCTAATAGAGACTTTGCTCTAGTATAAGCTATTTCTAACCTATATTTACTTCCTTACTATAGCTATCTATATTATATAGAGGATCTACCCTTTCTATTGAGTAAATTCATGGAATCCATTTTGGGATTCTTCCGAATACAAGCTCATATGGCAGTATCCAGTGTCACCGATGGGGTGGTATTAAAACAGTACGGAAGTACTTTGTCCATTCATCCCAATCGTCTCTTTCAACTGATATGTATGATCGTACATATTCGTTAAAAGTTCGGTGACTACGTTCAACGGTTCCCAAGGTCTGGTGATGGGTAAGCCGTGGACGTTATATTTCAATGTTCAGGTATTTCGACAAGTCATCCATTATCGAATTTTTATACTCTGTTCCCATGTCCGTAATGAACGTCTTCATTGACCGTACAATAGTATAAAAAATTCAAATGGCCCTCGCAACCCGTTTTCGCACTTTTATCTGGTATTGGGTATAGTGACAGATATTTCGTTAGGTCACATATTAGTGTAAACACATATTCATTGCCATTTTCCGTAGGAGGTAATGGTCCAATTGTATCTACCAATACAGTATCAAAAGCGTTGGTTGGAGTCTTAGTTATTCCATGGGGGCTTTTTGTATGTCGTGTCGTTTTGGCTTTTTGGACACTTCTGACATGATTTAACGTATTCTGTTATGTCTTAATCATGTGTGGCCAGTAGAAGTATCTCTTCACCTTGTTCAGTGTCCTTGTAATCCCAGAATGACCGCCTTGCTGGGGTCATCATGGTACCTTTTAATAGTTTTAAAATTCCCCTCATTGCTCAGTTGGGTCACCCTCGGAAGTAGCGCTTCTTTAAATTATCAATTTTTCATTGCCCAAGGCCTTAATTCATCTATTGTGACGGATTCGAAAATCTGTTCACTGCGGTTGCCATTTGTACTTTGACGATACTATTTCGCAGGTAATGATTCTAGCCTTGGGAAGAATTGTC